>VZRS01008062.1:299290-415264 GCA_013398055.1 Ifrita kowaldi
AAAAAAAAAACAAAAAACAAAACCAAACCAAACTAGAATTTCTGGCCTAATTGTAGAAAGTTGTCTAATCATTCAAATATCTCATCTATACGTTTTCAACTATATGCAGTTCTGGAATAAATGTGTGATAGGTACTTTGTATTGGCAGATTAAGGATCCCAACAGACAGCTTTGTCATCTGGAGGCACTGATTTCCAAAAACACACACAAATAAAATCATCATTGAATATTTAAGGAAAATACTGTAAGGTGACATAAAGTAGTAACATGGCATTATGCTGTATTTTTTCTCTGGATATATAATTCTTAAATTTAATCATCATCTTGTATCTGTGATTAAAATCATATTGATGTTTTTGACAGTGACAAGAAATTTCTGATTACCAGTCTTAGCATTCCCCCTCCTTTCTGTCCTTTAAATTTTAGAAAAATTTTACAATATGCAGCAGTTTTGCTCGATAATAATAACCAAAAAGACAAGAAAGCTCTCCCAGCATTATTCTAAACCTATAAATTGTGATGACTGAAATTTTCACAGTCCCTTTTTTACCTCCAAACAAAGTATGCTTAAAGGACACAGGAACAATTCTGCTGACGTGTGCAGTGTGATATTTAGGCCCATTTATTAATTTCTATTTTGCATGAGGGAATTTAGTAACTAGCTGTGAAATATAACTGCATTGAAATGTTACATTTGTTAGGTACAGGCAGTCTCTTTACAGCTATTTATAGAGTACATAATTCTAATAATCTCATTTGTTTGACTCAGCATAGAGTACCCTTATGTATTTTAGACAGGAGAAGGTTATTCAAATTCCATTTTTTTGTATCTGGACCTTTATGTTTCTGTGTTCTGGGTCAGCTGGACACATCCTTGCAGGCTGGTAGGGCTCAGTGTGCAAACACCACTTACTGTGATCATCAGAATTCAGTCAAAAGAACCACCAGAATCTCACATCTCAAACCAAGGTCACCTTATTACAGCTCAAACAGTGGAAAACACCTGGTAAATGCAGCATGCAATGAAAATGATACCATGATACTTTCATTTTCTTACAGGCATGAAGGGCTTTCTGCACTACATTTAACTGTCATTCTACCAAATTTCAAGTACTGAAAGCCGATTAGTGATCACAATTGCTTCAATACTTTTCTATCTACTCTACAGCATTCTGGCACTCCTTGTTTCTACAGCACAGGCGAGGAAAAATTACTATTCCACCTCAGAGAAATAGCCTAAATTTACTATCCAAACATTACAGAAAATGTACAAAGCCATCTTACAGGACAGTTGACAAACACTTTATTTCTAGTAGCAGTTTTATTTCTTCCCAGATTTGAGCACATGGCTGATCTCTAAAGCTTAGCTCTTCTAAGAGAATTTAGGACAGTTTCAGCCACATAAGTAGGAATTAAAGAATGAAAGTCTACTAATTCATAAACATACATTTAGTGTAAAATCCAGGTAAGAGCAGCTCATCTCTGCTGTTTCCTTGCTAAGCCTACTCTTATATTTTCTATGTCCTATTCTTTTTAGTCTCTGCTCCAGCCAAAGGTCTTTCCATAGCAATAACTGTTTCTGCCTCCATGATTAGGCTCTGTCTGATACACAGATTGTACCTACTCTTGTTTCAGCTGTCTCTTTGATGATCTGTATTAATAGCTCAGCAGTAAAACTATTTCTAGCCATAAATGTGTATGTAAGCCCCATGGTTTGTCATGCCTTATTGGCACTTCAGTAGTTGACATTAAAAGAAAAAATATTGCAAAGCCCAGACAATCCAAATTGAATTAATAATCTGTTTTGGCAGGATTCTCAGAAGCACAGTGCTACAGTTTAAAAAGAATATACCAAGAGTTACCATATTGGCTAACACGCCTCAGAAAAAAAAAACCTAAATAAAACCATTGAATCTAAATGGGTGAGATGGTAAGAAGTGAAATAAAAGAGCCACCAGGGCTGGTTCAAAGGTTATTTACACATTTGCCATTTTTTCTGAGATGCATCTTTTCAAAGCCCATTTCTCACATAGTACTCTAAGTTGGGAGTGCAACATTTGCAGTCACTGACTTTTCATTGTATTTTAAAGCGATTTAATTACATCAAGAATGTGTTTTCATGGCTCAGGACAGACAGCTACAGTACTCTATCCATGTAGAACAGAAGAGACTATTTCATTTGCAAGGGACCTAAAATGATCATTCAGTCCAGATGAATCCGTGGTTATGAATTGTAACCTATAAATATCCAACACCACCACAACGGCTGTTTGAAAAGGTGATTAATTTGGTCTTAGTTGAGATGGCAACAGATGAATTAAAATAATGGATAAAACCTTGTGTACCAGAACAAATTGGTTGGTCACTCCTGAAAATTTTAAGCATGAGTTTGCATAACAAACATTGAAGAGGAGTTTTCCTGTGAAAGGACATGATCTCGAGTATCACCTGGAAAGTTTTTTGAACAAATTGTATCCACAAAGTCTTTGATTAAATTTTAACCCTGTTTTCATTGATCTGTGCAAGTGCTGTTTCAGAGCAACGTTAAAAAGCAGTAGCACATGGGCTGAGCAACAGGAGCTCTCTACAAGCTTTCTATATAAAAACTCACAGAAGCAGTGAAAATAATTGCCAGGTTCAGCAGAGAAGGGTCACACCTTTGTCCTCCCATTCCCACACAACTGCTTGGGACAAATGGAAGGTGATAGAGGAAATATATAAATAAACACTTCCAGATTTTTTTCATTCCTTTCAGCTCTATCCAGAAAACATGGCAGTCTTTTGGAAGAAGTTTCCAGATGCTAAATGACAAAGTAAACTCTAATAAAATATTATACCAGCATCATTTAGCTGTCTTATGGCTACTTTCAGTGAAAATAAATCTAATTTAATGTCTGGACCTTAAATACAAAGTTGTTGATGATCCTTCCAAGTTTTAATGCATATTTACCTAAATTTAAACTTACTAATTTTACAGGGATTTGAAAGGCACCTTCAAGCTGTACTTTGAAATCCCATTAAACCACAATGCAAAGCTGTGCTTATATTTAAAGACCAAATATGCATCTAGCAGTTATCTGGATTCTTTCTTCACTTTTCGATTTCAAATAAACCATTTTTTAAATGCTGAACATCTATGAAGAAAAATAAAATCTACTGCATAGTTTTGGTATAAACAATATCTCTGCATGTTCTGTCATTTCACAGCTAAGGATTATTTTTTACACCCTGAGTAATCCTGGCAAATCTCATGGCTTTGTCATTGCTAGCTGCAATTTGGTCACATTATGGAATATGACTTAGTGGAAACTCTGATTTCTGAAAACTAAATTAGGTCTGGGGTCATGGATTGGTCAAGGACTGGTATCTTGAACCCCATTTGCAGAACTAACTCTTGAGATTTCACCATCACAAACCTCATAATTATAAAGGAAAACTTTCCAAAAATGATTTTTTTTTTAAGCCTTACGTATAAAAAAATAGCAGAGGAACCTGGAATAAAACATGTACTCTTCAGTGATGTGATGAAATCTTTTCATCTTAGGGAAAACAACTTCAGGGGGAATTTTTGGGAGGCCTCACAGCTGAGAGATGTCTGTGGTGATGAGATGCATGGATTGCAAAGCACAGCTGGAGGAGAGGCGTGAGCACAGGAACCCATGATCGTCACAAATTTAGCTAAGGCAGCCACACTTTCCCGTGCTAAATGTAAAGCAGCAGTGCTTCACAAGTGGGTTTTATGCCAAGGTGAGCTTTTCCAAGTGGATGTGATCAGAACCAAATGGAAACTCACGGCCTCCAGTGCAGAACCTGAGCAAGGAGATGTGCGGTTGTACCTCTGCTCCTGATCCAATGGACTCCAAGGGATTTGCAATTTAATTCCCACAAGCTTTAAACATCTGAGATATTTTTACTTCATGTAAACTATGCTGTTCTCCATCATTTTTTTTTTTTTTCGGAATAAAATCTTCCCAAAAGCTGGCTATGATTGAATTCATGAGTGCCCCCAGGCAAAGACATCACTTTAAAGTTTCAGAGGTACTTATCAAAATTGTCACTATTAAGGTTCTGTCCAAGGCATAACCATTTTCTTGGGGAAAACAGTCGATCTGAATATTCAGCTGATTTTATTAAATCACTTCTTTGAGGCCATGCTCAGATCCTTTGGGGTGTTTGATTTTCATGAACATTTGAGTGACTAACTTATTGCCATGCACATTTGTGCAAAGTTAATTTCAAAGCACTATGCACCAGTATTTGCAAAAGGAAAGTAAAATCCACACACACAAGTGTTTGTGCTGGAAGGGCTTTACTGCTGTGGGATTATCTGATTTACCCCAAAATCCCAACCTCCAGCAGTCAGTACCTACCTAGCAACTCGTGAACTCTGCAATTCAAAATTATTTCAAAAACTTGGTTATTTAAACCATTAATATCTGTTAAAAAAATTAACATCTGCTCATAAAAACAGCCAAAAAAAGAGACTTAAGATTTTATAGTGAATATATGAACTACTTAGCTCCATCAAATTCAGCTGTAATTTTAGCAGATCCGGTGTTCATGGAGAATGATGTTTTTAGAATCCTGTTGAAGAGGGTTTTTCCTGCTTATTTTTGCATGGGAACAATATAAATCCAGTGTTAGCTCCAGTGCTGTTTTGCACACACTCCATCCCTCCTTTCCATCCGTATCAGCCCCCTTAAGACCAGATTAATTCTTCCCCTCCAGAAGAGTGAAATACCAGGTGATAGCTATGGAAAATACAGCCTTATTCAACTTGTTGAGTGATTCACTTCTTCTCTGGGTCATTAGACTTCTCAGTAAGAAAATCCACATTCATATACATTTTTCTCCATTTCCAACTAGGCATTCCAGTTGTGTTGCTCTCTACTTTCGATATAAAGGATGAATTAAAGCATTAATCTATGCAATCATTTTCTAAGGGAAGCAGTGATAGTTTTATACAAAATTCACTCTATAATGCTGTAATCACATTTTGAAAACCCTCTCATAAAACCACATTGAGCTGAGGAAGAAATAGAACCTCAATCTTGTCCTTCTAAGACTTTACTATTATTTTCTGAGTTACTAAGTGACGTTGGGAACAGGTGCTTGCTTATATTTTCACTTCGGAAATGTATTTGGATTTTAGCAGTTGTGGATATTGTCAGAAAACATGCAAAGCAAAAATAAAAAAAATTGAGTTCAAGAGCTCAAAACAAGGGTTATTCAGGCTTCACGCTCCCACATGAAGATGCTTTTGTTTTACTTATTGCTGCATGATATGTAGGAAAGGAAGAAAACAACATATTAAGTTCTGCTTCCTTGCTTTTCCATGATCAGTGGAAAAGATGAGTTTATTTTTACTTTATAAAAAGGTAATAAAATAGTCATGGGAGAAATGAACTTGGATGCGCTGTTTGGAATGGAATCATCACACCAAATATTAAAGATATGAACACTCATCTCTCGTGTACGAGGGCACACTGCTGTTCGTTTTCACACTAAAATCAAAGGCTGGAAAAGTTCAGGGAAGAACCAGCCTCTTCTCTCTTTAAAATCTGCATGGGAAGAAATGGCAGGGAGATCCTGGTATTTGGCTTTTCCTGAGTCAGGGAGGCATGTAAAATAGAGAATGTGAAAGTAACCTGGACAGCTCGTTAGGAGAATGCCTCCAGCACTCCTGTGCTGCTCTGCCTCTGTAAAATCCTGCACTCATGCACAGCAAGTGCCTCGGAAAGCAGCATGTCAGCGGGATTATTGGGTAGGCAGAAACCTCGCCTGGGGAGAATTGTACCCTTTTTTGTTCTTTTTTAGAGAGTTATGTGCAGGGCTCACAAAAAAAAAAAAAAAAAAACCAGCCAAACCAGACCTGAAGAAAGGGAAGATGCTGCAAAAATGTGAAAGGAAATAAAAGGTGCTCTGGGAGCCAGCGCAAAACACAGAACAAGAGGAGGATTTCTGATTCAGATCCACGAACATGGCTGCGTTTCACTGCCCTCACCCAGAACTATTCCACTGCTTTCTGTACTCCCACTTAACAGGCAGGGAGTCTCCTGGGCATGGTCCCTCCAGGAGCTCGTAAGGGACATTATAGGTTTTGTGACCTTTACACTTTCCTGCTCCGGGGTTCTCCCATCACAGTTGCCAGATCTTCAGTCAAGGACTGGAGGCTGCCAGTCAGGGTGAGTTAATACCGCTCCATCCAGCCAGGTCAGCTGGCATCACTAACAAATATTTAATTTGCAGGCCTAGCACACACCTCAGTGCAAAGCCAAAGAGTGGCACATCAAATTCTTCTCCCAAGTTCAAATTTTATACCTGATTTTTGCACTTGAACACAATTTATTAGGAGTAATCAAACGGTGTAGGTTTTATAAGAACAAGCAAGATGATGTTTCAGATCAAAAACCAAATACATTTAGGAGAAGGAGTAATTTTCATTTTGATATTTTGCAGGTACTAATTTTCTCATTATTGAAATCTGAGTTTCTCAGTCTGTGTTTGCCCACAGGAATGCACCTGTGATAAATCCAGGGTGTTACTTATGGGAACTTCCAGCTCCAGCTAAGGTCAAACCCTTTGTCATTACAGCAGTAGATGGGGAATGGGAGTTGGAAGAACACAGATAATCAACTTTTCTTCCCTATTATTTTGTCCTTCCAATTTGCATCTTTTTCCTTCTTGAATCTCCCCTCCCTTCATCTCTTCCTGATAGACAACCTCACCCTGTGAGCTCTCCTGACACACAGGGAGAAGTTCCAGGACTGAAAATATTCACACTGGGGTCATATCCTTCCCTTTTCACAGTTATAATCATTTTTAAAAGTGACTCACAATGTTTTGACAGTGTTTCCTGTAAATATAAATTGACTATATTTTTGCTTTGGAAAAAAAATCTGTGCTTGAGTTGAAACTATTTCAAAATTTATCAAAATGTAGAAGAACAGAAGTTGATTAAGATATATTTTCTCCTGTCATATTCAAAAGTCTCTATCTTTTGGCTGATTCTTTATCTTTGCCATGAGGAGGAGCTGCCTTACACCATTCACTTTGACCTGATAGGTTTATTAATACATTGATGTTGTGTGTACAGTGAAACAAATACAAATTGGAGGTAAAAGTTACCTTTCAGCCAGGAATGCTCCAAAAAGTGGAGTTCAATGTCCCCTCTCCATTCTGGGAGTCCATTCAGATACTGGAAGTGTTGAGAAGAGGAGCAGCTACCAGGGTGGATTTAAACTGCACAGGTTATCAAAACTCATCCTCCTCACACACAGATATCTGAAAAATATAATAATAAAAATGGCTTTAAGCTATAAATTATGTACAAAGACTTTAAGCCTTCAAGCTACAGATTTTCCTCCCAGTAACTGTAACCACCAACGAATTTGGATTTCTCGTGACCCTTCCAGGGAACCCCTGGGTCAGAACAGTGGAGGAGAAGAGAAAAAGCTGCCTGATGAGAATCCCAGGCCAGTGGACGTGGTGCAAAGCTACAGTTGATATCTATTGACTTATTGGTGTTCGGAAGCTTTGCAAAGATTAGGCCATGCCTGGCCCCTGAGCCTCCGGCAGCATCAACGGATGCTCTGCAAAGATTCCTGCCTTCAGCCTTGTCATCCTTTATCTTAGTAAACATCAAAATCTGAGCACAAAAGACAGAAAATGAGCTATTGATTTTCCAGTATTGTCTTAACCTGCAGCTTAATTGAAGGTCAGGATATGTATTGCTGTCAAAGGCAGACTCCTGCTGTTCATGGAGGGTGTCTGGCACAAAACCCTCCCCGAGGGGGAGAGCACAGATATATTTTGGGCAATCCACCAAAGGGGAATATGCAACACAACACTTTCAAACATTCCCTAAGGAAAACTGAGGCATGCAAAAGACAAACTGTAAAGTGATTGGATTAGATGTGGAAAGCTTTACAGGAGGGAAGGGAGAAGAGGGAGTGGGAGTGGGGGAGAGAGAGAGAGAAGGACAGAAAGAACGGGAGAAATAAGAGATGAATGTGAATTTGTCATTATAAGATGACAAATAAATTGTCTCTTTAGAGAATGTAGGTGACTGCAAAATCACCCTCTCTGTTCTTGTTTTCATTGAATGATGTAAAACTGTAAATTCCCCTTTTCCTAGCGCTGTAAGATGGCAGCTTTGCAAAGAAAAGTACTTGGTTTTATTAGAAGACATATGTAGAATGACAGTGAAACAGAAGTTGTCAGATGATAGGAAAGGAAATCCACATCTTTCTCTTCTTTTCTGTTATTGCTTTGGCTTTGTTATCCTTCTCTCGTGAAGTATCAGATTTTGACATGTTGTATCTGTCATTCAAGGAGGTGGTTATTTCTCAAAAAAAAAGAAAAAAAAAAAGAAAACAAACAGTAGTAGATACTTCTATTTCTGAGATATTCCAAACCACTTACAAAGCTTGCACTTTTCCTCCGCCATTATTCTAAATGCTTTTCTCCTCTACATTAAATGAATTAATTTTATCCTATATATGTCAATCAACAGCACCATATGCTCCTCCTGTTTCCACCTGGAGACTGAAACCTGGAGAGAAGAGCAAAGGAAAAAGCTCTATGTTTATTTATCTTGATGCTGCAGTGAAGTGCCTCAGATGGTGACAGCCAACCTAAAATGTCGTGGTAAAATCAGAGACTCCAGTAAAGCCCCTTCATTTCTGTCAGGATGAGACTTTCAGGCTGTTGTGGGAGGATCTGCATGATCACCAGGACACCGAACAAAGCCAACATCAAACCATTCACATCTAACTCACAAGATGTGAGAGACAGCAGAAGGATACCTGGCCTTGCTAAAATGTTTAAACATGGATTACTTGGTGGTGGGTGGAGCAGCTGTATTTATTTAACTGTTATTTGCTACAGAATAAACGTGGCAAGAGCATATAATGCTGGAACTGCTCATATTTGAACATTCAGACCTTCTGTGTTAGGGTTTAGACAGATTGGGTTTACTTTTACTCATTTATTTTATCTTAATTACAGCCACTGAGTAAATATCTCAAAAATCTCAGTGGTCTAGAGCTGTCCCCTGTGGAAACTCAGTTCTCAAGCCCTGGAAGGACAAAAGGATATTAAAGTGCTAAATATCTTCAGACATCAGAGCTCCATGGCCATGCAGGCACCACACAGAAGGCAGATGTTTTATTCAGCAAGGAGGATTTTGTTTTTCCTATCATGATTTTATTTTTCATGTGACCTCCAACCACCTTTGCACCTTTCCTGGCTCAGCTCTTTGAATAAAGATGGAGTGGAGGGCACCCTTCACCTCTCATAACAGGGTTATCCTGTTGAGCTTGCCGTTGCAAAGATTCTGGTTTCTTGCTATCGTTTATGATGGCTACCATATAGTTTTGAATGCCTATTAAATATCTTTCTTATTAAAAATAAACAAACAAAAAAAAATTTAAAAACCATATATACTGACTATGGCATTCTGACCTGTTTCTTTACGCCTTCTCATCCCAGAGAAGAGAAATGTTTCTCTTAATTTCAATTTACATTACTTTTAAATGAGTGTATTACTATGCTCCCTAAATTATTTTCTCTTGTCTTAATTATCGCTGTAGCTATGAGAGGTGCAAGTCACACCCTGGGGCAAACCACAACCACCTTGTTTACACAAAGTTAACTAATGCTACAGAAGCAAAGTGAACTGAGAACAAAAACCTTCCTAAACACCTTCACAGCTGAAGAAACATGAGGTCCTACATGATGCTGTCAAATTGTAGCAATTCCCTCCACAGCAGGAATTCAATACAAATATAAATAGAATACTTCATCTCATGGTCTTCTCCTGACGGAATATTCATTCTTCTGGGATTTCTTATTGCTTCTTTGGAAAACACATTTTTTACCCCTCCGGTCCAAGCCGTGAGCTGTGGCTGCTGCAGCCAGAGGTATAAATTGGCACTGTGGTGGAGGCTTAGCTGCACATCTCTCTGGCTGCATTTATAACACCCCAGCACCTGGATATTTTGGATCTAATACAATGGATATTGCACCACAGTGAGATTCTTTTTGGAGGCTTCTGTCACACGTGAGACTGCCTGGGTTTTCTATCCAGCCCACAACTCTCTGCAGTCATTTGTGACGGTGGGATTAACCCACAGCATGTGTTTTCTGAATTACCACAAGTACCAGCATTTTTCTACTGTCCAGCAAGCTCTTTTGCCTCCTTTTTTATTACAATATGCAAACTAAAGATTGAATGGCCTCACCTCGAGTCACACATTCTGCTCTTGAACTCAGGATCATTAGTTTTCATCTTTTTAAGCAACACTGAATTGAAGAACATGGAAAACTGAACCAGACAACACAAGTGAGATGTTTAAAAATATCAAAACATATTTACCTTTTCAAGCAAAACACAGCTGAGATACAGAAAGCAAGCTGCTCTCCAAGAGGTGGATTTTAACAAACAAATACACACGTTCTGTTACAAGGCTCAGACTCAGAGTTATAAAATGACAACAACACCAGAGTGCAATGAGGAGCTACAGAAAATGATTTGATGCAGAACCAAAAGCACTAACTTGAATAATTTTTTTCGTCCTTCCAAAGCTTATGAAATCATTCTGCTCCAGCATTATAAAAATTGTGCTGAAATGCCATACCTTCACAGTGGGAGTCTGCTTTTTTTTCTTTTTAATTACTAGGAAGCTGGAAAAGACTTGACTTCCCAAGAGAAAAAGGACTTGAAACTCAGCCAGCCATCTACAAGTGATCCTACAAAGACAGTACAAGCTACATTTCTACACCATGATCAAAAGCCTAAAAGGAATGACTGGGAATGCAATGAGTTTAGAAGTTCCAACTTCTTTTAGACACTGATACAAAAATCATAAATGCTCTATTTTGCCTCTAAATATCCCTGGAAAAAACAATGTAAACTGTGTCAATTTAAGCTAGCATTCTCTTATTTTATATCTAATTTTCTTTCTAGTTAATATTTTTAATTACATTTGTAATTTTTACTTTTACATCTTTTTTTTTTGGAAGCTTTTCCAGGTTATACTCAGGATTTATTTATTCTGTGTCTCATCAGCTCTCCTTGACTTTCCCTTTCCTACCTCCCAACTTCACACAACTTTGTATCCATCACATATTCTGAAGCTCAGGCTTTTTTCTCCAGCTTTACAGAGTTCTTTTCTGCACCATTGCCTTCAACATGGGCTTGGTCTTGCCTGGCTGCATTTATTAGGTGTGTTTTATACACAAGTAAGCAAAAGCACCTAAGGATACTGGATTTGAGAAAGAAATGTCAGCCTGACAAATTTAGGGGGGCGTTTCTCAAATCCTGACATTTTAGGTTTGGCCACAATTAAAAGAGTCTGGCCTCCCTTCCCAGCTGTACCTGTAAGAGAGTCAGGTAAGATAAATGGGGAAAATGGTGAACGTGTGGTGCCTCCTATTCCTATCTTAGAATAATTTTTAAAAGCAAATAGTTGCAGTATTTTTTTTAAAAAACGTTTCAAAACAATTGAAAATAAAAATAAACCGTTCAGTCCAGATAAGATAATGAAACACAAATATATGCTTTGTACTGTTTTATAAAGGGTAAAGTTGCTCTCAATAGCAAATAAATTGCTGAAATGCTGCACAGAATAAAAGTAGTTCGTTGCTCCCAACTCTAACAGCACTTGGAGCAGCAGGAGAGAGAAGAAGGGGATTTTATTTTATCATTATTTATTTATACAGACCCATTCCTTCAAACATTTGTTATAATAAACATTGAAAATGCTCCCATACAGGGATATACTTAACTCTGGCAGGTTTTGGTGCCTGTTTCCTGGGTTTAGGGGATAAAACTTGGTGTCAGTAGTTCTAAAAGGAAAAAAATCTTTTTATTTCAAGAAAGGATAGTTGAGAGATCAGACAAAAGATTTCATCTTAGCTCATCTGTGCAAAGCCTTGGACTTTTCATCTTCTGGAGGTGGTTTGGAGCGAGTTCACCAGTAACTCTCTGTAAAATCTTCTCTGTCTGTCCCACTAAGCTCCCCAAATCTCCTTTGCACAAATGGAACCAAAAATGCTTCAGTGTGAGTTCAGAGATTGTCTCTGCTTTTAACTCTTCCTGAGGGACCTCTACGTGTTCCAGATCTCCTCTCCCTCCTGCTCCTTCCACTGAAGGCTGTGCCATGTGGACATTACCTATTTCCCTTTATTAACCGGGGGGAGTTCGCTGCTTCTAAACTGAGACCTCCAGAGAGATTTTGGTATAAAAGCCTTCTAAAGGCTTTGTAAACAAATGCAAAAACTATTCTTGGTCTCAAAGCAAGAGTTGGTATTTTGAACAGGTAGTTTACATCCAAAAGCAATACAAAGTTTTGGATGAACTTCAGATTTCCAAGAACCCCATACAAAATTCCTTGGATTTCAGAAACAAATATATTTTGGGAAATCAAGGCACTGAATGTGAAAAAAAAAGTTACGTCTATTCAATATTACATCCTCCTATCTGGCTTCTTTCTCAGTTTTTCTTCTCTCATAAATTGTGCCCCTTCTGAAAAACCTTCTCAGCCTGCTTCTTTTCATTGGTGAAGTTGTCTTTTCACTTAACTAAGAATTGAAGGGGTTTTTGTTTGTTTTGTTTTGGGTGTTATTATGGTTATGTTTTTATTACAGTTGTAGCACTTTAAATATATCTCCATGCAAAACTTACATAGAGACTCCTCACAACTGAATAGATTAAGTTAAAAACTCAAACTACATTTTAATTGCTTGGTGTTTTTCTGTGAATTACATTAATTTCTCCAACGTTTATTATTTAATTGCAAGTGGTCTCAGTCCTCCATACTCAGTCTTAAATAAATAAATAAATAAGAAGCTAAAACAATATCCTTTGAGGCAGTGCAATAACAGAAGGAGATGCTTTTGTTCCTTCAGCCTGTGCTGTGTCCTGATAGCTGATTTTCTCATTTTGCTGTACAGGCATTACAAAGTGATCATCATCAACACTCCCTTCCTGCCTGGGGGTTGATTTTTCATTAATGTAGAATAAACTGAGTGAGCTCCAACCTGCTGAAACTCAGCTTTTCAGCCAGTTTGCTAGAGGTTTACTTAGCTCATGCAATAGAAAAAAATCTATTTTTGATAAATCCAAATCTGAACTACACTAGGTTGGATTTGCCTGTTCCACCCTGACCTTTCTAGGTGTTATCTTGCATGATATCCAAAGTAATTTTGAAATATATGATCAATCTCATCCCTCATACACAACATTCACTGGAGAAAACCTAATCACTGAATTTGATGGAGATTGTCAGAGCTGGAATGGTTTTAATGCCAGCTGTGAGGTATTGGCAACTTTGGGGCAAAGCATAGAGAAGGAACGTAGCTAAAATTGATGGTAAGAGGTCAACACCTTTCCATGACTTGACATTCACACTGCACTGAAATGCCAATTTTACCTCTCTCCTGCACACTTTATTACAACCTCTTGCCAGTGTCAAAACCTTTCTGAAATTCCTCTCTATGGTCCTCACAGCAGCTCCTTAACCCCAGTACAGCACGGCAGGAGAGCCTATCACCCACATTATTGGCACTTGTCTGACATTCAACTCTAAAAGAACAGTAATCCTCTCACAATTTAGTGTTTATCAAAGCAATGGGAAACTTAAACTAATAAAAAAAAACCACAAAAAAGCCCAAAACAAAAGAACTGTGTGATTCCAAGTTGATATTGTCTCTGTTAAATATTAGGGTAGGTAATTGTCCAGCCCAAAACCTCATATCTCTGTGACTACAATTACAGATAAAAGCCCTATATAAGAAGGCATTCAATGTAGAGTTCACAGGATATCTCTATTTTCAGTGTTGACCTACCTATAAAATGTGATATTATATGTTTACCACACCTATTATTCAACACGTTATAAAATGTTTTGAGAAGTGCAAATAGAATGCATAAGATGAGGTCTCTCTGTTTTGCAGTAATCAGACAAATTCTGAAGCCTGTTTTCCTTTTCTGAGATGGGGGAAGCTTTTTACTTAATCTTTGACTTTCACTGAGGGAAAGCCATTAATGGAGAAAATATTTTCCTAGGTGTGCTAATCACAGTTATCTGCAGCAATGAGAGTTTCTGGCAGCTCTGGTGATTTAAAGCGCACAGAATCTATTGACACTCTTCAGGCCTTTGGCAGCCACGAGGCTTTCCTGAGCTCATGCACAACTCTAACAGCTCTGTTTGAAGCAGCAGCCCTCCCTAAGGTCTGATGGATCCCTGCCCAGGCTGCTCCCTTGGCTGACTCTCTGCAAGAGACAATGGAGGAGGAAGAGCACATCTGTGTTTTTTCTTGGACAATATAGCCCTGGTCCCAGAGTTTATTCACATCTATTACCCATAAAGAGGCAAGGAAAAATACATCTGGTACTATGTGCATTACCTAGTTTGCAGTGGCAGAGAGGATTTTGGTAGCTCATGAGTGACCCTGTCCTGCAGCTGTGCTGCACTTTAATCTCTGACACTCTTTGCTTCCTCTCTGACCTGTTCAAATCCCACCCTCACCTACAATTTTCCCTCTCCCTTGAGGCTCCTTAACAGCTCAGAGTATCAAAATTACTGAGGAAAAAAATCTTTTCTCCAGAAAACAGCTGCTGTTTCCTCCTCCTCCAACACTGCTCAGTTCTCCACACAGGGAACTGGGAAAACAAAATTAATTCTAATATGTAACAGCACATCCACTGCCTACAGTTGCAAGTCTGCCCATATCTGCAGCAGCATCACTCTCTCATCAAGAACAGGGAAGGTATCCAAGGAGAGAGAGCTCTTAAGTATGTTCTCAAGCCATCTGTGAACATTTTAGAGTTCATTCCAAAGCACACGGGAGACTGAGGCATCATTTGGAGTGTAAGAGACATACACAGCTCACGGCTGGATCCAAACCCATGCCTGCTCCTGGGGGGCTGGTATTAACCCCCACAGTTCTTTTGGGCATTGTTTTACGTTTCCAGAGCTGTGACCAGGGACTGTCAAGCAATGGTTTGGGTAGGAAGGGACCTCGGAGGCCCTCCAGTCCCAACCCCCTGCCATGGACAGGGACACCTTCCACCAGACCAGGCTGCTCAAAGACCATCAGACTGAGTAACTCAGTGCTTACAAATTACTATTTTGCTTCATTAACAGCCTCCTGGAGAAAGACAAATCTTTTTTGGGCTTTCTTGGAAGCAAAGCCAGCAGAGTCCATACTGATGCTGAAGCTTTCTGCTCTCCATGTTCTGCGTACAAAAATAATGCATTTCGAGTCAAAGAAAAAACCTCGGATATATTACTGAACATGCTGCTAAGACCAGAAACTTCTGTCTGAATGAATTGCTTTCTCTTAGAAACTATGCCAAATTGATTTCTTTAAATAAAGGTTTATTTTAAAGGAGGTCCTGTTATGTTCATTGAGAGTAAACTCTTTTGGTAACAGCCTGTCTTTTGCAGTTAATTGCTGCTTGTCTCCTTGGATATCATCATTTGCATAATTGTGATTCTTTTCAATAGAAAGGGATTATATAATCTTGGAGAAGCAAACATCATAAAATTTAAATTTACATGAAATTAAAGGAATAAGTGTTCCACAGTAACAGTGCTATTAACTTGCACCAAAGAATAAAGTCTTTAATATTATAAAGTCAACGTATTTACAGAAAATCACTTAGACTATGCTGCTTCTCAAATGTCATGCAAAATTAAAACATCAGACCATACTTTGAAGCAACTTTACTGAAATGAATATTAATGCCAACTTTAAATGTTTGTAATAAGGACACATAAGGTGTTCCCGAGGCCAGTTTTCTGTCAGCCTTTCTGAAATGGAAAATTTGTAACCCTCGTAACTGAAAAATAAGCAGTTGGATTGCAATTTTATAAATAAGAGTAAATTCTGAAGCCTATGTCATAGTAAGTTTTTCATGCTTCCCACTAGACACATTTGCCTAACCCATGGTTGCACAAAAGAACTGTAACAAGTGCCAGTGAGACTCTGAGGTTCCAGCAGAGTTTTTCCTGCCAGGGTAAGTGGAGCATTTATTCCTTCCTTTTATGTATGGATTAATTAATTGTGTTTGTTCTTATTGCCACTAAAGTTTGAATTTGCCAACAGCCTGTGGCAGGCTAATCTAATTAAGATAGTGCTTTGTAAGCTGGAGAACAAAACCAAATCTGTTCAAAGGTCTGACACTGAGGAGTTACCAACTTGGATTCTCCAACATTGTCAGTGTATTCTTAGAGCGTTCTTTTGCAGTACACTGTAGCACATTTAATACTCTAAGAATTTAATTTGGCCAAACTCTGGCTTAAAAACAGAAAAACAACAGTTCACACCTCCTTTTCCACCTTGCACCGTCCAATTTCCCCCAAAGTTCCTACTTTCTGGCAAGTCAGATATGGTTTTGCTACCTTAAGAGGGTTTATTTCCATTGAATGCCGAAGACAGCCTGGACTGTCATTCATACCTGCAAGCTCAAATCAGCCAGGGTGGGAGCGTAGCTGTGGAATGGAACACAGTCCTCAGCACAACCTAGAAAAAATAAACTATCAGTTGTTGAAGAAACGTGAAGGAGACACAATTCAAGAGTTTATATATATATATATATGTGTGCGTGTGTGTGTGTGTGTGTGTATAAATAAACCCCAAACATACTGAGAATGAAGCACCTGCAAATTCTTTGAAGGTCATAAAACTCACAGCTCCAGCTTGATAACAATACTTTTCCCTTAACCTGTTTATAGTTTTAACAGAAAAATCAGCAAGTCAAATAATCTAGATGCCATCAAGGTCTGAGGATGAACAAAGTGCAGCCTGTTGCCTCAGCACATGCAGCTCTTCAGCCTGGCACAGTGAGCAACAAGAGTTCTTCCTAGAAAAAACTATTGGCCACATATCAAGGAGCCCTTGCCTTCTGGAATATTTTCTTAGCTGAAGAAAAGCTAAGAAAAAGATAAAATGGCACAGCCTGTGGGGCCCACCCTCAGTGCAGTATTTTAGTTGGTTCCTCAAATGGCAAAAGCTTTTAACCCAGCACATGAGAACATCCCTGCCTACCCCTCCCTGCCATGTCTGCAGGGAGGGATTGGGAATCCATGGATTGATGTTCACAACAAAGTAAACAATTCTGTCACCATTCAGTGTACACACTGAGAAAGATATCTAGAACAATAAAAATAACTGTATTTATTTTAGGCATGGATCTTGGCTGACATAGCTGGCTGGGAATACAGACAATGCAGAAAATCAGCCCTCGTGTGCTTTGTATTTGCCTTTCTTTTTGCAGCCAAATATGCTAAGCGTTCATGCACAAAAATAAGCATCGAGGGAAAAAACAGTAACTAAATAGTGGGTGGGGAAGTACTTTTATCATTCATTCAGGACAAAAAAAATTCTGGTTCCACAAGAAAAAAGGACTGGAAGACTTCCTCTGCAAAGAAGCACCTTTGCAAAGTGCAGTGGCACAAACACAAATGAACAGCAATTCCTCAAGTGTCCTATCTTCAGCTAACATCATATGACATATGGTATAACAACACAATAAAATAATTTCTGAGAAACAAAGCCTTGTCTGACAAAGCAAAATAAGGACAAGGAAATAACAGGCATTCACACCTTGAGATAACAAAACATTTACAAGTTTGGAAGACTTCAGATAAAAAGCAACACATTTATGTTATTCATTACATTGTATTGGACCCCTGGATGCCAAACACATTTATGAAGTAACATTATACAGTGTGTTGAAAGTGCTGGATGAAAGTTAATGGCCATGGACATCAATTCTGGAACTGTCCAACACAGCTGTGCTACCTGTGCTTTTGTGCAGAAACGTGGCAATACAGGAGATTCTGTGCAAAACTTACCTGCCACAAGATATAAATCCTGCAGCTTTAGAAATAAAACAGAGGGGACAATTTCTGGTTTAATTTACTGACTTCAAAATTACTCTATTGAAAATGGTTTCATTTTTAAAAGCCTTGGGATGTTGTTAATGCTAGCATCAGTAAAATGGGGTTTTTTCTTTGTAACTAGAGAAGAAAACAACCCCCATCAATACAAACTAAAGCGTTTTGCCCAACTTAATGTGGAGGGTGGTAGAGGGGGAACAAATAAGTGGACAAAACCCCCAGCCAGGTGACCAACAAACCAACAAAAACGCATTTTCTACTGAAGTACAACTTCATCTCATCATTTCTGTAGTGACCTGGTACAATCTGTGACAGAGCTGGAAAAGATACCAGAGTGTCTGCTCTGCTCCCAGAAGGGAAAGGACCAGAAATGGAATAATTTCTGCTAGAAGTGAAAGGACAGTGAGTACTGAGATAAAGTTACACCTACACTCGCAATTGTGCACAGCCCACTGTGCTCAGCAGGAGCGGCTGCGCTTCGCTCCGAGACGTGAGAGCACAGTTAACATTTGGGATTAGTACCAGGATGGGATCATCACGACAAAGCCACTGGCACCAGAACTCGCTGGGAGCCCAGGTGCTCCAGCCTTATCTAGACTTTCCCTAGCAGACAGTTCTTCTGGATAGACTGTCTTCCTTTTGAGTGCAGATGGTTGAAATTAAAATAGTTATGACAGTTCATTAACATTTTGGGGGCGGCTGCTTTCAGTCTGTCCTTTCTGTCTGGACTCAGTTTGTCCTTTGCCGAGCAGGGATCTGTTCCTCACTAACTCCAGCATTTCCTGAGTGGGCACTGCTGGAATTTGCTCTGGCATTGCTGTTACATCCCCTTGCAGGGCCTGCCTCAGACTGGGAGCTGCAGCACAGAAACAGCCACTGAAAACCACATAAACGACCGTGAATTTCTAAAGTTTTGTGTCAAAGTCCTTACGCAAAACAGCTTCAGCAATTGGTGCTGCACTGTAGGGTAATAATGCACTAGAGTGTGAAATAGAATTATACAGATGGAGATCACAGAATCATGGAGCAATTTGGGCTGGAAGGGACCTTAAAGATCATCTCTATGTCCTGTCAGGGTGCTCCGAGCCCCGTCCAGCCTTGCCTTGGACACTTTCAGGGATCCAGGGGCAGCCACAGCTTCTCTGGGCACCCTGTGACAGGGTCTCCCCACTCTCACAGGGAAGAATTTCTCCTTAATATCCAATCTAAACCTCCACTGCTTCAGTTTAGTGCCATTACCCTTTTTCTTGTCACCCCAGCCCTTGTCCAAAGCCCCTCTCCAGCTCTCTGGAGCCCCTTTAGGTACTGAAATGGGGTCTAAGGTTCTTTTAAGGTTAAAACTTCCATCTTGCTTCTACTTCAAATAATTGTTTAGTGCCAGTTCAGCCCAAATTGGCCTCTGTGACCAGCTACTACTGGCAACCCAAATTAGAGCTAAAATATGTGTCCCCATGCATTTCACTGGATGGTATCATGATCAACTATCCACCAATCATTTTTTTCCTGGAAGAAGAGCCGTATCGTCAGTATCCAAAACGTCCCATGAGTGGGGAAACTAAACGTTTTGTTAAGGCACCCTGAAGAACACACAGGAGCTGGATCATGTTTCTTCCTGACAAAAACCCCAACAACAACAAAAAAACCCCGAAATAAACAAAACCCAAAAACCAAAACAAATCAAACAAACAAACAAAAATAACACAAAGAAAAGCCAAACCAAACCAGAAACAACAAAAAACCCACCAAAAAAATCCCCCAAACCCTTGAACACCAGAATCAGGGTAATTTTTCTGGAATTACAAACATCCCTGGCATATCACTACTCTTTAGTCCAGATTCACGAGCTTATGCAAAATGTTAGCTGTACATTACACCCGATGTGTGATTTTAAGTCTGGATTAAATAGCTATTAAGAGATAAGGATCAATGTGGAGCATTCAAATGCACAGCAAGCCCATTATTCCACACAGGCACCACAGACTGCAAAGGAGCTCTGTCACCTTCACAACTTCTAACGAGTTAAATGTAAGTTATTGCTGCCACCAACAGGATGTTCCTCAGCATATTTCATCTTATTAGTTCTCCAGATTGGCCTTTCTGTACAAACACCTGTATGCTTGTAAGGCTGGTGTGATGTGAAATTCACAATCAGCAATGAGAAAGCTGCAAGGCAATTAATTCCATGTTTCCTATTAAATCTGGGAAGCTCATTCCGTTTCCTCGTTGCGAAAGCAGCGTACAGAGAACAAGAGTATTGTCATAGGTTCAATTCAATTACTGTAAAAATAGATCCAGAGAAACTCCCCAACCAAACAACCCTGAGAAAGCGAAGACAGGCTGTAAAATGGATGAAGGGTTCAATCTGGTGAGTGCCACGGAGAGCAGCGATGATAAAATCTGAATTTCTACAGGAGCAACAGAGTCTCTGCAGATAATGTAACTGTGATACAACCGTGCCTAGCACAAAGCCAACCGAAAAAAAGGCAAAATTTGGGCTGAAAAACACTGTTGGTGCTGACAAGTTCTTTCCTTTCCTATTCTCCTGTTTGATCTGGCCTTGTTCAGCACACTTAAAATGAGAGGGGATTTGAGGAATTAAAGAGAAGGAACAGTGACATTTCCTGTGGTAGACAGCGAGATGCTTCACCAGTGACACTGTCTGAGCTTTGGGGAAGGTGGCTCCAAGCAGAGCTGAAAAATAGGTAAAAAAGAAAGAAATTAAAGAAAAAGAAAATCATTACAGCTGCTGTGACACACTGATAAGTATCAGGCAGATGATAGCAAAATTATTGTCTGTAACAACAAAGCTTTGACAAGACTAGCAGATTTATAAACAAATCAATTCTAATCTGCTGAAAGGTCATCACTCCATTAAGACTGAATAGGAATGAGATTAAATTACATGGTTGGCTACAGATATCTACAGCAGGGCACCAAACAGGGGAAGGTTGCACAGAAAATAATACAGAGTGATACTCCAGGGCTTTGCTGACGAAACACTCACGTGAGGCTGGCTCACCATGGTCTGTGAGGCCAAGTTTGAGGTGTATCTTCATAATGCTTAAAATGGAAAATCTGACTGAAGAAATGGTGCAGTGATTGTTAACTCTGTTATTCCACAATAAATATTTCTTTGCAATAAATTAAGTCCAGCCACTGAAACCTGCACAGGTAAGATTCAGCTGCAGTCAATCACTCTCTGCTGGTTTTCTTCCCTCTAAATTTTACCTGATGAAGATCTTTAATGAATTTCTGGTCTAAAAAAGGAGACTGATTATAAAACCTACAAGCTAGAAACAGAAGCAAGGGACGTGTGTATTCAGCCGTACTGGAGAGGGGAGAAAAGAAGCAGGGAAGGGACAGAACACAAACTTTGCCATCAGTGCTGCCAAGAAAGGTTATGCCCCACCCAAAAAGGATAAATTGTGAAGAGAATTTGTTGGGATTTTTAAAATATTTTGTTCTAATGTCTCCTTTAAACCTGTCATTATGTACTTTAGCTTAATTAGCTTATACTGGCACCTATTGGTAGAAAATATAGTTTGCATCACCATTATCAGTTACTGTTTGTCTTTCAATCAACAGCAGAAAAGCTGTTTATAGTAATTATTAGTTTGCACCCTTCCCTCTTCATTAGGAGTATGTTTTTTAATGTTTTAATTGTGTGATGGGACAGAAATCAATGACAAAACCAAACTTTGAATGAAAGCATAGCATGCCTGAATCTTAGCAAGCAAACCACCATCTACAGGAATCATAGAGGAGGCAATTATTACCCTTTGAATGGTACTTAACTAGAATAGTAATGTTAGAAAAAACCCAACTAAAACCAAATTAATAATTAATAAATAAAATAATATTTATGAATACTCTTCCTGTGTGACCCTTGTGCGGAAATTATTTTCTAGTTTTCTTTTTCCCTCCCATTTGATTGTTGATCTAATTATTCAGAAGGCTGAAAACTCAGTTTTTCAATAGCAATTTATTTAGTAGAAGCTAAAACAATTTCAAGGAGATCTACAGCAGTTCTCTGAGTGCACATTTCTCTGTACTGGAAGGATATCACCTCGAAATGTATGCCCTGATTTGGAGACTATTTTTTTTCTCTTAGGGGCTTAACAACTTTTGAGATTATTAAAAATTATAGAAACTTTGAATCTTATTATTTCTCAGTTTTGCAGTAGCTGTTTCCTGCCATTCCCAGAGACATTTTTTTACCTCCTAGAATCCCAAATTTTGGCTGCCTTAAAGGTCACTGCTCAGTAACTCTGTTGTGAAAGTACAGGTTCCTTGTACCATTTTACAAGTTAATCTGTAGCCTCTGGCTGCTGTGCCAGAGGAGTGCTGATGTCCCATCCATCCCTGCACCTGCCAGCCCCACAAAGCTGTTTTTAATATAAAAAAATAGCTTTAGATTTTAATATTTAGACAACTGAATTTTACCCTTGATATCCAGAATAGATTCACACAGTTACTTGTACTGTCAGTCCTACGAATTGCAAATATGAACAAAGAATTGATGCAACTCTCTGAAGTTTTGTGGAATGCATTCTGTAACTGCTGTTGTTTCTCCTTTCCTGTTGTCCACTCTTCAACTGGATCATTCAGCCAATCCAATGAATCAAATCAAGTGGCTATCTTGAACATTACAGCAATTATTGCATTTGTATAATGAATTTAGCCAGCTTCAGTTGTTGGTTGTATCTATCACACAGGAGCTGGAATAGAGATACCCAGCAAAGCCACGGGAAAAGAAAAAAAAAAGAAAAAAAGTCTGAAATGCATGAAGTATTTTTATTGAGCAGTCCTGGCCAGTTCCAGCAATAAAATGAAGTGCAGGGAAGGAACACAGTGTCTACCAGGCATTGTGACCATATCTTCTTTCACTTGGAGCTCTGTAAAGATGCCCTAAGCACACATCTTTATGGCATTGTGGTTGTGATTTCATTTCACATCATAAGCTGCTATCAACACAGCCTTGTCATTGCAATTTGTCACACACAGAAGCGTGAGTTTTCTCTATCTCACTGAAATTTTTATCTCACCAGTCACAATCACAGACTGCTAGTTTAAAGCAGGGCTCTCAGACATTATGAGAAGATGAAATCACAAAAGATAACATTAATAGACATTGCCACCACCATAGAGACAAATACTGTGGCTTTTCTGGAGCTCATGAAATCAAAGCTAATAGGGTGTAACAGCCACGTACATGAGTGTGAGTGGGAAGTGAGCAGCCACTTACAACACTCCTGAAATTTTCATGAAACTAATCCAAAGCTGTTTGTGTGAAATACGAATTTTGTCTTTTTGGGATTTTCTTGGCAATAATTTTAATGTCTCCGCTTTTCTCCACTTCCTCCCCACAGTGGAAATATCAGGGAAGAAGCTTTTTTTCATTTCTCAGCTCTTGAGTTTCTTTTTCTTTTCCACCATGATTCAGATTTGCTCTGGTCACGCTCTGTTGTTCTCTGGACTGTAAAAGTCACAAGCCTTAAGCCAAAGATTTTAGATCAGTGGGGGTGTGGCTCAATGATAGGGTACACCCTGAACTAGAACACATGAAGGCTTCCTAAGAACAAAGACCATCTGTATTTGTGGGTGTAACACCCCTGCTATGCTGTGACTACTGAGTACCCATCTGATTATCCATTTCTGAGCAATTGCCTTGACAGGGATCTATTTTACCTTTACAGCTGCTACACGAGACTGCTTTTGCACTTGGATCTCAAACCCAGCTGATCTGTTTATTGAGCCTAACTAATCTAAAATCAGCAATCCCGCCCATGCCTTGATTACTTGTTCCTAGTTTCTTTTGGTTTCAAGTTACAAGTTGGACAACTTTAAAAGTGTAATTTCTAAAGGACTAAATATTTAGAAGTTCTTTGGTATCTACTTCTCATTAGTTCCCACTTATTATTCTGGCTTTGACTGAAACATCAAGGAAAACTTTTTCCAGAAAGCGTTGTAGAACAGTGAGCACCCTAAACCATGTTAAACTAAAATCCTCACCGTGGGTCAACATGCCCCACTTACCAGGGCATGGAGGCAAAGGCAGAAGACAAGGAACTGCTGATTTCTGTTACATGAGTGAATCTGGAAACAATCATGAACAGCTTGTATTGTCTTCCTTTTATTAATGTTCTACCAACAAATTTTTTGTTCCAAATTCCTTTATTAAAAATCAGTCAAGAATTATTTTCGTTTCAACACCCTACTCTTCAAACAGTAAATTAGGATTATAAATAGAAACCACCCAGTTTGGTTTTCTCTGGTTCTGTGGGATTTTTTTTTTACTTTCACTGTAGAGTGAAAAAAAATACTCTAAACATATTGGAAAAAAACAACAGCCTAAAATATTCAGCTTTGTGCATTATTGGGCCCCTGTTTGTTCTAAACCACACCAAAATAGCAGGAAAGGCAGTACATCAGTTTGCTTCTGAAGCCAATTGGCCTCACTCTGTGATCTGAGACAGTTTATTATGCCAAGAAAAGCAGATATGATTTCCCTACCCCAAACAAATGCCTTGTGATCTCCTGTATCCAGCAACAACCACCAGCACTTTGAATAGAACTCTACAATAACAAAGTGTTTTCATTTTTTCTTATAAATGACAGTTCAAAAGATCCACACCTATGCAGAGTTACACCTAATGAAGTACCTTAAAAAAAAAAGCCAACCACAAAAACCCCCAAACCAGTTCACAGCACAGGCACTTGATTTGTCACAGTCTGAAGCTTCCTATTAAAACATCCTACACAAAGGCATCAAATTAGCACTAGAGCTTCTGAAGGTTTGGAACTTTTTTTTTTTTGCTGCCATGATATTTTGTATGTTATGTAGCTGGATTTATCCAAGCTTTTGCTTTCTTTAGCATTGTTTGCACTGTAAAAACCAGATGCTTATCCAAGGATGTACAGCCTTTAACTTTACTTAGAAACAAGTATTTGCGTGACTCGAGAAAAAAGTTGTGGGGCCTCAAATTGGAGTTTGCTTTCTCTACAGAAAGATGGCATTTCTGAATAAAGAACTGTTGCTCGGGCAAAACCTCCTTAGGTTTTTAACCACACTGTCCATTGTTGGGTGAGAGAATACAACCTCTGCCTTATTAAAAGAGTTCTAGAAATAGGTCACGTATGGATAACTCCATCTTTAGCAGATGTTTAAACTGCTGCTGGGAAAGGCAATGACAGATGTATAAAATTAACAATAACCACCTACATTATTTCTGTGTATTTCTTCTCCCCTCTCTGACAAAATTGCAGGTGTCCTTATCAGTGGGAACCAGGTAGATTTTTCTAACAACCTCTATTGTCACAAAATTTTAGATGAGGAGTGCGTTTCTTCTTCAAGGCCTGGGAAACACAAACAAGGTTTCTTGGCATGGAGAGATATCGTTTAATAAGATTGACTCTTTGGGAATTTGGGATCATAAGGACAAGCAGTGGCAAGGCTGGGCTCCCAGCTACCAGAAGTTTGGATGATTAATCTCTTAAGCACTTAAAAAGTTGAGGGGGAAGGTACAAGTCTCAAGTTTTCATGTTTGATGAACCACCAGCAATTCAGAGGTCTTTTACAACGAATATTTTCTTTGGTGACAAAATGAGACATTCCTGAGAGATTTCCCCCTAATGTACTGCAGTTCCCCTTTGTTTCCATCAGAAAACATAAAAATTCTAATAAACAATAATCAAATAGTAAGAAAAATACAGATGTAATGTTCAGCTCCTACTGAAAAAAGTCAAGCAGAGGTCTTACCAGAGGATCTAACCTTGAGTAAAAGATTCTTATTCCAGACTTCCTTTTGCCTACAGATTCTGGAGAAGACCTTGATAAATCAGTGTGTAAAGAGAGAAAGGGATGCATATTTATCTGTGAAAAATATTGTAAGGTGATGCAGCTGTTATAGATAAAAGCTTATCAAAGGAGGACTTGAGTACATATTTTCACACCTGGCTGATATTTACAAGGATATAAAATTTCAACAAAAATCTTTCCTTTCAATAATCAAGTAACAAGCATGTGTTGACTTATGTTTTTCTTGATAATATAAGGATGATGATGCAGGAAAAATATAATTTGAACTAACAAAGATGCAAAAATGGTCTTCAGAGTTTTTCAAGTGAAAATTTCTGTAGTGGTGCAACTTCACAAAAAGCTGGGCTCACACAATATTGGACATTTTATGAAAGTTTTCAATAGGGAACTAAATTATTTTTGATGAAAGCGTTGAGTTGGCACTCAATTACTTGGCAAGCCAAACAGGAGATGAAAGGCTGAAGCAAAAGTTGGATTCAGAATTAACAAGAGGATCATAACCAGAAACGCCTACGCTGATACACAGACATATATGAACATCTCGAAGATACCAGCCTCTCAATCTCCCGATTTACTAGATGAGATATTAATTCAATAAATGCACTTTTATTTCTGTTGATAAACACAAGGTGTCTTTTTCAAAGGAGGTTTTGCACTAAAAATACATTTATTTAAAAGTCAAAAACATAATCACCAAATCCACACTTAACCTGAAATGTCTAAATCAAAACATTACCACCGTACATTTTCAGTACTGTATATTTTTTATTTAAAAATATATTTTTACCGTAAATTTCACTGATCTTCAAAAGTATAATGAATCTCTAAATGCAGACTGGTTACACAGACTGTTTCTGCTTCTACCTGAATGAAAATATTGGCTTCTTGCTTTTACAAACTGTCTTTCTAGCTGATAAACAAACATGTTTTGTTCTATGTAATTTCTTTTTTGACCTCATGAAATTTATAAACTGACAAAGAAAGAGGAAGCTGCAAGAAGCAAAATATGCCACTTGCCATTTGCACAGAAAATGTAGCAGAACTCACAGATGACCCAGACTCCTCAAAGACTGAACAAGGAAGGTGCCACCATCTGATTACACAAATGGGCACATGTAACCACGACAACTTCGTATTTTACAAAACCAGTCAGGGAGAGAACATATTAAGAAGCATCAAATGATCATTGTATTTCAAGCACAAGTCCGCTTAATCTGTAAATGATCACATGCTGTGCTTCACAACCTGGTAAACTCACACCCTGCGTGAACACAGCCGGTCACACTCTGAGCTACACCAGGATCAGGGAAGCCTCAGCTCCCAGCAAGACTCCTTTTGTAAAGGTGGGTATCCCTTACGAAGCAAGGGAGAAAGAAAATATGGATTCAGGAAGCAGCTAGCATATGGAATAAAAGTTTGTCAGAGCAGGAGGGTGTATTTCTCCTGCACTGTGGTGAGGAACCTGTTAACAATGCCAGGCCTTCAAGAAGTGCCAGTAACATTTTCCCTCAAGCACCACGACAAGCAGTACAAGCTATGAAAGTGCAGAGGCTGACAACACCCAGACCTGAAGGAAGAGGCTTTCAATGGACTGCTCACACAGGTTCCCAGCAGCATTTCGATGGTGTTGTGCACCAGATTCATGGAACCACAGAATCATTAGGGTTGGAAAAGCGCTTTAAGATCATCAGGTTCAACCATCAACCCAGCGCCACCACCGTGTTCACAACTAAACCATGTCCTCCGGTGCCACGTCCTTCTTGAACGCTTCCAGGGATGGTGGCTCCACCACTTCCCCAGGCAGCCTGTTCCAGTGCTTTACAACCCTTTCTGGGATTTTTTTTTTTTTAATATTCCTAAACCTCCCTTGATGTAACTTGAGGCCATTTCCTCTCGTCCAGTCAATTCTTACCAGGGAAAAGAGCCCGACCCCCCCCAGCTGTGCCAACCTTCAGGGAGTTGTGCAGAGCCACAAGGTCCCCCCTGAGCCTCCTTTTCTCCAGGCTGAGCCCCTTTCACAGCTCCCTCAGCCACTCCTGGGGCTCCAGACCCTTCCCAGCTTCGTTCCCTTCCCTGGACACGCTCCAGCCCCTCAACGTCCTTCTTGTCATGAGGGGCCCAAAACTGAACAATAAACTTGATGCTGCAACTCATCCTACCCATGAACAAGGTAATAAAGTAGATTACCATATATATATATGCTGGGAATAGGACTTTAAAAGTCTTCAGTATATTAATAAATTTGCTGAAAATTTAAACATTGGTAACTGCTTGTATTTTTTTATTAAGAATATTCCCATCCTTTCCTGCATTACAGGAAATGGTCTCAGCTTTTTAATGCTTTTTCTGGAACACTGGTAGAGAATGACTAAAAGCAAATCAGTTAAAAAACTGAATTAAATTTTTTCTTCCCACTTTATCTACTTATTAATTGCCTACTATTAAGGACATTACGCTTTTAAAGTCTCCCCTTGTCCTAAAAATTATGGCAGTAAAATAGTTTGCAATCAATTTCAGAAACAACTCAAATTTTTGCTTTCAGATGTGATAAAACCCAAACTCATTCAAAAAGTCTTTCCACACAACTCCCACATCATCCTGGCAGACAGATAAAACCTAAAAAATGTCAGAGCAATAGGTTACCTCAATATGCTTTCAAAATCCAGAGTATTAATGTTAATGAGTTAATGTCAAATGTAAAATACTGAGCAAAATTTGAATCCCTTACAGCCCCTCACTGGTAAAAATACCCTGCAAAATTATCCTAGGGGTTATATCCTAATTAAATAGACTAAAATGATCAAAAAGTTGTGATTTTAAAGTCTTTAAAAAATTGTTACCACAGTTATAGGATACAAACACTTTGCAACTAACTGGAAATAATCCACAATGTCAAATAAATGGATATATTTTACTTCACTGTATCCTTATTTTAATTTTACTTTCGCTTAGTTGAAAACGTCATATAAGACAGACTTGAAGTTTGGACGAACAGAACTCTGGAGCACAGAATATTCCTTTTATGACAGCACTCTTATAAATAACATAATTTTACGTATTTTCCAGTTAAAACTGGGGGAGGCAAAGAGAATCCTTAGGCCATTGCTTACCCCAGGAGAGGAGAGGTGCAGCTCTGGTCTCAAGGACTTTCAGTTGCCTGCTTGCAACATGTGTTACGAGTGTGCCTGTCCTTTTCCAGCTACTGGAAATCATAAAATGTCTTTTATTCCTGGAAGTTAATTACAATCTGGTTTACCCTCACAAACCTAAACACAATTAAATAGATAAAGTACAGTGTTCAGGAGATGTCTCTCCTGATGAAATAAGCTTTGGCAATCAGAAATCAAGCTAAGAGGAGAAAAGCTTGCACTTAAGAAAGCAAAATGTGCCATGGCAATAATCCTGTTATTTTATTATACCTCTAACAAGGAATTTCCTCCATCTGGATAGGTGGATGGCTGAGATGGCCTTAAGTACTTGATAAATGCATTTTTCAATATATCTGAAAAGAGCATAATAATCACGAGTCATTTGGATTTTCTGTAACTTAATAAAATCCAGGAGACTTCCTTAGAAATATGTTGGTTAAGCTATAGTATTTTTGTATAAATTTAGTTTAGAAAGGTCTGTAGTTGAAAAGCCAAAATATCTGAACTCTCCAAAGGGGTGTCTGGAAAAATATTTCCTTTCTTTATGAGTCTCTATGGATGTTTCTCTTTGCAGTAGTAATAGGAGATCGAGCAAATGCCAATTGTTTGCAGCGTGCATCATCAGAAGTGGACCTGGTATCTCAGAAATATTAAAAAACTTATGTTCTCTCTAGTACAGCCTAAAACCAGAAACAAAATAGAGAAATGTAAGCTGAAGAGCAGATGGCACTGAATAAGATCGCAGCAGAAAACCAAAATAAACCAAAATAGAATAACATTTCAAAACCAAACCAGCACACTTCAGGATTAGGTATGATTCCATAATGCCGCTGTAATTCTTTTGGTGGTAATTGAGTTTCTGGCATGTAAAAAGGCACACAGATACATCTTCAAGATAAGTCAACTAAAAGTCAACTTCTGCACCAGAAATAAAGAGCTGCCTGCTCCAGCCACATTTAATTAGCTTGCCTAATGAGGTCTTTTAGCATAACTGCTGAACTATTCACCTGCTGTATTTTTCAGGGAAAATATCAAGTATATAATTTCCACGCTGTTGGGAAGAAGAAATTTGTTCTTTTCCTGTGAAAAGGAAAACCATCTCATACTATGAGTCAAGACTGGATCCTCATGAAAAGTACTTTGGGGTCGGTCTCCTCTCAACCAAGTTTAATCTTTTGGGACTTTTTACTAACAGTTAAAATACATGTAGCAAATAAGGCCCTATTACCTGTAATTATAACTACGTGGAGTGTGAGGAGTGGAGTAGCCAGTTGGCAATGAGGATGTAGCAGGACAGAAGAAATGGGACACACAAGAATTTCCATGGCCAGAAACGCTTAACCCCAGTCTTTTGAACAAAAACCTCTGAAGTAAAAGGTAAAAATACAGTCAGTACCATACTCAGACAGAAGCTGATCCTACAACAGAGTCCTGTGATGGACAATATATGGAATTTTCCCACCAACTGTAGTACAGGGCCATAGCTGGGGTAAATGGCAGCACACAGTATTAGGCAGACAGAGCAAGGAGTGAGGTGGAGCAGCCACAACTAAAGCACACCGAGGAGATAAAAGCCAGAGATGAAACTTTTCTTACCTGACGGAGGAACAAACACACAACAGACTCAGAGATAAGGCCTCAGCTGCTCAGGAAAAGCTCAGCAGGGCTGACCCTCAGGAAACAAACACAGGGAAACAGCAGCTGATGTGCTCTGAGTACCCTCCTTCCCTTAAATGAGGTTGTTATTCAGCTGATTGCAATCTAGGCTGGCAATTCAAAAGACTTTGAACACTTTTTCCTAGACTTTACCCAGTGATCTCACTCAATCACCCATTTTAACAAGTACAACTTTCACAGCCCAAATATGCCATTACGAGCAAGTAAATAGTAACATATAAAAATATATGACTGGAAGGTTAAGTTCAGGTGAGCATCAGAAGGAGAAATGCACTGCAACTTCTTCATCTCTTCTCCAATATCTTCCCAATCCAGCAGTACACTTAACAGGCACAAATCATTGTCAAGTGCACCTTACTAAAGTGCCAGGCAGAAACCAGGAAGCTCACTGCAAATACATTCTAAATAATTCAGGTGCCATTTTAATATGTGTAGCCATTAATCATTCCTTAAGACATTTACATACGTTCACATGTGCATCCCTCTTCCCTCTCCCCTTGCCAAATAAAGACAAACCAAGGTATTTCTTATAGGCTCTTCTGGGTCCTTCACTGAATTTTTTTCCCTGACTTCATATTACTTATCAGTCAAGAGAGACTTTATATTCTCATACATGAGTGTAATTTATGGCATATTGGATTTATCGTAATCAAGACTGACTAGCAGCTAAAAGCAAAATTGTTAATCCATTTTTCAGTTTTCATATAGAGCCCCTTATGTGCATGTTTTTTATATGACTATATGTGTTTAATTAACAGGAGAAGCATGAATACAGTGACATGAATCTGTAGAACTCCACAGTACCATTACTCAAACTACAAGTAGAGAGAGTAAATCAAGTGAATATGATCCTTTCCTATATGTGAAATATTGCTCATGCAAACGTTGATGTTTGCTATTTTATTGACTAAATAGACCTTAATTAATGCAAGAAAAAATATCTAGTTTGGGGGTTTTTTCTTCAAATTAATATGTTTGTGCTGAGTTTGGTGTGCAATTCCTTGATTTGCATTGCCAGTTTTTTATAAAAAGTCATATCATTAAGGACTGCAGGTATTTTTTAATTTCTCCATCTCTTTGTTAATTTTAAGATTTAATCATCCTTTCCATCATTTAGGACCCTTGATTGGTCCATGAATTTAATCGTTATGTTTATTAAGCATGTCTGTGAAAAACAAGGGCTCTCATTAAGAGGAGCTGGTCAAGCCTTTCCATTGACAGCTGGTATCCACCAGGTCACCAGAGGTTCTGGGACAACAGCGATTAAAGAAAGGTGATACAAATCAGCTTCTTGTCCTGACCTTGATCCAATTGCTTATTGCCCGGTTTTTCGGGTTTCTCTGTATTTCTCTGTGGATGGCAGTGCAGAAATACCTCAGTAGTACAGCGGGATGACCTAGTTCTGAAGCTGGAAGCCGCTAACTAGGGCAGTACAGAGCTCAGCACACCCTTAGCTAACTTCTTCTGGGCCACATTGCTTCCAAAATTGAGCTTCAAAGCATCACTCAGGGCCTGTTGTCCCGTGGAACCTTTCTTTTCACAAAAGGACAGATGGTCAATTGAACACAACCATGTTATGCTCATTTCGTGGTGTTGCCTTCCAAACAGATCCTCAGTGGGTGAAGGATTCAACACGGCACTGAAGTGCTCAACATCTCCAGCTCACCAAGTACAAGTGTGTATTATATTATTCTTTGTGCGCAACCATTTTTTGAGACTTGAAGGGCAGAAGGGTTAAAGAGCAGGAGGAAAGGTCAAGCCAGATAAGTAAAAGTCCATATTTCATAGAATTACTGTTTTACTTATCACTTTCCTTGAGATTTGACAGGCATACTTGTGATTAGGTTATCACCTTCAAATAGATTTATAGGCTCTAGGGAATTTCTATTCAACTTACCCTTGGGATGTCATGATATTCTGTCTCTACGTTGGCATTTGTGGTTCTTAAAGGTCTCACAAAATAATAAAGAAAGGCACAAGCAGCAAATATCTTTGGATTCACCATCTATTGTGGTGTCGAATATTTCACATTATTTTCAGTACGCCTGTTTGCATTGCACATTGCTTTTGAATGCACACTGCTGGTGTTCCAGGATAGCTCTAAGGTAGTGAATGAAAACCAGCACTTCCACTTTAACTTTGATATGTGGCTTTTGTCATCAGTGATCTCTTTTGATGCAACATTAATTAACTTCAAGGGGTTCTTTCATATGAATTGGACAGGTGAGCACTGAAGCAAACACGGTAATGGATCTAAACTTCTCATATGCAGGGTCAGGTGTGCACACCCTGCCGCAGTACAGCCAGAAAGAATTTAAACAGGGAATTTTGCAAAAGCTTGTGTGATATGTTAGAACCAAATGCAGCTGAAGCACTGCCTTGAAACTCGACATCACAAATCCATGGATTTACTCAGCAGCTGATTTCTCAAAATATTTTCAGTCTCTGTTTGACAGAACTGTATCTTCATGGTAAGTCCTTTAAAAAGGTGATCCTGCCAAGTTTGCCACAAAAGACATTCCCATCTCTACTGAGAAAAAGAGCATCAGAAACCATTTTATGCAAAATGCTAGAAGCAGCAAACAGAAGCGACAGCAAGGTCCACAGACAGGTGCCTGTTCAGCAGCGAGACTCTGCTCTGGCTAATTCGTGGACTTCTATACTTCATTATTCTGGATTTCAATGCCCTTTATTTAGTAAAACCAGCCAACAGCGGTAGGAAAGGTCTAGCATGGTGCCTGGACAACCACCCTCAAACTCATTTCAAATGTAAAGTTTTCACTGCTCTCTGGGTCGCCCACCCCTCTCAATTTAAACCTAATTCCCATTTTTCAGTTTTACTGGGCCAGTGTTCAATGCCTGTGTACAAAAATGAAAGGGATGGTTTTTCCACTTTGTTGTTAAGACCATCAAATATTCATGTGGCTTGTACAGACACCTCAACATTATGGCAAGTGTTCAGAGCATCTCCCCACAGGAAGAAGCTTACTCAACTCGTCGTTTCTGCAGCTTCAGAAAGAAGATCCCTACTTGTTCAGTGCAGGCAGAAAGGGGGAGAGCTGTCACTGCTCCTTTCACCCTTTGGAGACAAAAACATTGACCGTCAGCTACTTTCTGACAATTGGCTGTTATTAAACTCCAACTCGCGAGGGCCAGCTGTGCCTAATTTGAGTCACTGGTGCAAAAATAACCAGTCAGCAGGAATTGAGGCAATTATGAGTAATTCTGCTGTAGAGCAGTCCTGCATCAGAATCCCAGGATTAACTTCAGGCTGGCACTCCAAGGTGATTGAATGAAGAACACAAGGCTTCAGTAAAATCATTGGTAGCTGAAATCAGTTTTTATATAAGCCGATTTTGGAAGCCTGTAACCTGTATTTTAATTTACTTACAGGAATACTGTCAACATTCTTTACTACTTGAAGATGCATAGAAGTACATAATCATATTTTCAAGGGGATATTTGTTTCACTTTTAAATATCCAGCCCTTTTGCCCAAATGTTAGCGTATAATAACTTTATAACCAAATCAATCTTTAAATGTGTTTAGCAATTTCTATACCTTGCCTTCTATCTGCTCTGTTACACCTCAAAATCATACAATTTTATTTTTCTTTTAAAAAAATCCCCAAAACAAAACAAAAATCCCCTTAATTTTAAGAAAATATTTTGTTCCTCCTGGTTGAAAAACATACAAGGGTATTTTTGCAAGTACTGCTATGAAATGCATACAATAAACAAATCCAGAGAGTAAGAAGTATTCTTCTAAGCAGTCAGTGTTGAGTTGTGTTTCTATGTAAAAAAAGAAGTAGAAATAAAATTTTAAGTAACCATGTCATTTTGACAAACAGCTCCAGAAAAACTGTTACAACTTCGTACTGCATGACGCAGTTTATTTTAAGCTTGTAGTATGGAAATAGCAGAGAGGTTTGCTATATCACTTAAACAGCACCATTTGAAAAATAATGCACTAAGAAAATTATGAAAAGAACCCAGCATGGAGTTTATATTTCACAGAGTGTCATCATTAACAGCAGTATTAGGCAGAACAAAATAAAGTATCTGTAGCTTTGTTTTTAAAGATGGCACTTTACCTTCTGCCCTTCCGACTCTGTGGTGTCACTATAACAGAGAAAAAATTCATGGAGAAAATTAATGGTATCTTTATTTTGAGTGAGGATTACTACAAGTTCTAGTTTTTCAGCTTCTTGGGATATATGTGACACACAAAAATGTTTCCTGAAGTCAGCTTCTATTGAAACAAAGCGTAAGCTCCCTACCTCTAACAAGGTATAATTTAGGACATCAAGCCTCTATTCAAGCTAATAAGCAGATCCATGTCCTTTCAATTATTTATTCCTCTGGCAGACAATTCCATTAACCCCCTCCTGTGCAATAATTTGTTCTGCCACATGTTAGAAAAATTATTTTCCAGCTGCTCAGCAATGCTGCTACAGTAAATGGAAAGTTTTTCCTGGCAGACAGCTGATACTCAACAGAGAGGTGAACAGTGACATCTGATACATGGAGGGGGATGCAGGAGTAAATAGCACAAGACAAATGTTAAGTTCTTCCAGTTCGTGGACTGATAGCAAGAAGATGTGCAAAAATACTGATGAATTATTCACTCACCTTGAGAAATACCTGAAAGCTGTTCCTGCTGTGTAGGTGGGACCCGAGCACCGAGTGAACACCAACACCTGTTACACAGAAGTTAACTTAGCAGTATTAGCAAGAAGAAACAGCACAGACGTGTTTGAGGTCACCCACCGTGCTGTCTGTGGGCTTACAAGGATGAGATGTGTAAAATAGTGATGAATTCTTCACTTACCTTGGGTAAACAAGGAACCATTTCCTTTCCTGCGCCCCGGGACTGCTCGGTGAGTCAGTACCAGCAAAAGTGTGAGGACAGCAGCCTCTGATCCCATACATTATTTTACAGGAGGCTGCACAGCTCAGAAAACTCAACACCTGATGGAGGTTTTACACAGGGTTTTGCAGCTACACCAACTGGTATCCCCTCAATAGGTCCAAGTTTTTGCCTGGGTACCCTGTAACACACAACTGTACACTGAGAGTGGTGACAGCGGAAGCATCCCCTGTATGATGTAAATGAGCAGCTACGAAGGCAAGACAGCTCAGAATTTGTACAGATGTCCTGGTCCTGAGTTAGAACAGGTCAAGGTTACTGGAAGGTCATGCACTTACCTGATGTATGGCCAAGAAACAGAGAATTAAGAAGCAGCCACAAAACCAGACAAACTAAACCCCTACACCATCCAGAAAGTCCTGTCTGATGGCTCATACACCATGCTACTAAACAAAAGAGGTATCAGCAACCATTAAATCGAGACCAATTGGCTGAATTCCTCTTTTATTCCCTCTCTCTCTCTTCATTTTCATGGGGGACTCATTTGTTTTTATTGGTTTTTTTCAGATTCATTTCCCATATACTCAATCAAAATAGACATAGCTATGTTTATGGTTTGAATACTATACACACCCACACATACATGCATATATAAATACATATACATGTTAATTCTCTTCCATGGTTAGAAGATAGGAGGGCATTTCTCATGAGCAGTTTGAGCAGAAAATAAATTATATCATTCTAAAAACATATAAAGAAACAGAAATCCAGGCACCTGGAGAAGCTGGTTTAATGTAGAGAAGGCACAGCATGCTTTACAAATGCTAATGTATGTGACAGAAAACTATCAACCTCAGTTCTCAATAGAAAACTTAAAATTCCAGGCTTAGATGGTTTACCAAAAATTACACAATAAGTCAGTGCTAAATTCTGAAAGTAATCCCAACCTAATCCCCAGACCATAGCGAGTCCCCAGGGAATTACTTACGGATGCATTTTTCACTGAAATTGTGCTTTCCCTTGTTTCCTTTGCATTTAATAGAACCCATGGCTCAACACCCTTTAAATTTATGATATTGTATTTCATAGGCAGAGGGCAGAGATGAGAACCTTCTGAAGGTGTTCTCTCAGTCTTTACAGGTCAGTCAGTCCCACACATATTCCACCCTGAGAAATCCGATGCCTTTGGGTGCCCTGGATCTTCAGAGAGCTGGGGGCTGAGCCCAGGCTGCCAACCCCCACCCGACCTGAGGCTGCCTCTGCACTCCTTAAAACAGCCTCTGTAACAACAAAATCCAGGTTTGAATCAAGAAATGCATGTTTGGGAAATTTTCATGAGTCACTGCAACGTGTGAATAAAATTGGGAAAGTGTTATAACAATAATTGTAGAGTCACTGTGACCTACTGCCCCGTGGGTTGTTCCTTGTGCTGAAATGGTTCTTAATTAACTTGAGAAACTGTGTACCAAGGAGAGGTTTTAAGCTTTTTACATCACCTATTTTTTTGCTTTTATTCACTGTAGGTAGAGCTATTATTTTCTAGACCATTTTAAAGGAAATTTAGGCTGCCATAAGGAAATTTTACACATCCCAGGCTGATTGTACTTACACAATAACAAAGCTGCAGTTGAAGAGGGCTCCATACAACCAAATCACCAAATTCAGCAGAAAAATTCATTTCATTCTAGAATTGAGGAAGCTGCTGCCAGTCAATGGGAAAAAACAAAAGAAAGTACTCTGACAGCATGGGAAGACATGAAATATCACTTTGTGCTTATCACACAGGCTGAGAGGGACAGCTGGGAAGGACTGAGGCAGGACACTGGGATGGGAGGCATGTTTATGGATATAGAGGGGCTGAAGTAAAAATGAATCTAGCAAAAAAACCTTCTGGCTATGTGAAGAAAATGAACAAGGAAATCAACAAAGGTGGGGAGAAATGGCTTCTGTGAAGCACTCCATGAGAATGGGACACCCAACTGAACATTTTTTACAGGAGACATCTGAAATGTACCAACAAACTGGTCCCTCCTGCCCTGGTTGATGTGCCGGCGGTGAGTTCTTCAGCAAGGTGTTCTGCTGGGCTGGGCTGAGCAGCAAAGGCTGAGCACTGCACTGGAAACCTCCAAAACTGATGCTGGAAATGGAATAATATGAAGAAAAACCAATGGAGAAACTTCACCGATGAAAAACCAATGGAGAAACTTCACCAATGAAAAACTCAGACACATGAAAGTGCCAGGGCTCCAAAAAAACCCCCAAATTCTAAAACATGAGAATAAACCTTGCCTGAAAATAATGATTTGTCTGGCTCATATTGAGTGACTCTGATTAGTGGATGATACACAAACCCACTGTCCCCTTGTTTGTTGTTTCAGTTCCTGTAGAAGCTAGAATGGGAATGTATCATTGTTAAAAGAGAAAAGAGGATTGTCTGACAGTCAGAACAGCTGAATGCTGTTCTAAAATACAAATTAGAATTGCCTTTGTTGCACAAATCACACATAGTGCTATGCAATCCCTTTAATTTAGGATTTTCTGTAGCTGGTCATTTTCCTACTGGAGAGTGTGGTGTCTTCATTAATTCCCCAGCACACAGCTTTGAAAATTGATCATGCTTATAGATATGATATCACAGCTAATCAAGTCAATTAAGCTATGGTATAAGAATACAAAGTTCCACATAATTATGGATATGCTGAAAATACCAGCACTTGCTTCCTTGGTTTGGGCACCCTGTATTGAGAGAGTATTTGTGTCTTCTTTTTGTGCTCTGATTCCCTAGTTATAATTCCCTAGTTACAGGGAGATTTTTCCTCTTATTGTTTTGACAGTAGATTTTTCAAATTCCTTACAAAAGCTAGATAGAAACTAATTCCATCTTAATAGTGTGATTTTGCTCACATATCATAACTTGGGACAAGAAGAGGAACAAAAATGTGCATTATGTGAGCACTGAGCATCTTGTTTTAAAGGAGGTAGAGTCCACAATGTTTGTTTTAAAGATACTCAAATTCTTATTAGTGATGGGCTGATTAAGAATGAACAGACAGCACTAATTCAATAAATCCTCCACTCTTTGTTGAATTGGAGTTGGTGTTTATGTTGTATTTTGTTTGCAATTCCACCTGTATGTCTCAACAGTAAACAATGCTTAGAATAGTAGAAAAAGTAGCAAAATGATAAATCAAGTAAAAAAAAAAGATAAACCCTATAAGTAGTGCTTATGAAGCTTCAATTCGTGCTGAGAATACAAATGGAAAGTTGTAAATATCTCTTTTTCTTGTCTTTTAAAAGAAGTGAGTTAGAACAAGCCCATAGAAAGATGATTGATGGAGTATGGTGGTGTTATGAGCAATATTCTGGAAATGTCTCAACAGAGAGCCTATAAATCTGAGTTCACACATCCCTGCCCCTCTCAGATCACAGTTTCAGAGTGATGTCTTCTAGCTGACCTTGGTCTGTCACGCTTTCCTTATGCACCAAGTGTCTGAACACGTGCTGGGGGCTCAGCAAATCCACAGGGAGGGGCAAGGAAGGGACCTGGCTAAAGGTAACCCCGAACCTTCAAATGAACTGGAATTCTGTCAGCAGCCAGGAAAATAAATACACTGTCAAACTCAGCAACACATCAATAAAAAGAGAAGTGAAGAACTCTTGTTATTAATGCTGGAGAGAAAGGCAGGTTGGTATTTTTGTCTCCCCTTAGATGTAAATGCTGTAGATACACTTTGGGTCACCTGTAGAGCTCAGCAGGTTAGAAAAAACCTCAGAGATGCTGGCTCAGTATTTATCTCCCTTGACAACGGGCAAAAGTCTTTTGGGAAAGGAGCGTGGTCATCAAAAACTTTCATTTTCTATTGCATCTGATCATGGTGCCTAAAATAGAAAGAATAATTTCTATTAGCCATTAGCTGCGGTTCAGATGAACACAGAATCTCTCTGGTATCAGCTTTAGAAGAGAAAGATTTCAACAACATACAAAGGACATTTGAGATTTGGTCACATATCAAATGAAATGAAAACAATTCCTAACTGGGAGGGTAAAAAGGTTTATACAGCATTCATTATCTCTCTTATGAGACGTGTGAAACAGAACAGCAAAGGAGAAAATCTTTTTGTACCTCTACATAAACAGAAACATCCAACATAATTGATCGTGCCTGACTCTGATGATGAATTCCTTAAAAAGGGACAAAATGGAGATTACTATTTTGGAAACTTTGTTTTCATATGAAATTTTAGTTCCCTGAGAGTTGCTGTATTAACTCTTTGCTTCATATAGCATAAAATTTTTTAAAGAAGACTCATAAAAGGTTTCTTTTCAAGACAGTGATATTCTGAGCTCTGCTATCTAACATTTGAATACTCTATGAAGTCCATTTGCTATTCATTTTAAATGGAGATTTGGTGTAGTAATAGATTTGATCTGAACATGGTTCTAATTACCTGCATAGTTTGTCATAGTAAATTGGGTTACCTTTCATCACATTGCTTGGGTGGCACAAAACAAATGAATATAAACTGGCATAACATGTAGTGTACTTAAAACACTTTACTAACTCTTACATTTTACCGAAAATGAATGAGGAAGTGGAACAAATCTTCCCCTAGGACAGCAATTTACCTCTGATTATGGCTTCAACTCTTAAGACCTCACTTCTTTTGAGAAAGGAGCTTCTAATGAAAAAAAGTGGAACTTTTCAAAAGCGCTAAGACTGGATTCAAATCACATTTTCTGAGATCTAATTTAAAAAGCTGGAACTGGAAGAAAAATTATGCTTTTAAAACACTGATTCAAACGTCAGAAGGATGTGGGTTAATTGGGACTGGGTAAGGTCTAACAGGGTAATGCATTTCCAGATAGCCAGCTTGTGCCTTCTGAGTTGGAAGCAGGATCCGTTTAGCAGGAATTGCAAATCCCACACATGTAACAATACAAATGGAGAGTCCTGAAGTGTTTAAGAGACTGATTGTGGGGACGGGATCCATGCTGCTCCAGCAAGAACAACAAAAAGCTCATATCCCATTGGGAAATGTGCTGCCTGAAATATTAAAATTTGCCTGAAATGTAATCTTGAGGTTCACCAAAACAAATTTATCATGAAATTACAGATGAAATAGTCTGAAAAGTAGCTTGCACATATAGAACTGGATACATTGAAGGAAAATATCCGTTTGAAGTACTTTTGAAAATCTGAGTTCATTAGTTAAAAAGGATGTTACTTTATTGTTCTGAGGGGTTGAATATCAGTGCAAGGAAAGCTTTTCAAAAGGGCCCCAGATCTAGGCCATATGAGTTAAGAAGTTCAAAACTTTATGTTTAGTTCCCTAATAGGCAAATATCTGTTTTTTGGAATATTTCATTTGCTTCTATTCTCATCGTCAAAGTGACAGTCACAGATGACTTTTAAAACCAGAGGCGGGGTGGTAAAATGACATCATAATTCTTGATAGATCTTTTAGTAGGGATCCTCAAGGATGACTTTAGAATAAAAATTACTCCTTTGGCTTTATAACAACATTGGATTACCTGAAAAAATGTTTCCACACACAATTTAGTTGAATTTTCTTTCCTAAGCACTGTCAACTGCCACATTCACCTGCCCACAGAGAGCTACACTGGTGTTCAAAAACTGTGTTCCTTACAATGTAAACTAAAAATGTTTTACTGGACAAATCCTGCCTGCATGCATTTACTTTGTATTCACAGTCTTTGTTGATCCTGGAAACTACGGACTTATTGAAGCACAGCCATCTTTCCACAATATTACATCAAATACGGTGCTGACACAAATTGTATCGAGCATATAGGCCCCATAGCACTGGAACAACAGGGATTTCTTTAATAGGGGCCATAATTAATTTTGTCATTAAATTCACAGTTGATAAAGCTAAACCTCTGGGACTGATCAGAGTAAATCTGAGATTGTACACAAAAAGTTCAGAAATTTTTGTATGAACAACTCAATAGTCGCTTGGTTTTGTGCCTAATAAATAACAAAGACAACCATTAACAAAAATCATTGCATTACCCTAAAAAAATTTTGTAAAACCTGTAGAGGAGAATGACATCCTCCCTTTTAGAGGAATTAATAATTGTCTTCCATTTCTAACAGGGAGAAGAACATTGAATCCCATAAGTTTTGTCTTTCGACAAACACATCTCATGTTTGTTATCTCTGCCCTCCTTTTCTGTAATGCAACTCTTGTTAGTTCAACTAATGACTCCAATGCCTTAAGTAACTGGCCCTGGAAACGATGGCAGTTCTGCTCAATTGCACCCCAATAGCTGAATATCTGGCCAAACGTATAAACCACCCATCACTGTGACACGTGAGGGCACAGAAGTCCAATCTCATTCTGTGCACTCACTGGTGCATCAGCCTCCAACAGGAACAAACCTCTCTGTTTACATTTTACAAGACTTCAGTCCATGTCACACTGCATACATCAACCTTTTTCTGAGGCAAAAAGGCTGTGTTCCTGCTAAATATCTTATAATTTTCAAATAGGCAACTATCAAGTGAATTAGGAGTTATTGTGCACCTACTGATATAAAGAAACCTCCTTGAGAGGAATTTAGCAATTATTTCAATTTTTTCCTATACCTTGTTGTATTTTATGTGCCATTAAATTGCATCTCATTCACTTCCAGAATAAAACATAAATTAGAGGTATATTTCAACCTTAACAGAAATTTAAAGGGATGATGGCTCATTGTGTGTTCCCAAGACAGAAAAAGTGATATTAATGAAATGTGAAACATCATGAATTAGATGTAGTAAAATACTTAAACTTACCTGTAGTTGTTCTGTAACTCTGACACTCAGTCCACAGTAAGAGTATCCAAGAAAACTAACTGGTGTGATTTTCTTCTTCTTCTTTTTTATTTAATGTACTTAATAAACACTGCCAGTTTTTCAGTGGACACATTATGCACATCTCACAATTAAGAGATTTTAGTGGATTAAATTTATGGCACCGCCTCCAAAATTTCATTGAGCCAATTCTTGGTAAATGAAAATCACAGAATAGAACAACACGACACAAATTCACCAACATTTCTGCGCTGATGAGGTCTCCTGGAGAAAATGAGCCTCAGGGGTGACCTTGCCTCTCTCTATGACTCCCCAAAAGGAGGCTGTGCCCAGGTGGGGTTGGAATCTTCTCTCAGACAGCAAGTGACAGAATGCGAGGACATGGCCTCAAGCTGCACCAAGGGAGGTTCAGGTTGGACACCAGCAGGAATTTCTCCATGGAACGGGAGGTCAGGCCCTGGAAGGGGCTCCCCAGGGAGGTTTGGAGTTCCCATCCCCGGAGGTGCCTGAGGAAGGCCTGGACATGGCACTCAGTGCTCTGAGCTGGTGACAAGGTGGGCATTGGTCACAGGCTGGACTCAATGATATCATGGAGGTTTTCCAACCTAAATGATTGAGTGATTCTGTAATTTTACCTAATCACATCTGCACTGGGAGTAAGGTTTTAGAGTGTTTAGATAACAATTTCACAGCAATCGTCAGGGATGAAATCTAATTAATTGTAAAATAAAGCTTGTAACATTTGCAAATAGGATTATATAATTTAATTCTTAATGATAGAGGGGCCTGGGCTCCCGAGCAAGATACCTGCTATTTCTAGCCCTAACATTTAGTGTGATTAATTCTGCAGAATTAATCTGCAGAGTAGACTTTATATAATTTGCAAAGTATGATTAGCCAAGATAACTTTTACTGAAATCTTTTTCTATAGTTTTGCTCATGAATGGTCCATGTTCTCACTTTAATTTGGATGGGAACAATGGTAACACATTTCACACCACCTATTTTTAATCTTCTCTCCCTTCCCGCAATGAATATGATTTTTATATTTCTTCTCTGACTACATAGTGAACTCATTTATAACCTGTTTCAGCTTCCTATCTGATTAGTTCTTTTCCCTATAGATTTAGTTTTGCTGAACCATAATGGCACCACACAGACAGCAGAATAAAATATAAATTCATACATAATCATGCAAGCAGAGATAGAATACCTGCAACTCCTATTCATTTCAAAGACGCTGCCATTGTTTAATGCCTTTAGAAGCTGCAATGCTGTTTACATTCAGCAGAATACCTTATCCTAGTAGAGAGCACTGAATAATTATCAGCAGATGAATGCACACTGTAAAATAAATATCAGAACTGGCACAAAAAAAAAAATACCTTCTTTGCAACCCACTCTTTCCCCAGAATAATTATGTGATCTTCAGACGGGGGAAGGCTGAAAAGACCATTGAATGAAAATCTTCCCGTATCTTAAGGTTTAACAAGAGTACTACTGAAAGAACATGTACAAAGCTGGTGAGGAAACTCTGAGAACAGCAATTGAATTTCCATCAAGATTCCAAAAGATTTTAGTACTATCAGCAGACTCAGATAAAACTCTGTACATAAGCACTTCTCTGTCTTGCAAGAGTATATAACAGAAAAAGAGCAGCAGATTTCGTTATAATTGTCAGTTCTATTCAGATAAGCATACAGTGGTACTGTTCCCTCACATGAGGCATTTTCTGCAGTTTATAAGGCCATTTGGAAATGTGAGCAAGCTGGCAGTTTATTACCAGCTGCACTTCACAGAGCAGGGATGGGGCAAGCAATTTCCATCTAGAATGAGAACGAAGGGATGGCAGCTTTCCACTGCCAATAACCACATGGTCCAGGAGGCTGGATCCAAAATTCAGGTTAGAGGAGCCCTATACTGCTGCTAACTCCAGCAATGGACTTGGAATCTCTACATTTCCAAGTAACTTCATTTTTTAAATTATTGGGTACAGCAATGTCCAGCAACATCTCTCTACAGGAATTGCTACTTGTCAACATTTTAATATTAATATTGGTAGGTCTTAATCAATATAAGTTGATACTACCATTCAGTTTATTATAAACAGCAAGGACAGCAGACATCATGGATGAAACTAACCTGAGTTGCCAGGCTCACTGAGATTGAGTCTGAACCTCTGGGCCTTTACTAAAGTCTGTACCCAAAATTTATCTGGTTCATTGTAAATTTGGGGCCAATATAAACTCTGAAATACCTCTCTTACTAAATGGAGATCTATTCTTCTCAAGCTTTTACCTTTAACCTCTGGCAAAACTAGAAACTGCTGTGTGAAAATTCAACCACCTGGATGGAAGAACTCTTCAGATGGATCAGAGGAATGTTGGAGCAGCAGTTCCTCTGAGCAGTGAGAAGCACCTGGAAGCCGCTCACAGTTCTGCCATTCCCATGTGGCCTGTCAGGGATAAGATGGCACTAAAAGTGGGTCACAAGTGTACCACTTTGTGAGAATTGAGCCCTAAACAATTAAAGTGGAGCTGCTGGAATAACTAGTGTGTGAAGAAGAAATGAAAAAGGTTAAATATTTGATGGAGTGGTGTCAAAGCATCCCATTAGTATTTTGCCCCTGCTTCATGGCTTTTCTGAGAAAACTTGTAAGCTCAGCAGCAGCACTTCAGTAGCACTGTCTGAATACATAAAAGCAGTCTGGTGAAACTTGTGACCAGAAAATCTGTGTGAAACTGAGAGCAGGAGATAAGTGAAAGAGAAATTTTAAACATTTACTGTTTGATCACTCAAGAATGAGTTATTTCTTCACTTTGCCTGATTCAAGGTAATAACCCAAACTTCAAGCTCCTCAACTTCTTGCTGTTACCCACCCCTACTCCAGTACAGTTATTAAAATTCTTACCAAAACCTGCCAACTTTTACAATCTGAGCTCTGTTGCTGAAGTGTGAATTACTCAGCTGTGGGGTTTTCACCTCATGTCTGCAGCTCCATGGAGGGAAGCAATGGGTCTGCTATCAGTGGTGACTTCGCAGGGGACACTGAGGGTGACCTCTGGCAGCCCTCGTTCCTGGGCCAGAAGGAAGGTGGCTCTGTTTCCCAGACAGGCTTTTGGGACCTGGCCAAAACTAACACTGCATTCGATTCTGTGCTCCACTTTGGATGCGATGCTGGAGATTTGGGTTCATTGCTGCAGATCTCACTAAACATTTTGAAAACAGATGGGGATAACCAACGATTTCTGGCCAGCATCTCCTCCATCACACGAGATGACTGCATTATACCTTCTGTCAAGAGAAATGGATGTCATGCTGACATCTGTTTTACCAACCACTGCTGGTCATATCAAAACTGTCACTCGTGGCAGCCTCCTATCACTGCTGCCCCACCTTTACCAGCTGATTCCCTCAAGAGACACTGCATGATTTCACAAAATTTCATTACAGACTATGGAGTGAGCCCTTATTCTGTTTTTTGAACTACCTGCCATCTCATTTTCAGCTGAGGCAAGGGCTCAGCACATTAGTTGCTTAACTTCAGGTAACTGAGTAAGCAGCTTAATTTGTTTTAGTGAAACTTTCACAGAGCTTGGCACCGGCATTTTTTAAAAAAATAAGATCTAAGACTTTTCAAATAGTACAGAAATAGCTGTGAAAAACCAAAATCAATGATCATGTGATCATGTTTTGCTGAGTAGTAAACTTACTTTGAAGTTTCGTTTACGCTCCACAACAGGGAATTTCAGTCTGACCTAAGCTAGAAATGTCTTTCCATAACACAATAATTTGGCTTCTTTTCTATTAGTTAATTACAGAACCATATTCTTATTTTACCTTGCTCTACTGAAAAGAGAGGCACAAGGAAATTTCCTGTACATGGCTTTCATGTCACTTTGATACCTCTATTTCTACATTAAAATCTCAAGAAAAGGACAAACAAAACATCCATTAAAAAGAGCACCATAGTCATTTTCCTGAAGGCATACAAAATCTAGTCACTTTTTTAGTTCCTTTCGTTCTTTCTGATTAGTTTTTCACAGGAGGAGAAAGATATCACAAAATGGGAAGCATGAAAGGAAAGGAGAAGAAAATCTGCATCGCAGAGAAAAATCTGCATCGCAGAGAAAAATCTACATGATTTTGCTGGAATAATGGATCTTAACCACCAAATCACTTTTGAGAAGCAGCTAGAGTTCAAGAACCTGCCTTCTTTTCCACACGCACTCCAATGAAACTGTATTTTCACAGCTGGAAAGCATGGAATTTGTTCTCTGCTTCTTTCCAAATGCTTCTGTGCTTTCCCTCTAGAGACAAGTCCAAAACTGAGGTTCAGTACAAAACAATGCATGCAACACTGTGAAAAAGAATCACCTCTTTGCTAACTTCAATGGAACGAGCATTTTCCTGACCAATAAAAGTGATATTTGTGTGGGTTGTTATTTCCGATACCTCAGGGCACAATTGTGCAGTTAATTGGATTCAAGGGAGTGCCACACAGTATGGGTGGTATCTGTCAATAATAATTGTTGCTAAAAGTAGGGGCATGTTTTAGAAGTAGGATTACAGACTAGATATTCCAGGAATGTTTATTTTTCTACTGAGAATACAAAAATATTTATGCACTTTCGTACCTCTACAGCAGATGTCACATCATTTCTGATTAAAATTGCTCGCCAATAATAAATTTCCGTCAGGCACAAATTAAAATCAGCTTCTATAGATAACTCCAAAAGCTAAAAATTTCCACTGCATTTGCCAACCTGTCTTCCATATTTTCTGATAAAAATAGGTAGACACATGCAAACAGGACATCAAGAACTGCAAGCTGGGGATCACAAGTGTTCTGAATATCTTCTGAGAGCTTGTTCATTTAGAGATCCCACTACCTGTGGATAATTTATGTGTGTTCATTCCAACTATTGCTGATGTAAAATATTAAGACAGCTCACTAACCTCAGTAAAGAGACTCACAAGCTTGAAAGGAGGGATAAAGCAAAAAGAACAAGCTTGCTGAGCACACCAGATGAAAAATTTATAATTTTAATATCTTTGTATTTCTGTATTCTATTCTATGTTCATCAGAATCTGAAGCATGGAATAGCAGTGACTTTATTTCTTTTCTGCCTCCAGGTATACACCAAGGCATCAGGCTGATGGCTGGCTCATACAACACCAGCTCTCTTATTACTCCAGATAATTTATTTATAACGAGGTTCATGTGTTTTCCCAGTCAGATGTTGATGCAATTTGACTGCGCTTTCAGTTTCTAAAGATGTATAATTGTTAAATGGATACAAATATTGATAAAACATTCCTTACACAGGAGCCAGAGCGTCATACAGGGAGGGTTTTCAAAGGTAAATCCTGGGAAATATATTGCACATCATCTGTTTTTCAGCCCAGCAAGAAAAATCCTCGATATTAAAGGTCTGAGTCCAGAGCAGCGTTAATATTTTCACTTCCACATTAATTAGCCATTCACAATTACCTGGAAGTGCTTCACTGCATGTAAGAGTGCTGTTTGCTGGGCTTAGCTCCCGGAGAATGGACTCTGAGGTTGTGTTCGGGACATGAGTCGATGGAAATGCAGAGACACCTGGAGAAATGCTTACTCCACACGTTAAACCACGACATCAAATGGTTCCCTGGCATTATAGGATGCACAAAATACGCACGGGGTCATGCCAGATTCACTGAGACTCGTGATGGGATAAAGGAGGGTGTCAGCTGGACCTTGTGTCTTCCTTCAGGTCAACTTTGCCCGTCATCCTTATCAAGTACAGACCAACTCCTTGTGTGATTCCAGGCTGAATCCAGGCCCTGCAATAGATGTAAAAAAGCACGGAAAACAGCTCAGGTTGCCTACAGCAAGATTATGCCAAAAAAACTTATTAATAAACAAACTTCACCTTCTAAACTCTTCAGAAAATTGAGTACAGATCTTTCACAGGTTGCTGGAAGTGAAAGACACGAAGAGACCTTCTGAGAAGTGTTTCACAGGTGTGAGTCAAGTTACTTAGATCAGTTTAATGAATGCAAAAATAAAGGAAAATGAATGAAAACGGTACGCTTCTGAAGGTACACTTACAGCTGGCACAGTCTTCCTCAGGGGAAAATGAGATTCAAATGTTGTGATTCTGTAAAATGTCTCAAAATATGTCAAAAAAGGATGATATGACTTTTAAAGTTAGATATTAAAGCTTTCTTCTAGGTTTAGTAGCCACTGAGATGGTAAATCTCTCCACCTCTACTCAAACCAAGCCCTGTGCAGTACAGCGCTTTTTCAGATCAGAAGTTAAGTGGCACAATTGGAGCTTTGGTCTGTGCCCAAATGACTTGGCAGGACTAAATCCAGTGATAATGAAACTTCACAGATTTACAGACATCCTGAAAACAGCAGCAGCAAGTTTAGTATTGTACTCCAGGACATAATTACAGCACTCACATATTTTCATTTAAAAAAATTTTAAAAAAAATTATGAAGAGGAAGAGACAGAAATTGCTCACAGAATTGAACAGCCCTATCAAAGGACAGCTATAAAGAAGAAACCTTTCCAGCACTCCAAAAACGATATAGTCATTTGAACTGGTGATTTCAGTAATTAAATTTCAAAATACTTTTGTTTCAGCACATCTAAAACATTCATGCTGGTGTGTTAGAAACAGCGACTGCACTGAGAACATTACCAGGTACTTCTGCAGCAATTAGCAGTGTGCTCTAACTGTGCTTAAGCACAGGTCATGATGTCCTCACTAGAGATTACTCCTAAAAGATGCAGAAGTTCAGGCCTTTATGCAGAAAGTAATTTAGGATCAAAACCCAGCAGTGAAGGAGTCTGGAGTGAGTACGTCAAGAGGAGAAACAAAGTACCCCCAACACAGCACATCGCAGTGTGATAAAAGCAGTTTCACCTTCTTAAGCGTTGTTATTCCTAAAATCTGAGTTTAGCCATATGAGAAAATCTACAGCTACAGCAACCAACCAGCCAAAAGAATATTTTCTGTTTGAATGTCAAACACAGCTCATGACAGTTTCAGAGTCTCCTTCTAAAGAAAACTGTAAAATCCATCTGCGCTGATGAGCAAAAATAAATAAATAAATAACTCCCTAACCCTTTTCACATTCCAGGCATGTCCATTAACTTTCTCTATTAACACTCTTTGGATAGAAATAGCATAGAGAATGCGCAAGAGCTAATATTGGAAAAGCCAAACAAAAGCTGTAATCAGATTTTAAAACAGACAATATAAAGCATTGTAATTAACTGGGTTGCAATAAAATGGTCTTTATTAGTGCAAATGAGCTCATCTGCTATAGGAATGAATACTTCACAATTTAATCCAGAATGTATTGACACCAGCCACACATTTACATTTCTTCCATGGACAGATCATTATTGACCTTGTGATGTGACATATCTACTGTCACTAAGCTACAAAATGGGAATCTCATCCTGCCTCTCCTCTTTTATATACAGAAAGCAACTAATTTGTCAGCATGCCAGCTTTAACTAGCTGAGATGAAGGTAAGCTAATTTAATAGGAACTGTTCAATAGCTTCGACCCACCTGACACTGTCAGTTAAGGCAGCTCCACATTGCAGAGTCTTTCATTATTTCCAGCTCTTTCTTCAGACTACTTGAACAGCAAGTCAAATAACATGCTCAGGAGTCAATAGGCCTGACTTTTTCTCAAGGACATTCTTTTGATGCCAGGAACCGTCAAGTGGGAAAACACGTAGCGTGAAGGTGAGAGGACACTAATTAAATATACATAGCTCTGGCCAAGGAAGAATGAGGCACAGCTTGCTATCTGAAAACTCAGTTGCCTGCTTGGCTGAGGTCACAGCTGTTGACTTGTACAAGTTCTTAAGTTACAGGCTCAGTATGAGATGCTTTAACACTCTTAAATACTAGACAAAGGCTATCTGCGAGGATGCTGTGTGCAGTTCTGTGTGCTTTTGTAGTTTAAAGACAGACAAAAGAGATTCCTTGTTTAAGTTCAACTGAAATGAATGTGTATCTTTTATCTATCAAACTATTCTGGTGTTTTCTGAAGCTGGCAAAGGATCTGTGCTTGTTACAACCTGAGTAATATCATTAATCTTGTCCACACAAGAGCTGACTTTCTGAGGGATTATTTCAAAGCACGAATCTAACCACAACACCCCTTCAGACTAAACTGACTGTAGTGAAAAACAGGCTTATTTCACAGAGGGAAGCATGCACATTCCCACCCCTGTGAAACACTTTCAGGACATGAACTTACATAAAAATATCAAATAGTCCAACCCTTTCCTCGGTTTTCTTTGCACTTCTGATTGCTCCCATTTAATATATTACCTAAAAAATCATGGTTTGTGGATGTTTGTCCTTTCACAGACACCTGGGTAGCAATGGCCCTACCTGTAAAGGTATTTCTGGTTTTGCTCCTATATTTGTGCAGGAAGAGGAGATTCTGTAGGGCTGTTTGCATGCTCTGAGTACCATCCCTCCCTTCAGGCTCAAAGGTAATCAAAACTCACATTATCTCTAAATGGACAGATGAGAAAGTGCTCAAAACTGGGCTTGTATGAGAGAAAAATTATGCAAATTAAGACATTTAATAGTTGCATAATTTCACACTAACAACTAAGCATTCAAAACTCCAACGTTTACCATTCCTAGAACATAAATATAATGGTGCATCACATTCACTTTTTATTGTTTCCAGCCTCTTGCAATTTTATCAGTCTGTGGCCAAAGAGAGTGTTTTCCTGAAAGCTGAATGCTTCCTCCCAGTTTTTCCCTGCTGACCATGCAAATAACATCGCACTTTTAGTTTATGAGAGTGACTTTTGCTCACCAGCCATGAAGTTCTTGCTTTCTTCAGAGACTGGGCTTGACCTCCTCCTTCCCTCCACCAGGCCCATCTGGTCTGAAAGCTGTGGGATTAAACACCATCTGATAAATTGCTAATATACCATTTATCTAAGTCTCTCGGAGTATTTGAGAGCAATTGCAGGTCTCAGCTCATAAGCTTTTCGAGTTAACAGCCTTTTTGCCCAGGTTGTAACTGCATTTACACTCTGAGCACATTTATAGGCAGGTGGAGAGCAATAGTCCATACTCCTCAGGAGCACAATGGGAAGGCAAAGTCTCCAGCAAGACTAACACACATTTTGCTAGATCCTTCCTGTCACTTCTGTGTACCTTTGGTTGTATTTTTCGTGCTCACTTGGTTAACAGGCTCTGTAAATGCATCAGCCCCCTTCAGCCAGGCCTTGGCTGTCCCTGGATGAGCAGGTTCCTCACGGGTGAGGGACACCCAGCAGCTGCCTGCGCCGCCTTGCCTGAGCTCCGTCTGTCCCCGTGCTGCTGGTCACTTTTACAATCAGAACGCAGCAGTTACAAATTTTCCAACATCTTGGGAGTCACATCATGAACAGCTCATGAAAAGCTGGCTGAAGCAGCTGGAAAAGCTGAGCCTGATGGGTTTGGTGAGGCAGCTCAGAAGACATTTCCCCACGAACCCTCCTCCCTTTTCCTGCTGCTCCGCAGTGATGTTGTTCTGCTGATTGCAGAGGAAAGCCCTATATTTATAAAAATGTAACTCATAGCAAATTCTGTCCTTTTGGGCTTAAACACAGATGAATACTGGCTGTGGTTGCTGGTTTCAAGTCCTTTAACACATTGCACTCCATAGTCTGATGCTGCGCTACAATCACGCTTTCATCCAAAACTATAAAAATTATATGCTTTGATCTTTTCGAAACCGTGTGTTATTTCCAGAGAATTTTTGAACTGTGGTAATAGAGAGAGGAAACGCAAACACAACCATCAAGAAAACTGTAAGAGACAGTAGCTTGTGATAGAGGCAAACTGGATGAAGGCAAAATGTTCAAGAAAAGTATTTTTGACTTACCATTCACCCTGAAACAATTGCAATATATTGATGGGAGATAAGAAATGTGAGATGCTAAGATTTCTACAAAATAATACATCAACTCTCTACCCAATGGCTGTTCTGTAATTAGTGCACCTTAGGCACTGACCCAGTTTAAAAAAAAAAATCAAAAAAATTAAGTTATTTTCCTTCCTTCATTTCTTCAGGGCAGGAAGCATGTCAATATTTATAAACTGTTATGTAAATGCAGAGCACTACATAAATTTTGTTAACAATGAAATAATTCTGTTTCTACGCACAAAATCCAGATATTCAGAGTAACTCTTTCCTAGCCCATGACTCTGCATAGAAGCAGATCCCAGCAGGGCAAAGCAAAGGGAAGCCCGCAGCAGCAGCTTTGTTTTGTCACACAACCCCGCAGCTTCTTGAGCAGCTCAGGGTGAGCTCAGAGCAGGCCTTACAAGCAGTTGCTATCAATCTGCATGAAAAACACTGACTGAAGATGTTTAACAGCACTTTCAGCTTCACTTTGTTATAAAAATCTACTGAGAGTGTATTACAAGGTCATTTGATCGATCTATGATATTTAGAGATATTAAATATTTCAACATTTTGGTCAAATCACAAAAGTGAGATGCTAAGAATTTAGAAATCACATCCATGCTTACCATACCAATGCTGTTCTGGTTCAGATCTTGTATTTTTCAGCATTTTTTAGATTATAATACTATCCTTTAGATTAATAAATCAAACTAATGACATAGTTTTTCAACAAGAAGTTATAAAAAAAAATCATGTTCCATGCATTGATTCAAGAAGAGATATGACAGGTATATAAGATAATGAATTATGTTAATCAAAATTCACCATCTCAACATAAATGATCGGAGAGCTAATGGAAACTGGGAAGTAATTATTAAAACTGATTTTTTTTAATATAATACATAATTAACACATGGAAGTCACTGCTTCCAGGCATCATTTAACGAAGATGTTTATAGGGTTGGGGGGTTTTAAGGTTTGTGTGGGTAACAGGAAATTTCAAGTCTAATCCAGAAGGCATGTTCTGCTCCAAGCTAAAGACCAGGGCCATCATTTAAAAGGCAAGACTCCAAAGACTTCATGTTTATAATCCACCAAACCATGAATAAACTGCTGTGCATTTCATCATTAAAAGTCACAAATAGATGCACTTATGAAATTTATCATGGTATAAAAACCACTTCTGCATCAGGTGGGGAGCAAAATGACAAATCTTGGCTCACTCCAGAAAACAGATTAGCCAAGGCTTTGTGTGTCAAGGCCCAGAAACTCCACTGATAAACCCCAGCTTCTCAGTCCTAAAGTGCCATAGAAAGCTTTAAGAAGGGCTCAGATGGATGAGATCAAAGAACCCTCAATGGAAACAACCTGTCTGTCTCCACACAGACACTTAAGGAAGGAAAAACTTGCATGGAAAACGCTTCCACCATCCATCATTTCGAAGCTCCAAACCTTCCTGAATTTCTGAGGCCTTTCTCTACCTGGCAAAGCTAAATAAGCTCTCCCCAAAAGAAACTTTCAAGCCTTTTCTGGAACACATGTATACTTGAAGTATTCATAGCATAATAGGAAGCAGAAGATTGTTTTTCAAGAGAAACTTCCTTTTCCAAATGTAGATATCTCCATTTAACTGCACTCCATGTTAAATCTTCACTGTAGGAGCTGCGTCTCAACTGGAATTTGCAGTTACACAATATTTGCCACTTCTCCAGGCATAGCTGCTGGTCTAAATTTTGGCCTCATCTGTAAAATCACGTTCCCCCCAGATGTCTTTATTTATTTTTGTACATTTAAGGCCTGAAGTGAACATATTGAATTTATGGAGATAGATGCAAACAGAATTTTGGAAAGGTCAAGCAGTATGTTTTAACGCTAGCATTTAACTATTATTCTAACAGAAACAGATCAGGCAAAATAACTGCCAGTAAAGCACAGACTATTAATAAAAACAAATCTAAACTTTTGCCTACAGCAGGAAAAAAAATATTTTTTGCGAGCATCAATGGTATTTTTAAAGTGTCTTTAGAGGGTTCCAATGCCACACAAAGCCTTGATTTGCAAAGATTCCTGAGGGGGGAAAAAAAGAGTGAGAATAAGAGCACTTTGGAATGAATGGTTAAATTCAGATCACAGCTGAGCAGGAGAGAAGCGGAGGTGAGGAGGAGGTACAGAGATGTGGATACAGGTACACAAATCTGTGTCTGTCAAATACAAAGGAAAAGGGAGAAGAAAAACCTTGCCCAGGATTTGTGAGGATAGATCTTTTCCAAATTTGTTATTGCAGCTCAAAATGCCCATTTTAAAACCATGAAGTTAAATATACTTAACATAGATTTTCATTCTTGTGAATTCCTACTTAAAAGCTCTCCTGAATTACACCATTTTTATATCTAAGGAAAGTTTTTCCCTACAATCTGAAGAAATTCTCATGTTAAGGACAATAGATATGTATAGATTACAGGTGGGAATGTACAGTGAGACTCTACCTATATGTCTTATAAAGCTACTTCTGGAGTCGGATTCAAGGTAAAAAGCCTTTTTCCAGGTTATTTAAATTACCATTTCAACAACTGGTTATAATGTAAAATTATACTAAAACATGTATTAGGCCTATGTATAATTAATATCTCAATGTCCAATTAGACTATGTATGTGTTTAGCATAACATACATTAAACATTATTATAAACACCTGTGTTATTTTATCGGCACCAAGAACCACTACTAAAAAACCCCAAGCGCATCTATTCTGAGATTAGAAGAGTTTTGGGTATAGCTTAGATATTTGGGTAAGCTTAGCTATTTTTATAATATTAAGGCCTAGAAAAATTTACCCTTGAACAAATTCTGGATCATAAAATGGAAACTGTGTGGAAATCATCCACTTTCAGGAAAAAAAAATTGTCAAAAAAAAAGAAATACTTTTTGAAGCTGATTTTCCTGAAGAAATTACTCATTTTATGGAATTAAACTGGACAGAAAGTGGAAGAACTTCAAAAAGCTGGAAAAAAACCCCAACATAAATTCACACTGCATTGCAAACACAGAAAGTTTGGAGAGTGCCCTCATCATCAGCTACAGCCAGAGCTTTTCTCCTCTCTTTGAAGATGTAAATGTGAAATGGCTTCAACATGAAGAGTTGAAGATTCTCTCTTTTAAAGCTTAACCAGTTAGACTAACATTTGAAATCTGAACTTGTGTCTCCCCCACCTTATCACTTGGATATTAGGAACAAGCATCCTCATCCTCATGAATTCACAGTTGCACACCTAGCTCATTATTTCCTTCTCTTTTCTTGCAAATAATTAAAAATAAAAGGTGTTAACTTTATCTTGTGTGAAGTAGTCCATGGCACAAAGGACAACTAAAGGGAGAGGGTCCTTTTATTATTTATTACTTGGAAATGGGAAATAGAGTGAGGATAGATTTGATCAGGTTTCTTTAACTTCCAGTTTGGTTAACAAATAAAAGATGCAAACAATTTGCATAGCACCAGAACAGATTCTCTCTGACAAAATAAGAAGCTATAAATATCAGCAGCCAACAGCTATAATAAAAATAAACAAAAATTGGACTGGAACCCAAAGCTATTGATCTCTGCTTAAAGAAACCCGAGCAGAGCTTAAGGATGCAGGAATTCCTTTGGTTTCCATGGATGGGGAAGGAGGAGAACTGAGAATATGCAAATAGGCCAAGTATTTCATGATACACAGATGGTAAGAAGCTAATTTCCATCTGACTTTTTTTCTCCACTGGGTAATTACACTCTCCCCAGCAGAAGCTTTATGTCTGCATTGAAAGCAGTAGCCAGTTCTCTGTAAATAACCTAGTTCTTATAGTGGGACAGAGGAAAGGGAGTTTAGCAAAAGCATTTTTATCTTTTTTTTGGTTAGAATTTTTGTGCTGTAATTTCGCTTCAAGTGGCCACTGTAATTGCAGGTTAAATTTGGCACCTACACTCTACTAATCCAATATTTTGCTAACTCATTTAAGCTATAACATAAGAGGATAGGAAATTAGTTTTAGGCTTCTGTGATGTAATTATTACCTTTTATAAAAAAAAAAAAAGAAAGCATGCCTAATTAGTAAATAATGAGAACTAATTTCCTTTCGGCAGTTGGCAAAAAAAATGTGCAATTTCGTTCTTACAAATTTTTTAAATTACCTGCTGTATATGACCAATTTTTCTTCTAAGTTTTGTAAGCACTTTTGCACAAATAAACATCAAAATTCTATAATTACAAATTAGAATCACTGATTACACGTATTTACAGTAATTACATAATTAGCAATAATTACATTAATTAGACAAACAATACACCGCATTGACTAGCAATGGAAAACAAGAACATTCTCACATATAAAAACCTGCCCCGAGTTAGGAAAGAAAGATTTTATCATTAGCACTAAATGCAGAATTAAAGCACAGAGCAGCACCGCTGGAGCGTGCCCTGCTTTGTTCAAGCACTGAAAACTTCAGAAAATGCTGTTACAGATGTGATGAAGTATTTTGGGATATATATATATCCCGAATAACATGAGCAAAGGAATACTGAATAGGAGTGGAATGCTTTAGGGACAAGGATTTCTCTTTCCAAAGCCGCTAACTCCTTTTTTCCGGAGCCTGAGCCCACGGCTGCACAATCAGCTTCTGCTGCCCATGCCACGGGCTGTCACTGGGACCTTGCTTTCGGCACTGACGCTCCTGTTGCCTCCCACCCTCCCTTTCCCTGGTGCTGCCTCTGATCCTGGTGTGACCACTGAGCTCAAATATTCATGGTTACAACCATTTTTATTCAGCCTTGTTTGTTTTCTGCCGAGCTGCTCCAGATCATCCTCAGGCTGATGCTACGAGGGAGAACAAAACTCTCCTTTTGAACAGCAGCAGTATCTTAGATCCAGGGAAGCAGACAGCGAACTTGCTAATTTAGGCACTTAAATTACATGATCATGGTAGGTAAAATCAAGCAAAGTCATCACCTGGAAGACAAAATCACTCTGGGGACACCCCACTGCACATGAGGTGTGCACAGAACCTGCTGCCAGTGGAGTGAGAGGAGGTGGCCAGCAGAAAGCTGAGGAACACAAACATATGTTCCCCTGAGAAAAGGAAAAACCCCGTTATCCCATCTGCCACCAGACAATGGTCACAGCCAGCAACCACATATAGAAAGAGTATTTTTAGTCTGGACCTTGTAAGTAGGAAGCTTCACTGTTCTATCTGCAGTGCTAATTATATCCCATCGAGGGAGTGAATCACAGATTGCAGACAGCTCGTGCCGAGTGCCCCCGGGTTCCTCAGAGCTTCACACCGTGGGGTCCCAATCTCTCACGTGGGGTTTTGCGGGGTTTTTAATGAGCATTGATAGGATGTGAGAACTCTGTTGCAGCACACCTGAATAAAGGCATCTATGCCCTACCATGCCAGGTTTGCTGTGTGCAGCTCCGGAGCACGGGGGTTTCCTGGGAGCAGGCAGCCTGTCACAGCGGGGTCCCAGGGAAGGGACAGTCTCCTCCACAGTGCTGAATGCGAGAAGTCACTGCAGCAAGGGATTCCCAGAAACACACCTGTGTCAGAGAGAACTTAGAGAGAAAACTAATTAGTTCAAACCAAAAGAGAGATCATCACTGAATTAATATTTATGCGACACAGGTAATCAAGGGACCAGGCAATAGGACTGAAAGAGGAGATAAAGTCCTTGAGAACATAGTTTCTCCTATTACATTTGTCAGAGCCGTAGTGAAGATCTATAGGAACAGTGAGGGTGAGGCAACCTGGAGTAAGTCAAGGCAGCTGCTCCGCGGGTTTCATTAAACCCATGACATCTGTATTTTCTGTCAGACAAGCACAAAAGAATTCGGGACAAAAATTCTTGAGTCAGCTGCGTTAGACCCCTCCCAGGTCAAGAATCCGCGTGGCTTTGTCAGTGTGAAGGTGCAGTGCTAACACCCCTCTAAAGCTTCTGACTCACACAAAGTGGGGCTGTCTGTGGCCGCTTCTCACCTCTTTAGGAATCGGCGTCTTGTCATCCATTCTTGTTCGCCAAGAAAGTCTGCCAGGGCTGACAGGGTGCAATGATGGGTGCTGATGCTTATTTAGGACACGGGATCAGGAGGGTGATTGTGTGGGATGGGCGAGGCTCTCCACTGCAAACTGGTCTGCAGCTGAGAAGCAAAGTAGGCAGGAGCAGGCAGTCACACGCATAAAGGCGTTTTGTTTGTTAATTAAGATTTTGATACAAAATAAATTATCTAATTATTGTTTGCTTGTTCTGACAGCCAGGTTGTTCTTTAATATAAATTCAACGCCGTGTTTGGGCACAGGCTCAGATGTGTCACTATGTGGCCGCCCCACACTCACCTGCTTTTAACTTTATTGCCGAGTGACCACGATATCACATTCTGATAATATGATATTAATCTAAGCATTAGCAGGACAGCAGGACCATAGTTTGTTTCAGTAACCACAACATTTTGACCTCAAAGGCTCAATCAAACTTCGGGAAGGTCTGCCAGGTTCTATAAAAGGCCGAAGCTTCTGGGGTGCATTGGGATCTTACTCATTAGCTGCACTACGCCTTATTCCACAAAACCCCAGGTAAAGTGGTTACTGTTTAGAAATTTAGCTACAGCACTCTGCCTAAAACACTTCAATTATGCAGTTCCCAAGCTACCTTTGTATTTAGTGAATGACAGCACTGCTGAAGGTTTAATGAGCTGTGAATGGCTACACAAAACTTAGAGGATCACAAAACCTGCTTCTGGTAATTTACATGAGCAGTTACATCTAAGTGCCAGAATCTATGTCATGATCCATTGTTAATATACTCTCTATGTTCCTTCTTAAGACTGGTTGGAATATAATTATTTCCAAGTCTCCAAGCTAAACCTGTCCGTTCTGGTTTTCCTTTGTCTGAACCACTCATTGATACACAAAAAGCCTGCCTGGGAACATCAGCTCCCTAGAGCTTTTAACAGTTAAAATATTTGATACGTTCATACTTTCCACCTCACACGAGGTTTTTTTAAGAGAAAATGCTTTACATTTCTGGTTAAATCTGTCACACTGCTCTCGTGGGTTTGCAGACTGCCAGTATTCCCTGTTGGAATAGCTGTGGGCTCCTGGCACCGCTCACAAGCCCTGATAGAGGCTCTTCAGGAGTGAGCTGATGCATTACCTTACCTTGCACACACATTTCATCCCGCGCTTCTTCCAGCTGCCTAGAATGCCAGAGCTTTGGCTTTTTGCACATTTTAACTGAGAACATGCTGCTGCCTGAATGAGGTGTTGTTTCTGGTATTCCTGCAAAGTGCCCAGATCTGATACAGCACTGCTTACCTTGGGAGACACAAAAACCCCGTCTCAGAGGGACGCAGATTAACACAGTAATCCTTTAAGCCATCAGATAGCGTTATCTCATTATTTGTAGCTATTCCCTAACAAAGAATCCTTCATCTCCTGTACTCTCATCTGCACTTCTGTCTCTACTAATAAACACTGGCCACATAATTTAAGAAATTCCTATTATTAAGAAACCCTGTCTTTGAGGGTCTCAACTCAGCAAATTACTTGACAGCATTTGTTCATTAATTGCATAGAGAACCAAAAGCTTCATCCCACATTAACAAGGGGAAGCTGTAGGAAACAAAGAAACCAGAAGCAGAATTGATGAATGTTGCCCTTGTCTTTCCTGTTAAGGCACCTTCAATTTGAGTATAACATTTGTTTTAAATGTACATAAAAATGTATCAGGAAAAATAATTCACTTTTAGACCGTTCCATATACATACATGGGTGCTATTACTACAAAAGGATCCATTTCTGCAGCCTACAGAATGCTCAGAAATAATGTAAAGAATGACTCAACTGCAGAAACATGGCTAGTGCTGCTATGCTGACATGGAAAATCAAGTCAGAAATGTTGCAAAGGAAAACACAATTCTTTATTGCCAACTTGCAGAAGATTAAAGAAATTAATTTGCAAAAAAAAAAAAAAAAAACCAAACCCAACCACATTTTTTTACAATTCTGTTTATAGAAGTTAAAACCAGTTATAGAAATATAAAATAATTGTCTAGAGATTCCATGCAAAGAATCTTGCCCTTGATATTACAATGTCAGATTGATAAACCCACTTTTTACCTGCAATATTACTACAAGGCCTCCAACACACCTGCTGAACATCTCCTTCTGAAATACCTCCACATGATTAAAAGCCCCAGAAAAACAGGAGCACGAAAAATAGAAATTTCATCGTGCAACAGAGAAATGAAACACAAGGAGGAAAGAGAGGGAGGAACTGGCTGCAGCCTGGGCTGATGTGGACATGGAAAAGTGAATGTGGCGTTGCTATTCAATTTTCGAAGATTAATCCAAAGTAAATGCAAACATTTTTCTTCTTATATGTGAGTTCTGCACATCAATCACTTCATGTGGAACAGAGGCAAAAAACGGGAGAAAATAAACTGCACAAATAATTCACCTTTTGAATGCTTCAGCCCTGAACTCAATGGCCCAGTTTGGCCAAATCACACAGGCCTACACTGCTTTTCTCTGTGTACCTTAAACATAATTAAAGAGTAATTGACTGCAAGTATTCAGTGTCGAGTGTCCAGCTGTGTCTGTCCATGAGCTGTGGCAAAATCCCGTGTCCTACGCTGGGATTAACGCAAGCTTTAATTGTGCTGTGTGGGGAGCCTGGTTCAGAGTCAAAGCCACATGTTCTCTGGCATGTTCTGTGAATTGATCATGCAGATCAGTGGGCAAAACCCAATTAAAATAATACCACAACTCAGCAGTTGCAGCAGTGTGCCGGTGACCTTCCATGGTGTTAGCAAGTACATTATGTTTTGCCAGTGCTGATACACTTGTTCCCAAAGAAATATTTCATTATCTAGATGCTTTGAAAAATGGCAATCGTCATGCTTTACACAATGCTAGTCAGAGCTACCTTTTTCTCTATTTTGTTGGCTTTTCACAAGGAAAAACAAACAAGCCAACTTCAAAACCACTGATTTTTTTTTTCCATCTAAAGAGCAGGAAAATTAACGCGCTTGGAAAACAGTCCAAAATTCCTAGTTGTATGTTTATTCCCATTCGGGGAGAACACAATATTAATATATTGTGGAATTGCAGTAATTTGGGTGATGAGTTCTCTATAGAAAGCAGAGGGAAGGTCACGAATACCACACCAAAATTGTCTAACCAGTACAGCCAGCAGGAAAGGGATGTTTCTTTCCCCCTGAGCCACTGCCTCACCATTATCCATCCCCTCCTCTGGGTCTGTAGTTCCCATCTGGAGCTTGGTGCCTGAAGCTGCACTGGTCATGCAATCACCCTTTTAAAGCAACATCTTCTTTATCTCACTGTTCCATCCTCCTTTATTTAACAGAACTATTGTTCTTTGAATCATTCAGAAGACATCATTTGAATGTTTAGCAAGCACAGGGGATAGTTGATAAATAGGTAGATCAATTAATCTGAAAAAGTAGTAAAGTTCTGTTTCATTTCCTTTGAAAAATTACAAATGATGAAAATTTATTTGAAGACAGAATTCTGCAACAGACTCCCATAATTAACAATCCAATGTAACAATCATTCCAATTCCCAAAGGTCCAGAAGATCAATTTTATAGTATTTTTCTCACTCAAGCATTATTTATTCATACAGTCATCTTAAAAAGGGTTTTTTTCTGCTCCGATACCATGATTTATCAAAGGCAAAGCATTTCCCAATGTTGCCTTTTTTTTTTTTTTTTCTAACACCAGCAAGGTGTTAAATAACCAAGAGAATATATTTGAAGAAAATCACTAAGAGAGCCACAAGACTGCCTGAAATGCTGTGGCATTTTCTATTCCAGGCATATAACCAGAACTGCCTCTCCTGTATCTCAGGTTTGTGTCCTGATCTAGTGCCTACAGTGCTTTATTTCCCTCCTCTCTCACCCCCAAAATAATTCCAAACACCCCACAACACAACCTTATGCTTCAATAAAGATGGATATTTCAAGGATATTTAAATTGCCTGAGCTGATAACTTTGAGGAGGAGGACTATACACTCAAGTTTCCAAAAGAATAGAGTTATCTTGTGAATGCTCCACTTTAACTGCGGCCAAAAGGAATTACAGCATAATAACTGCAGTTGTGAGACCTTTCAGACTTCATCAATAAATCTCTGATACTATATGAAGATATGGGGAAGTTTAATCAATAATTAATGTTAATCACATTCAGTCTTAATCAATGCCAGAACTACTACTCTTCACAAAGCCCAGAGACAGCTCTGTGAGGTACAAAATCAAATTTAATTAAAGCTGTGCATGCAGAAGAGTTTTTAATGCTATCATAATTAGTTTGTTTAATACTGCAATTTGCAAACTCCTCTGTATATTTTGCAGAGCACTCGAATATTAAATCCATTATTTGCACCTGTTGTAAGAGCCAGTCGGGCTGGTCATGTACAGCTCTCATATCTGAGACTGCAGAGACACAGAACTTCTCTCAACCTTCCAACCCCGTTGGAAAATTTGCCCAGAAATAAGTAGATAATGCCCAGAAATCCGAGCCTTCCTGAAGATCAAAACTGTCAGAGGAAGATGCATCAGAGTCACTCACCTGTCTCCTGTCAAAAGCTGCTTTCACAGGTAGGTTATGACTTTCTCGGCCTCCCAGGATCACTGTGGAGAAGAGCAATTTCACTCACTGCAAGTTATTAGGGGAAAAAACCTTTCTTCTGTAACTTGGGGACCACAAAAGGGAAGTGGTGCCCATCGCTCCACCTGATCTCTTGAGAGGCGTGTGGATGAGGAGCCTTTCTATTTCCCTTCTCCCTGGAAAGGGGAGGTCACAACGCAAAAGCCAAATATTGACCAACCCTCCAAAGAGTGTATTCAGTGCCAGAGCAGCTGAGTCAGGAAAGAGGGGCAAACATTCCCTGAACCCTGCTCTTCGGAGCCTCTTCTCTCACCGTTCCAGCTCTGCCGGGAGGTGTCTGTTTCCACACATCATAAATTAGGTAAATGTTAGCCCATTCACACTGACCGCCGCCTATAATGGTACATTTCACACCCCAGGCAAAGAAAAGAAAAAACCTTGTTTGTTCTGCCATTATTTCCCATTCACACTGGCGAATGTCACCAGCCAAAGGACCGATGGTAACGTGGTTTTGCTGAGAAACAAGACAGCTACGCGCTCTGATTTTTAGTTGATTAAGATCTAAGTTCTCCTTCTGACAACTAATTTTTTTTTCATCTATAAAAATAGAATTTCTCCCCTACATTCAGTCTTAGCCCACCTCAGTGTTAATGTAGGAATTAATATTGCAACTCCTACCAAGATTTTTAGTTTCACCTATTTGGATACCGGCCTCAAGCTCCCGGGTATAAAAGTAAGCAGGTCCCTAGAGATTTGTGAGCTCAAGGCCTTAAGAACTCAGCCATTCTCTAGCAGTCAGGTTTGACCACAATCCAACAGTAAAAAATCCTTTAGAAAGAAATAAACAATCAAAAGACAAAAGTACAACATGGAAATTTCATGAGCAAGTGTGCCACCACCACGATGAGGAATACCATAGACTACCTGCCTGAATGGCTCATATTGCTCCTTTTATATATATATATATTTTTTTTTTTTAAATAAAACACAGAGAGAAATTTGCTCCGTCTGTATTTTTCTGCCTTAAGCATTCCTGATTGCTGCAAGGTTTATTCTTGTTAAAGAGCAGTCTTGCATCATTATATATTTCATTGACCATTTACTGTAATGCTGAATGACCGATCAATTGGCAGTTAAACTGCTCATTAAGAAAAACGTACAAGTTTCTCTAAACTCAGCTACTCCATTTTTCTCCCAATCATTTCCTCGGTCTATTAATGGGCAGGTTTTGTCCTGCTGTTCAATAGTTCAAAGTTGGATTTACTTTATTCTGTGTAGTGTAAAGCACTTAGGCAGTTTTAAAGGGAAAGGACTTTTTGAGAAGCTTTTTTAAAGGCCAAATGACAGTAATAACATACGTCTTAAATGCTAAATTTTCATGTTAAAGCATCAACTCAATAATCTGTGATCTGTGAAAAAGCAAAGTTATTTTCCTGTGATTTTATTTGTTACAATGAACTGACTGTAATTCTCATGGAAAAATTATGCAGGCTATAAAATTTAAATTTAAAAATTTGACACTAATGGAAACTCCAATACACAGAGAGAAATCTACTTAGTCAGCAGCCACAAATCAGGACCAACATTTTCTTTCAATAACCTTTGCAACTTGTCTTGCAAGCTGAAAGGGCTTATTAATGAAACCAAAAGCAAATTCTCCCAGAGGTGCAGCCCCTCAGTTTTTCACCCCCTCACTGCAGCCTGGCAAGGTGGGGTCTGTGCACAAGAACCTATTTGTGTCACTTCAGATGATCCCAAGTTATCTGCATCGTATGAACCTCTTCTTTTTTGTCTTCTTTACAAGACTGAGACTGCATTTGTATATATATTTTTTTGTATGATTAAGTCACAAGAGCAGATCTTCAGAGCCGAGATATTAATGACTCATGAAACACAGGTTAGTGCTCATCTGCATAAAACCCATAAAACTCGTGGTTAGATTGAGCACTGCCTCATTTATTACATCACCACATATCCCCTTTTTCCAGATAGATGAGTCTGCAGCACTTTGGCTCCAAGCTGGAGGACCAGATGCCAAAAAAATAAAAGGCACCTGTTTTCTGAAGCTCAGGAGCCATTCACCCATCTCACAGCGCTGTAACCAGTCAAAACTTTCTAAAGGCACCATTAAAAGCTACGTGCCTCCATTCAGAAGCCTCTGAACGAGCAGAATTATCATCTCAAACACCTGCACATGGAAAGGTGCCATCAAAAATCCTCACATGCCCCCAAATCTCTGACAAGCTGATCTCCACGGGGGAGGGAAGCGGTGGAGGAACCAGTGAGGAAGGATGGATGAAGAGCAGGAAAAACTTGGAGAGGACATGTGTAGGATGCTGAAGAGCCCAGAGGAGCAGGGGGACTACGAGAAAATAAGAAATTTTGGGCAACAGCCTGACCAGGAGCAGCCTGGAACAGCCAGAGGCACCGTTCTGGTCCAGGCCTCGCTGCCTGCAGGGATTCCCAGAAATTCATCCCCCCCTTCTCCTCCAGAGAGAAACTGAACAGGAAACTGAAAATTTGTGAACCAGTTGAGCTAAAAAAACAACAAAAAAAAGAGGAAATAATGCATCTCACCAGCTTTACTCTGTCTAGCACTGTTTGCCAAACAGCATTTTAGGAACAGGGTAAAACACTTTTACTGTAATTTTTTCATCCAGTTTCGGTGCACACAATAGAACTGCAACCTTCTCTATTTTGAGACAGTTTAGTTCCTTAATACTAATGGAAAATGCCTCTCAGGTGGATCTTTTAGTCAGATTCGAGGTGTGATTCTCCCGATCTGCTCTCTTCTATAGGCAGTCTTTTCTGTACGGTTTCTTTTTCATTTGTTTAAGCATATTTGCAAAATCTGGCAGCCTGAATCTCATCAGGTAGAAGGAAATATAAATGTGACAGGTTTGGAGCTAAAAGACCAAACAGTCTGTGTGACATTTGGGAAGGAGATTTTATATTTTGGAGGAAGGAAGCCACTCATAATCTAGCACAAAAATCGGAAGTTGTTGTTTGGCAGCACTTGGAATTTTTTTTTTAATGCTATTTGTAGTTTTGCAGAGAATGCATCCAGAACATGGAGAAGAAATACCACAAAAAATCCACTTTATCATGTTTGTCACCAATATGTACAAAGAGTATAGAGAGAGGGACCATTTTCTTCCATTTTTGGTTTGAAACTCCGCTGCCTGTGGAAAAGCTGCAACTCAGAATAGACCATGTACCTCCAATGTCAGTTTAATGCAGCTTCCGGGAATTTTATAATAGTAAAGGGAAGATTTTTTGGGGTTTTTTGCATTTTTAAAAAGCAAGTTATTGAGCCTGCAGTTTTGTATGTTAAACATAACTTCAATCCTATTACCATTTTTTTTTATATTTTTGGCTTGACTGGGTTTGAAAAAATTTCATCAAATCTCTTTGAGAACACTACTGATAACCTGTTCGAGTTTATGTTAGTATGTGTTGCCATTTAGTAGTAATGATGAAGTCAAAATATCAATGTTTATGAAGACAAGGTAGGCTATGATAAGGAAACCCAGTGCTGCTGTTATAACCATGAACAAGAATCAAGTCCCTATTGAGAAGACAAACCTGAATTCTCTCACTTAATCTCACAGGAGCTAAAAAAGCAGCATTTATGTTTGATTCAGAGATGAAAATAGGCGACAGAGAGATAACATGGAGCCATCTGTCCTGATGCACCGAGTGTTCTGATGGGGAAGTCACTGGACTTTCAGTTTATGAGCAGGTTTTACACCCACTGCCAAAGCAGACAGGACTGCAAATGAAATAAATCATCTGTGATTTAAATATCACCAATAAACAGCCCCAGCCTTCTGATACACAACCCTTTAAGTGAATCCCTCACCTGTTTTGCTTTTGTGAGCTGCGTTACTTCAGCTGGTTCTTGTACTGAGGAAATGCTCAGCCCCAGACCTTTACACACTCCTATTCCACTGCTGTACCTAGGACAAAGTAAAACATGCAAATAGCAGGGGAAGGCAGTGACCATCTGGAAAGACATTTAATATGTTTATATATCCAAGCAGCTCTTCACAACAGTAGCATGAGCAGATTTTTGCCCTTTACAGATTATTTTGCTCTTCCGTCATTTTGGAAAAAGCTTTGTTTTACACAGAAAACTCCAGTTTGGCTCCCCCCTAATTCACAGTTTTCTGTGTGATTCCCAAACACAGGGACTGAAATAGCACTCCATGACTTAGTAATAAAGATAAAACAACCACCATAATCTTTATTGAGATCTGAAAACACAACCTCATAGTCACTCTAATAAAGGCAGCGTGAGGCACAGGCAGCACTGAGTGATTCTGCTCTAAAACTTTCTAAAAAAACCCAACAAGGTTTCTGAAAAGCCTCACAACTTTTCAGATTCAACTCTATTTTAAAATGAGAACAAAATATGGACTTATCTAAGTCACATCTCTCTAACTAGGTGTATATTAATAAACCTTTATTTCTAGAGCATATAAAGTTATAACATAAAACAAATAAATGCCAAGAGGTGGATTTTACTTAAAAGTGAGGCCTAAAAGCCATCACTGCCTCTTTAACTTTTAAGTATAAGTCTTTCTCACAATAAAATAGTCAACTACCTCCCCACTGAACTATAAAGAGCAGATTTAGTGGATACATTATTAGCTCTCTACTCTGTTCCTAGACCTTTGCAGCAGAAAGCCAAATTAAATGCTGGCCTAAGCAAGATCAATTGGGTTGCAGTCAGCAGAGATGCATCAGCCTGCCTGTGATCACAACACCGTCGGCAAATGAGGGGCTGCCAACGGTACAGAAACCGTGATGAGCAGTACCTGAAAGTCTTGGTTCCTTTACATACACGTGGCTTTTGAATTTAGTCCAAAAGTAATGATTTTCTCACCTAATTGAAAACAATGGCTTTTAGGGGCTCTGTATATTAACACCGGAGAGGGAACTCTGGCAGCATTTGTGGCAGTGAGCAATAAGGAGGAAATAAAACACATCCTTCTGTTCCAGCCATTTTCACATGGCTGCATCACACTTTGCAACACAGAAGGAAATAGTTTAATAGAGATATTAAAGAGGCCTAAAAAGTGAAGTTTTTAAAGGAGAAGCAGCTATGTGGGATTCCATAAAGCAGGAACTGCAATGATCCTCTTGAACGTAGTGACACAAATGAAGGTCAATGAGTACGTAAATAAATTGGAGTGAAAGGAAAGTTCCTCGGGCTGTGCTGTTCTGGAGCAGCATTCCAGCATTCTGAAGCAGCAGAGCCAACATACAGATCATGACTGCTTTTGAGATGTAGCTTGATCAATTCATTTTACAATCCCTTTCCTATGCCTGACTGCACCAGTGGGAAACTGGATTCAGTCATGCAGGGTGTTCCTTCCACTACTCTCCCTAGCTAAGAGATATAAATAATATCTTAAATGCTTGTATTGTTTAATTTTAAAAAATCAGTGGAGTGAATTTTCTCGTTAGCTGGAGCTCTTGTGCTGGTACAGAGGGAAGGAGGCTTTGCCAAGGTAAGGATATAATTTGCAGTGACTGCAATTTGAGTGCACCTGGATGGAGATGCCCAAGGAACTCTGTGATGAGCTGACAAGATCATCACAAAATGCACAGGAAGTAAATAGCTGCTCCCAGCTGTGCACAGGCTTTTTAAACTATAATGTTTTGGCCTGATCCTGCAGAGATTAACATCAATACATAAATATGGAAAGACACTTTCTACAATGGAATGGCTCTTTTTCCTCAACACAGATTAAACAGTTTAGCAAAGCCATTAAAACTCATTCTAATTTGGGATCTCTCCATGCATGGGTGAGCAGGCAAGGCAGATTTGCATTCAGACCCCCTAAATGTAATATCTGAATCCTGATCTGAGGCTGTTTGTACTGTGATTGTCAAATGAAGGGCTCAGTTTTGCCTCTGCAAGCGTTCGGCTGGATTAACATCCCACTCCTAGTTCCCAGTTCACGGGGTGGTGATGCACAGTTAAGTCTGGGAAAGGAAATAAAGCTACACCTTAAATTTAATTTTCTGTGAACGCAGAGTTGTATTTTCACTCACGCCTATTTGATTTATCACTTTTCAATAAAAAAATGGAGTTAAGGACCCTTGTGTTTGAAAGTGGCTCTCAGTGTGCACAAAATGATGCCTGTTGCTAATGTATGAAATGTTTTCTCCACTGGCATGCTGAAATATTCCACATCTGTTATCAGTGCCCAGGGTGGGCTCTTCCATTTACAGTATCTTGGAATAACCATAAAGGTGCTTAAGTATGAAAGAGCAAAATGCAAAAAATTGGTGCTTATATTTGTTAGAAAATTACAAAAAAAGAGATGTTTGTGATCATCATTGTTACTTTATTACCAAGAATAAAAAGTTCCTACATTTTACATTCTTTGGGCATTTTTTGGTTGGTTAATTAATTTTCTGTACTTTTGGTTCTGGTTTTTTTGTTTGCTGCTGTTGTTTTTAACTGTTTGTTTTAAAGACATTTTCTATTTTAAACAAAGTTGACAGTAATCACTATATTTAATATGGGTGTGCTGGGAGTCACTGGAAGGCCAACTATGAACTATGGAGAGATCCTAAAAGTTCATTTCATCATGAGATACAAATTCTGTCACTATAAATCCAATAATAAAAATATTCAGATGTTTCTAGTAAGTCTTGACTTGTGCAGAACTTTAACTCTTAGCTATTACTTTTAGGCTATATATTTTTAAGTCTTTTAAATTAACAGAAAAAGAGAAATATCTGGTTTTCCCTGCTGTAATTTAATACAGACCTCTTCTAAAATGCCATATCTTTAGGTTGGATTATACCAGCATCTAACTTGGATCTTAACAAACACATTTTTAATTTATCGCACTGGGTTTTTTTTTGTTTCTCGCGAATTTCACTGGTTTGTCTAAAACACTGTAATCCAGAAATACTTCCATGTCATATCAGAAAGCTAATAACCTTGCTAACCACTCTTTTGCTGACAGAACACACTGTCCTCATTTGCAGAATGTGAAGAATTTAGAATTTGAAAGGAAATAAAACGCCTTTAACAAGGTGTAAAGCACAATTTCCGAAAAAAGCTTCATCACCTCGCTGAATTCATACAGTAGCCTTCTTTCCTCTAAAATCAGTCTAATTAAATACAGCTGGAGACAGCACAAAAGAATTCCATTAATTAATTGGCAACCTGCTGACACTAATTAAGCTATGAAAATTCAACTCCCTCACACCAGATTTCGAACATTAGTCAGTTACGTTTGTTGGGAAGTTTGCCTCGCGTCTCTAACGCAATCAGAAAGGAGAAAATGAACTTTGTGGTTAACACGTGTGGGAACAAAGTGACCTATTATTGGGAAAATGAGATGTTAAACCTTGCAGTGATGCAGGGAAGTTGTGCTGAAGGAGCCCTCACGGATAGATTCCCTCACAAGAGGATTTAAGGCCATCCCAACTGCAGCCATCTTCCTACTGCACAGGAAAGTCTCCCAAAACACCAACGGCACAGGGCAGGGTAATTAATTCATTTAATCCTCTGCCACCCTATGTAAGGTGCCTCAAATCTTCACTTCAGCCATCCACCAGTCAAAATTTCCTGCAGGAACTGGGAGAAAACATCCAAACTCTTTTACCCACATTCCAAATCTCTTGTAAAGCATCCAACGAGACCTCACTTAACATTTTAACAGTTAATTACACAGTAACAAGGAAGATTTATTATTTAATGTCTCAAGGCCTACTGGCAGTGAGTGGCTCTGCTATAATCTGAGTGGACACTAATGAACACCATCTGCTGCTCCTTCCCTTTCCAAAATCCCAGACCCATCTCATGAGGAAGGTTCCGATGCTGGGTTGGAAATGTGCTAACCCTGATCTGTATCCACATTATTTACTAACAATCTAAACAAAAAGAGGAACATAGTGCAGAATAAAAATATTGTCTACTTTTCTTGCAATCCTAACCATTATACTGCTTCAGGGACCATAAGATTCAACAAGAAACTAATTTTTGGGATATAAAAGAAATAAGTTACTGTGGAAAAGTAGCATGTAACTTTCCTGCTTTTTCTTTTTTCAGTTTTCTTTTTCACATGAGACTTAAGTTAATTCACTCAGCCTTCATATAATACAGTACAGCACAATTTGCCCACCTCACCATATTTTCAGAAATCTAATTAATTGGAAGGTGTTAATTAATTTTGAATCTACAGGAAAGTAGTTTTCTGAAACAATTTTATAAGAATTGATTTATATAAAGAGTCTGTAACCTAATAAGCTTTCAGTTCTCAAATTCTCAGTTCGCACCTGACAAATCAGCCAGGAATGTGGCAAACTTATGGTGATGAATGGCTCATTTATCAAATGCAAAAATCTTAAAAAATTAAAATAATGAAAAAAAAAGAGGTCTGCATATATGCAGTTCACATCCTCCCCTGCAAACACACACCCCTTTTTTCTAAGATATGAGCTTTGTATTAAGGCTGTAGCTCAGTGTAAAGCCAAATAAAATTCCCCCTTTCTGTGCAGGTTAAGTTGACTCACTGTGAGCCTCAAGAGTGGCAAGTTCTGTAGAATTGCATCTGACCCTTCCCTTAAATCCTTTCTTGCTATGGTTGAGCAAATGGGGAAAAGGTGATGCTTAAAAGTTTCTTGTACTCTTGCCAACTAGGAATAATCAGTCACTGAAAAGTAATGGGGGTCTCATTGCCTCAGTCACTGTGCTAAAAATCAGAGAGACGTGGACATGATCAGCACCACCAGAACCAGTCTCTTTACAATGTGCTGGTTGAAATACACAAAATATAATAAAAAATAAAGAATTTAATAAAGAATATTTGCTTTCCATTTAGGGTGGAGAGGAACTATGCTGAGCAGTATACCATTCCTACTTCTAAACTTTATTATATTCTCATTTACTACAGCCATAACTGTAATATTTTATCATAAGATTAGAGTGCAATTGACAATACGCTGGATAATGCATTTGATTAATAGATGATCTAAAGTATAGTGTTGGCTTGTGTCCCACAGTGCTCACAGGGATTCCATTTCTCAGCCTACCTCACGTTATCCCACTTTGGGAACATCTTCAAAGTGCTGTGAAGTCAAACTGGCAGCAAAGCCACCATGGGGCAAGATAACGCTGAGATTATCACGGGCACCAGAATCTGCTTGGAGGCTTCACTTGGGCACAAAGCAAGGTCAGACAAGAGCAAATGGGATAAGACCATTGCAGAGACTGATCTTGGCATTTAGACATTTGATTATTTCTCAAGAGAGACTCACAAATTAATTCCAGAACTAAGTTTTTTACGGACATTTATTTATATAACCATAGTAGAAAATTGGGTGATTAAGGGTGAATGGCTTTTGTGCAAGGGGACACTGTCAAATGAGGGCTGGGATGAGGAACTGTTTAATGCAGTGCAGGATAGTGTCTCATTGTGAGAACAGCTCTCATAATGCCATCTTCTGGGTGATTGGCAGTTTCTAACTACAACTTCTCACAAAACTACAAAAAAAGAAGTAGGGAAAGGAAGAGAGGCAAAAAGTGAAAGGAGTATCTTATTTTAATAACACTTCTTTTGTACTCTATTGTAATTAAAAATATTTGGATATTACAAAGAAGTTAATACTAATAGTCAAAAGTAGCAAGATCTTCTACTGGGGACTGAATCCTTCAGTTTTCCTGAAGACAACAACGTGAAAACTGAGACAATGAAGGTTATATTGATAGTAAGAAGGAAAAAAGTTCAAGCCATGCCTGGAGCATGAAATGGAGAGCAAAAGTTGAAGAAAAAAATCATGAAAGATGCATGACTATCAGATTCACATGTATTACTGTTAAGTGCATTCATTAAGTGATCATAAAGAATATATGACATTAAAATGAAGGAGACGATCAGAGTCTCTAATAAAACCTGATAATTTCAGAGTGTGAAAAGCAGCAGACCATGACAACAATTTAAGCTAAGAACACTTAATCTTGCATTCCGGCTTTCACTGCAAGCAAAGGAAAAAAAAATACACAGAGTAAATAATAGAAGTGACAAAAGAAAACGTGACATCGAATTTTAGGCTACACTGGCACAGCACACAATGTAGCAATCATTTGTTTGGAAACCATTACAGAATTATCTGATCATTAACCATGTTGAGAAATGCATTGGTTCTGAATGCACACACGCTGCAAATCTCCTGAAAACACATGTCCTGCTAAATGAGTCGTTGTGATTGTGACCAGGACATTTGCTGTTTGAAGCCCTTTATATTCCGTGGTGGCTTATATCATCTGCATTATTTCACATAACGGGTTATAACAGATCGTTTGGCCGGGGTTTTGACACCTCTGCATGAGGCTGTGTTTAACACCTCATCAGTTGGTATACATATGCTAATTGTTGCTGTTTAGCACCTGTTTTCTCCCTTCCTGCTGTTCAGGCACAACACTCAACTACCTCAACTCTGCCTTTGCAGTGTTCGCAGAGCATTTCACCATCTTACAGGGCTAATCAGATCTTTTGAAAATGTAGCAGAGAAAATTCTGTCCCCATTTCGAGTAGTAAAATGGTTGAAGCAACCACTAGTCATTAATTACTCTTTTCCCACTAGTTTTATCAATATATTAAAAAGATAGCAAATCAGCCATGGAGAGTGGGAAGGGACTGGCTTGATGCAGGAGCCTCTCCTCACCAGTTTTGGAACTTCTTTGTGGCCACTGCCACCAATTTCCACGCCATAAACACACTGGTGCTGTGACTACCCCACCACACTTGTTACCTGACCACGCTTGTCTCGGATTAAACACAACTCACTGATTTTCATGAGTTTGCAATCAAGGAATTCAGTCATTAGCACTCCGTGCCACCGGAATGGAAATTGCTGATGAAGCCGACAGGGATTGCTCGAATGGCGGTTCCACATCTCTGTCCTCATTTCTCAAGGTCTTAAAACTCACCCTCTCTCATCATTTCACTGCTGTGACGAGTTTTCTTCTTGGGAAGTAAATGAAGGACGTGAGCAAACGGAGAGAGCACGTTAGAATTTACGACAAGAATTTATGCAGGGCTTTTGATCAGAGGGTTTTATGGGTAAATTAGAAGACAACCACAGAACTTCAGGGTAACAGAACTGTGTTACTGAACTTCAAAACGAGTGGAAGGCCTGCCAAGTGTGAGTGAAAAGGAAATAAGGGACAGAGAACGATTGCTAGAATGAACTACTACAACAATCATCCAAGAAACACTAAATGCCTTTCATATGAGTAATCCTCCTGAAGGGTCCTGTGATATACACTTGAATACCAGCACTAAAATATTAGTCAATACTAAAGGAATACACCAGCCTTTTGTGACAGCAATCATCAGAAATGTACATAATGACCATCCCTAATTTAAAACACAGATACGTCCTCAATTTTAACGGGTAAATATCAATTGTGGAAGTGGAATCTCACATACTGCAAAATCTTGCCCTCACAGAATCACACTCTGTGCTCTTGAGAGATGTTTCCATTGTTATTAATTAGGACAATAGCATGGCTGCTTCAGATATTAGGACATTTTAAAGCTCAGAGCAAAAGGAGAGCAACATCAGTGCTTCAGGCTCTGCTGTTTGAGCTTTCAAGATAATCTGAAACATAATTTGGTTTCGTGTTGTAAGCAGGTCTGGAGCCAAATTCAGCACTCCCTGATGAGCTAGTCTAGATATCACATGTAGCTGTGGCAGAGAAATGTATAAAAGAACAGAAATTTGACCAATTTAATTTGAAGAACAGAAAACATTGCATAAAGCTTTCCAGTTCCTTGACATTGAAAATAATGGTGTCTGACAGTTCTAGGGTTAAGTAGCCACTCATTCAGCACAGCATCGTTTATCTGCCAACACTACGTGTCTCTTGTTGTTACTTCAAAGAAAAAATTCAATAAAAATTTAAATAAAAACAGATCTGTCAGTATAAAGCTTTAATATTTTACACCAAACTCAATCTCTTTCCTTTGTAAAGTGCTTTCATACTTCCTGAACTTGTCCTGCAGTACACAATTCTCATTTTTTTAAAAGAAAGAAACCATGAATCACCTTTAAACATCTACACTTTCCTGAAACATTAACATTTATTTTTAATAGGCATCACTCTGGAAAGGCTTCACTAAGTACTGTAGAATGCTAAAGAATTCTGTAGATTGAGGGAACTAACGATATATATTGAGCATCATTACATACAAACAGGTTACTTGGTTAAGAATTCATGATTCAGAATATAACAGTAATTATTTAATGCAATTAATTCCAGATGCTCTCTCACAGAGTACATTTGTTGTTACTGACTGCAGACTGTGCTATAAATATACTCTGAAATAAGTGAAACAAAGGATTCAGTTATTCAAGGCCATCTCCTCTCTATGTATTTCTGCCCAATTTTTCCTTTGCCTCCCACATATTTTATGAAACTAACAATTAAATGCTGCACAATCACTGCTTATGTCAGACTTTTTGTTTCAAAGTTGCTAGATTTGAGATATCAGAGCCATTTTATGAGAGATAATTAACGTCCCTCTTCTGTAAATGCACTTGGCAAGGTATAATCTCTCCATTTTAAGCTGTCTCCCACATATATTTTAATAATAAAATCATTACTCTATTTAGAAACCTCTCATATTATTTAGCAATTCAGCTCTGGACTGTAACTACTTTGAGAAGAAAAAACGTGACTTACCGGCCCCGTGTAACAGATTCAGATTATAACAGCCTCAATAAAAACATTTTTTAAACTTTGATTGCACACCCTAAAAGCAAAATTAACAATCTGCCCAAGCCAATATGTTCAAATAAAGAAAAGTGGTAAAATACGACCATAATTTTATATATGCTCAGTTCTATTTGATTTCAAAAATTTCTTCCAGCATCTATTTTCTATCCCAGTCACAAGTTTATAACCATGCTACAAATTACAGCAATAAAATTTTGTGAAGAAGATTACAATAAAATTGTCATTTCATGTCAGCCTTACTGGGCAAAATATGTGCATTAACATGATAACAGGAATAATCTATTACCTTATTTAAGTGTCTTCATTATTTGAAATGATAGTTGCTCCACACTATTTGCCAAAATACATTAAGTGGTTTTGAAAGTCATAAATCTGTGCCACTCTTTCCCTTATACAAGTGTTAACTATAAAGTTCGGTCATAAATTATGAAACAAAAGGGTTGAAGACAACCCAATAATATGAAATCTGTTCTTTCAATAATAAAATCTGCACAGCTGGGAGCTGCTCATTATTTATTTAGCTTCTGCAAACCAACACCTCTATTTGTTTCCTTGTAACTTCACTGTTTTCCTTGCTTTTCCTAGGAAGAAAAAAACAAACGACAAAAAAAACCAAAACAAACTGCAGCTGTATCTCCTGTGCTGCACCATTCCCTGGGCTGATCTGCCTCTGCCACCCCATTTCGTCAGCAGTTATCAGCTCAGGTGATCAATAACAGTCCAATGAACACATGTTCCTACCACCATCACCACCAAAAATAATCTGTCTGAAATCTCCAAAATAACCTGAATGTGAACTCAGATACCCATATGGCAATCCTGTGAATTACTTAAGAGTTTTTATTGGTTAATTTTAATTTATTACTTTTCTGAAAACTGAACCACACCCAAAGTAAGCCACAGTGGAACAGAATCCCCACAAACAGTAGGAACACGATCAAGTGCTGGTCAAAACCACTCTTCCTGAAATTACACCAGAAACACATCCACACTGCATCCTGCACACCCAAATTGCCACACAGCCCTTTCATTGTGTTCTGGAACATGCACGGGTTCAGCTGTGGGCTCCTTGTGGAGAGCAGGCCACCTTCTGAAAAGCAAAAGCAGAAAGGCAAAGTAGATGCAAAATAAATAAATATTTTTATAAAATATTAAATGTACTGTAGCGTTTGCAGATGGTGGTACACGAGCTTTCCGTGGTGGAACACCAATGAACCACTTTACTAGAACACGGATAAGATGACACAGAGAGGCAAAACCTGTGGATTTAGAGAAGGGGTAAGGGGCACTCTGTGCTTTTCGGGAGGCTGCTCTCACACTCCCAGCCTGGCTCAGCTGCTGCTCTCTCTGCTGCTCATTCTAACCAGGCCGGCTCTGACACAACCAATACTGGAGAAGAAAGAGTCGCAGCCTGCAGAAGTGAAGGGCTGGGATTCGAGCAGTCAGCACTGCTCTGCTGGCTTTGAGGCTCACTTGTCAGAGCAGAACAGGATCAGAACAGTGTCTAAAACAGAACAGAGCTTAAAATATTTGAGTCCCCTTAGGAAAGTGCACTAATGAGGCAGTCTACCTGGAAGATCTAATTCCAAGCAATAGGCACATGGGAGAGAACTGCTCACACCCACAAGCTGAAGGACAGGAATCATCTCCTTCTCAAAAAGCCAGAGGAATTTCTGTAATGAAAGTGGAGGAAACAAAGCTGCACAAACTAAGCTCGGTTTTGCAAGCCTGGGATGGAATACAGGACCCCACTCCCCATCGATATTTGTCAGCAGTTAGCATGCATCCGGCATTTATTAGTGACACAACCTGTTTTGCTCCTCTGAAAAGAATAATCTTGGCCTTCTGTTGGGGCATGAGTTTGCAAAGAGCCAAGGAGATAGCTGGGAGACTGCAAAATAGTTACCTGAACCAAAGAGCTGAGGAAAATAATGCCCAGGAGTCAAATGTGCAGAAAAAGCCAGCTGCACTCCAGATGTGGGAGGTGTGAGTTAAAGGGGACTCCTTGGCTTAACCTTGATTAGATATTTGTGAAAATAATCGTAGGAAAGGTCACCTGCTTGCTTCTGTCCACACAGCAGTGCTGAGGTTTCCAAAGAGATAGGCTGACATCCACGTGAAATCATTTTGGACAGCAGGAGATTCAGAGAAATGGCTCCTCCTGGCAGGGCCTGGAGAGGAGACCTCTGGATGCGGCTCTTGGGATGTGCTGGCGCTGGGCTGGCAGCTGGACAAGATGATCCTGAAGACCTCTGCCAACACTGATGACTCTGTAGCTTCACCTGCAAAGGTCAGGAGTTCAGATACTCCTCTGCACATATTTAAACCTCCTCCCAGCTGCCTTTCAGATGGCAGAGATCAGCAACACCCGACTGGGACCTGTGCTGAATGCATCCTTTTTAAGAGAATAGCATAAAAAACTTGTTTTAGCAAATCTGGAACAAAGTATATAAAAATTCTTGGCACTTCAAGGGAAGAAAATTTCTTCCCTCTTTCTGATTTACATCTGACAATAATGCCATAATGCATACAATACACAAAATGCTCTTTTATGGTCTAGAAATACTACACAAATAAAGTTTGAAATCTTCCTGTGGAACTGAAAATGTGCAATCAATGAAAGCCCAACAGTTAATCAATGGTAGTTTCATCAGTGATTACTTTATGTAAGGGCAGCCTTCCTCAAGTCCTTGATTTAAAAACTAGAAGTTAATTCAAAGCAACATGAGGCAGCCAGAAAAGCAGTCTGCCACCTCAAAAGTCACATATTTGAAAGTTATTTTACATCCAAAAGAAAGCCTACTGCTAATAATCACCACAAAAGTAGCAGAATATTTGATAATATACCCAAAAATTAATGTAATCAAAAAAATGTGTTTTGCAGGGGACAAAAAAGAACAACCTTTTAATATTTGTAGAGGTCTGATAAAATAGCAATTGGTACAGCGAAGCATGCAACCAGCAAGAAAACGACGAGTGCCTTCCTGACTCTTCCCATTAATTATCTGTTGTAACATTCATAAAGTCGCAGTATTTCAGACAAGTTTAAATGAAGACATAATTCTCTCTAAAATTCAGAGGCATTATCAGATAAAGAGAATTAATCAACACTCAAAATCATTGAATGCTACGGATTTTAATTCCAACAGCAGCCTTCATACCTGCCCCCTAACAATGTAACGTTAACAGGCTCTTTGCAGTTCAGTGAAAGTGCAGGTCAATTTGTAACCCATTTACAAACAGAAACTTCAAAAACAACCACCTCAGAACAGAGAAAATCTGGGAACAGCAGTAGGATGAGCCTGCTTGGCTCAAAGAAACCTCTGCCCAAAAGGAGGAGAACACAGCCCCAAAGTGATGGACAGACTGGGAGCAAGCACCGGTGCAGCTCCAGCTGCCTCTGCCCCCCAGGTTTCTCCAATGTTCACTGATTAACTGAGGCCAGGATATTGCAGAGAGTTTATAGAACATGCACAGGGATGGATCAGCTCTGCAGCCAAACAGCCAAGTTAAATATCTGCAGCACTCTTGCTGGGTTTCAGTCCTGCTCGCTCTCTCAAAATCCCTTTTTGTTGCCTTTTCTGCTTTTCATCACACTTCTGCCGTGGTACAGAGGGTAACCTTTGGCTAAAATTGAAGAAGGAAAGATTAATTTTGCTTTGACAAAGAAAGGTTAAACATACAGAACATATGCCTCAAAGCCCATCCACTCCAAAGTGAGTTCTTCTTGACCTATTAGATGTATGTCCAAAAGAGTTCCTGTCCTAAATGCACAGACAGCTGTTAGTAGATAAATAATATAAATGCTCTATTCTTTCCCTAATTCTCAGATTCTTCATATCATTCTATGTCAAGACTAGAGAATAAAAAACATTCCTAAACATGTGATCTTTTCCTTTAGCAGGAACAACACTACTGTGAAAGCAAAATTGTGTAAGTCAGTCTTATTCAGAGAAATAGGTTCTATAGTTAAAAAAATTCACTTTATTGTAGCAGGCAAAAATGTAACATTAAGAACACTATTTCTGGTGGAACTAGGTCATAGCTGCACATTTACAGGCATAAGAACAGAAGCTTTAATAAACAGGATTATTCCTATCAACGTTGAAAAGAATATGACTAATTACATCTAAGGTAATTAGAACTGTACAGAATCTTTAAATTAAACTGGTGATCAGAATTTATTCTATTTGTTTTCATTTTCTTCATTCTGCAATGTTCTATCCCCCTGGAATGAAGTACTGGTGCACACTTGGTAGGTGTGCTCAACAGCACTCAAACAGAAAATTGTGTTTGTTCTTGGATTTGCTAAAAGGAGGACAAAAGGAAGTCACGGGTGAGGGAAACACTTTGCTCTGTGCCCTCCTTGAGAGTTCCCTCAGGCTGGACTCCATGCACCTCTTTGTCACAGCTGACCATAACCAACAGCATTGCTTCTATAGAAATTGAAAAAAGAATAAATTAAAGCTGTTAACGAGATCAACAAGGCAGTTTAACTGCCTGTGAACTCGAGGTGCTGCTCCAGAGTGGTGTTAAACCCTCCAACCCACTGCTCAGCCAAATGCCTTCACCTTGAGGGTCACCTGGCAGCCCCCACCAGCCCTCACCCGGGACTGCTCCTCCTTTCTGTCCCTTACGGGCATGATTCAACCCTCTGCTTGCAAGAGTTCCCCCTGCCCTCCCCAAATACAGCTTGGACAAAATTTAATGTTAACTTTTCAAAAATTCTTTTCCCCCCGGCGTTTGTCTTTTATTTGGTCACTTCTGAATAGATTTTTCTTTCTACTTTTTTTTTTTCTTCAGTGGTGTCATGACTGATTTCTTTCTTTATCTGGGAAATTAGAAGATAAGAAAGAAAATGTTATAAAATCATGCACAACCTGCAATTTTCCAATAAGAAGCAGCAACTCCTCCTACCTGCCACTGGAAGTAGCTACTCAACATTATTAAGTACCTCTAGTTCCCCACAGCTAGACAAATCCCAAAGTACCTCCTTTACTGCATTTTTTTATTGATGAGGTTTGTCATTTTATGGGATGTGGTACAATAGAAAGCAATTAAGTCACTGATGCACACAAATGCTACCTTTTTGCAATGCGTCAGCAGCAATAATCTTCTTTCAAATATGCTGAGAAGCAGCTATAAACCTTCTCCTGCCAGAGGCAAGCTCTGGTGAGCCTGTTGTGCTAAAAGTTCCTCACAGAAGGTGTTGCTTAAGGTCTGCATCCATCAAAAATAGCGATAATTAAGGTGCACGAGCAGCTCCATTTTGGCGTGGCTCAAAGAAAATAGCCACTGAATCATCTCTCAGCTTTCCAAAACAGTTTATTTGATCTCTTTAGTGGCTCTGTGTGAGAAGCTTGAGGAAGGCATGAAGGCTAGGTACCATTTTCATGCCTTATTCATCTCAGGAAAGGGGTGATTAGCTGGGTCACAGGAATCAAGGAACCCCAGGATTTTAACATTCCATCTGCTAGCACAACTCCTCTGAATTGAACATTTTCAGAGCCCTGATTTCAGTCGGGACCAAACCTTTCTCCCTTAACCTTGCTGAAAGTATCACTTTTGACTTCACCAGAAGCAGAAAGAAATGAGAGTCTGATCCTCTCCTTAACCTTTACAAGTCAGCCTAATAAAAGGTATTACAGCATGCAATCGCTTGAAGCAGTAATATTCATTGAAATGAAGAATTTTTTCCCCCAAGTACAAGAAAACACTTGATATTTGCTGAAGGAAATGGAAATATTTCATGGAGCAATTTATAGAAGCAGCATTTTCACTGGAAACAATCTGAACCAAATCATTCAATCACAATTTATATCTAGAAGTGAAATGTTGGACAGATTAAAAAAAAAGGGACCTCATGCACAGAACTTGTTTCTGAATAAGCTGAGGCTGTAAACTACGGCCGTCATTCACGGAGAAACAGCTCCCAGGGCCAGTAATTCCAGCAGTGACAGCCTGGCCGGGGGGACTGCAGGCATCGGGCAGGAAGCACAAACTACTCCGGAATAATTCTGATTCCAGTCGCAGTTTATGGCCCTGTGGAAATCACTGCATTTCTATCTCAGGGTTTTTTCATTTCTATGAGGAGGAGGATGTGCATTTTCCTATAAACCTCTTTCAGAGGGGAGGTGGGCAATTACAACTTGAAAAGCTTTTCGAGGTAACAAACCTCTTTGCATCAAGCTGTGTGTTTTAAAACGCCTGCCATTTCCATAAATCTGCCTCCAAACAGCTCATGGCACCAGAAACAACTAGCTTGGATTTTGATTACACTTTCAGACTGAAATAAAAGTGACCTAAGGAAGTACAAACTAATTGTAACAATATCAAACATTAACCCCATTGCAGCTGGGGAGAATTTTCTCAGCATCAATGATGGTGATGCATTGCAGGACCACCGCGATTAGCACCACTGCAAGCTCCTAACTTAGCAAGTGCTCCCACTCCAGGAACTCTGGTGTGTGTGTGTGTGTATGTGTGTATATATATTTATACACACACGTGTCTCCCAGATGAGTTTGTCAATGATTTTTTTGCATTATTTTTGGTACACGTATATTTCCATTTCATGTTTTTACATTATATAAACACACAGATGGAAGCTCAAACACGTCAAAAAAGATTCCAGCCAGTAACTCTGAGATACCACTTTGTATTTCATACCAGCCTTCATTTTTATCTTTTCTCCTAAAGCAATTAGCAAACAGTTGTTTCATAAGCTGACAAGGTAGGAATAGCAGTGAAACATTACTAAACCTAGAGCTGTCCTTCAAACTTCAAGCATTTAATGGAGAAATTTAAGGGAGATTCCATGCACAGCCAAAAGTAAGATGCAGGACAATTCCTCTCATATCACCACCATTCTACTGATGTGCATCTTTCTCCTTAATAACTGTAGAGGGGCTCTATGGTCACATAGTTCTTCATCTGGGAACTGTGGATAGCTGGGAAAATCCTTGTTCTCCCACTTTCTGTATCTTCCAGTCTGTTTTACCATGTGGCCACAGCAGGTTAAAAGTGGCCAACATCAGCCTCAGAAGTAAATTTACAATAATACTTGGATTAGCCATCACCTAGGGATGCTGAAAGTTTTAGGCATAAGAGCTTGCTTTTCATACTGTTTAATTATTTTATTTATATGTACCACTGCTCTCTAAAAATGCATTCACCTTGAGATTATTTCTCCATTGACTGAAAAGCACAATGACAATACAGCCTGTACATTTTTTTCACTATATTGAGCATATTCCAATAACCTCGGATACTACAGTGAATGGCTTGAGAAAGTGCAAAGCACTTACTTTGTCCCCTGAGACCAAAACCTTCCAATCCCTACTTTGAAGTTACTCTGGGCTGGAGACACGATTCCATTCTCCTCAACAGCAGCACCATACATTGCTGCAATTCCACAGGGTCATTCCTTATGTAAATTCTCATAAGGAGAGGCTCGGGTACCATTACATTTGCAACGTCCCTCTCCAGATTCTGTATTTTAAAATCCAGCTCTAAGGCTAAAGCAGCTCTTTCATTAACTCACAAATGCCAGACACAACACTTGGCTTGGCAGCCACACACAAGTTTTTTGGAATGTTTACAGACAAAAATCCTTTCCCTTGACCAAAACAGTAAAAGGAATTATACCCACAGCTTTGGTCTGAAGATTTGTACATAGGACAGCTGGAACAGAAAGTTAATGGAAAGTCAGTGTTGGTTGATACAGCTCCACACAACATTCCAAAGCCATTGACCTTCTGAGGGTTAATGTGGCACCATTATTCATTCCAGCTGGAGACATCTCAAGAGAGAAACCGACAGCATTCATTTCTCTTAAATGTTATTTTTTGGGCATTGCAACACAAAGGATGCTCTCAGAAATGGCAATAATTAAGAGATTTAAATTAAACCACAGTTAGAAAGCCATTAATATATTCACTTTCCACAGATTTTGAGCTAGATATTGAGCCAAGTATGATCCTCTGGCCCCAAAATGGCAAATTAGTTTCCACTAAGTGATCTAATACTAGGTTGTACGGGTCAGTTGTTTGTAAAATGCGATTATAAAAAAAGAAAAAAAAGTAAATTTCCTTTTTGCTTGTTATAACAATATGGCTTAACAACTGGATGTGGCACTCAGTGCAATGGTTTATATGGTGGTGCTGGTTCAAAGGCTAGACCCAGTCTTGGAGGTCTTTTCCAACCTAAATAACTGATTCCATGAGTTGGTTTCATTTTGATTACATAAAGGACCCTGCCATGTCCCCGTGTTCTAACATTTTCCAAAACGAATAAGCATTAAAGAACAGACATGAAGAAACTTGGTGGATCTCCTAAAGGATACTGTTTTGGCAAAATCTTCTTAACATACAAGTGTTTTTGGAAACTCCTTCACAGAGACCGTGGGACCATGCACAAACTGAAAATCCTCGCAACAGTGCTGTTGGTTAACTGATGCCACCGTGGATTTAACCACCACAGTGAAGAATTGCACAGAGCAAACCAAGAACTCCTGAGAAAAAGGTTTGTCCAAGTTCCCATCACTCACCCTGCCATATTCCAGGGGAATGTGCCAAGTCCTGGACCCTTCCTATTGCAGAGAAACTCACTTTCTTCTTTCACATTTCCTCTGCTTTACGCGAGGTTGAAGCCAGGCTTCCCACCCTAGATAGCTTCACTAATTCAGCTAATTAGCTCTTTAGGTCAGATTTCTTCCCATGAAGTGATGGATATTAGATTATTTAGAACACAGGCAGCTGCCAGGAGGCAGTGAGATGATCTATCCCCTGAACAGCCAGTGCAACTCAGGTGGAACAGGAGTTTCACCTCAAATCCCGTTAGAAACACAGAACTGTTGCACTACAACATTCTGTGCAGTCCCCAAAACAGAGCTGTGCCTAGTTAACCCATAAATACATGCCCTACAATTACACAGAGTGTTTCCACGTACAAGAGAGATCTAAACTGGAAAATAAAAAATATAGCACCTTAAATCATTCTAACATATCAGCCAATCTGCTAAACTGAATCAATATAAAAGCAGTAAAGACAGCTATCACAAAAAGACACAAAATATGGTGCAGGCTTAAAATCTGTGGAGACAACTGGAGTCATACTTAGCTTAAATTGCAGTTTCATTTTAATTTTTACTTTGTACATAGGCATGCACTATGGATAGCCCTAAAAATTATTCTTTGGTCTAACTAATATTAACCAAAATATTTTAAATTGCAAACGGTAATGAAATGCCATTTTACAGTTTGCAACTTTACTTACAAATAGCAGTAAGGATATTTTTAGACAGAATAAAATAAGACTCCTCTATGTTAAATTATAATTTCAACATCTCCTGTAAGAAAAGGGAAAATTCCTACTCATTTGCACACTTAATTCAGAACTGTTACCGTATAGATGGTGATTACCTGAAGCACAAAAAGAAAGACATTATTAGATCTCCCACAACAAAATGCTCGTATTTACATCATGCTCACAGGCAACAGAACTGAAATAAGGTTATGTAATATTGCAAATATTAAATTAATCATGTTAATACAAATATACTGTTCAGAGGAAATCACTGTTTATGTTTTTAATATTGTGAACAATTCCTTTGTAAAGGAACGTTTGTGGATCTAAAACATTTTTCAGTTTCCTGTCTGTGATTGAACTCATTGGCTAAGATGTGACTATTTTATAGTAGAGGTTCTTTAGTATTTGGTATTTGGTGTTTGCTAAGGAAGGATTCTGAAGTTAGGATGGAAATTCTAATTCAATTAGGAGTAAGAAAACAACCATAGAATAAAGGGGCAACGGAGACAAAACTGAGAGGGGGAATTGTAGGCTCTACATGTCTTCAACTTTACGTAACTCCTCTGAGTACCTCACTGTCACTTACCTGGCACACTAAATAATGGTTATCCAAAATGATGGAGACATTCAGGATCCATGTAGGCAAAGTGTTCCCTTGAGATTCAACAGATCCATTTCCAAGTCCAGTGCTATGAAATACACAGAGGCTACCCTAAGATTTTCTGTTTGCTGCTGGGAGACAGGGAGAGATATGGATGTTGGTTGGAGGATATTTTTTTAAATTTCAGCGGGAAAATGAAGTTCTTTGGAATGTTTTCAAAATTCTTTGCACGTGTACTTTCCACGTTTTCCAACAGCATTTCTCTGCCTCATTTTCAGAAGTTCATTAATAAAAGTGGGCAAAATGCACTCTAAACTGCAAGCTGTAAATCCCTGAACCAAAAAATACACGTTGAACAGTATTCCTTGGAAAAATGGCAGTAAGCAGTATCAGACTCATTCCTGTGATAGACCTCTTTCCACAGTCAGCCTCTGTCTTCTGATAAGTCATTAGAAAAGATGACGTGTATCCTGGCACAACTAGGTCCTAGGGAAAAGTTGACAGATGTTACAGTATAAATCAGTTCTGATGCACATTGTGTTGCCTCCAGAGGCATCTTCTGGTCTTCCACAAAAGGTTACTGAACCAGATATAATACAAAAATGCAGATACAATTGTAAGGAATAAATGTAAGGCTCTGTTCTACCCCACTTAGAAAGTCTAATGCATGAATAATGTTCCATCTGCACAGTGGTCAAATGTGACTGAAATTGATTTTAGATGTACCACATGGAGCAGCACAGACCTTAACAAGCTTAGTGACATCGGGGACCTTGTCAGGAATCTGTACAAAATTCATGATACAAGAAATTTGTATAAATGAGAATCTGGGACAATGAAGAATGGGGGTTATATTACGAGAAACTTTTGTACCAAGTAATCAAAATGAATCACATACTGCAGGCATTCTTGAGTAGAAGATAACAAAGTTTAGTCACATTAAATTTATAATAAACACGTGAAACATGTCAAATGTGCAGCTACATATCCTGACCATTAACTTTTCTGGATGCATGAATAAAATGTGAGCAATGGGAACAAAACAGTCTTCTGCTAACATGTTTAGCTGGATAGATTTTTTTTCCTTTTTGCCTGCAGCTTCAATCTTTCCGCCACTTACCTTCATTGGGATCAGGGTAGTGTGTCACACCTGCATCTGTGACAATTCCACATATCACGTCTAAAATTCTAGACAACGATCCAATGACATCTGGTGATTCTGTGGAAGAAATAAAGAAGATTAAAAATTATTAAAAGAATGAAAGAGGCTATAAATACAAAAAGCAGTAAAATAAGCTGTCTAAATTTTGGAAATACCCTGTGCCAGAACTGGTACATTTATTCATTAAAACCTCATGATCAACAAAAATCTTTCAACAGGCGTTCACGAATATTTTACCTTCCACCTGACCAATCGTTTTCATCAGTATGTAAATACCATTGATGGTATTCACATCCACGTGCATTTGTTATAACACGTGAATGACACAAGAACTGTGAGGCTGTGCATGCAGTTTAGCTGCTCAGCAATAATAAATGGAGGAGACCAAAGCTTCTTCCTCACTTCTCTATGAGATGATGGTTTCAGAGCTCAGGCTGTGAAGTAGACTCACAAAATTTGTCTAAACCAATATGTTCTGCTCAGGAAGGCATTCAGGCACCACAAATTCATGAACTAAAAGGTCTGTCAGCCTACCAATTTAATACAGTGATTTATTTTTACATGTTGCAATGACATTATGAGCCACATAATACTTTGCTTTGAAAGAAAACAAGAGCAGTATTTTTCAAATCGGGTTAAAATTTATACATTCCCTCCATAATGTCTAAAGATGTTTTTCACTTCAAGATTTTGATTATGGGACCCATAGAATTTAAAGACAAGCAACTGAAATAAAAGTTAATATAATAAAACCAGTTAAATGTTTCTTTGTACTGTCAGTCAGTTCAATTTTCACAGATAGGAAACAGAAATAATTCAAACAGGCATTCGCCCAGTCTCCTTTTCTGGATTTTAACACATTTTGTTTTGCATTCTTTTAAATGCATCACACTTTAAAGTGGTTAGGGATCATATTCCTTGGCACATAAAGATTCTTCAGTATAGATTTATACAGAGGGGACTGCAGCAGCTTGAAGGATGGAAACTAATAACATCAGCACAGCATGCATATCATTTTCTGCACAGAAACTTGGCAAGACTAAGAGTGTTTTTAGTGGAATGTGGCTATGCTAATACTCCCTCCTGCGAATAGCTCCTTTTCACTGTATAATCAAGATCTCCATGCAGTGATCTGAGATGGCTTTTCACAGAGCTGCTTTCAAAAATGAAATTATCTTCATTATTATTAATTTTATGAAAATAAATTGCTTTGGAGTTTAGTGCTAATTACTGTCCCTGTCATATAGCCCAAGAAAGGGAGGTGGAGAATCTTATGCAACAGAGTCTCAAAGATGCAGGCCACGACCTTGCAGAGTGAGGAAATGGCTTCTAATAACCATAATAGAAATCTTGAGCTGAAATGTCTCCAGTGGCAATTACCTCACAACAGAACAAAACACATAGTTTCCCTCTATCTTAAACTTCAATTGTACTACTTTTATGTTTGGAGACAACTTCAAACTAAATAGTACCATTTCTCTACTGTGTTTTACAAGTTGCCAACAAGCTTACACGGCTGACAAGCATGACAACCCACACGTGAATTTTGGCATGCCTGGGCTTTTATTTCCTCCTTTTGCAAACAAGAATTTTTATTGAAATACTACTGAAGTAATACATATGATAATCCGTTCACTCTCAGAAGTTTCTGCCCGGCTCTGACCTACAGATGAAGGGTTCAGGAGCATAGGAAAACTCACTAACCTTGATTCCTATTATCGCTGGAGAGCAGGCCAGATAAGCTCTTGCATCAAATTTAAGATACTTCAGCCTAAAATCACCTGCCAAGTGCTCAGCCAGGGTCTTAGGCTGAGCTTACTGTCCAAGACAGCGTTGTCCCACAGGTCACAGCTCGATGGCAGCAGGACCTGGGACAGGAGCTCTGACACAGCCCCTGTGCCCCCTCCCCAGGGTGGCTCCTTCAGGATTTATCTGTACAATCAAGTCCCAAGATGCTGTGAGCAGTACCCTGAAGAGATCAGCTTGATGAGACTCAAACCCACTCAGAGGCTTGTGGAAAATCACCACACTAATAAGAGTTCATCCCCTCAGAAACTAGCAATTTCGAAAATGACTGGTTTTGTTCTCTGACCTTAAAAGCCATGAGAGAAAGAAGCTGGAGACATCTGAAACACATCCCAACCCCAGAAAACCCTAATTCATGCTGTGTCATTCAAAGAGAAGTCCCACAAGGCTGTCTGCATGAGAAGAGGGGAATGTGGAAACTCCTGCTGCTTTTAGTGCCTTTCCATAAACTACAGTCAGCAGAACTAAACAGTATTATACAACAGTATTTCTACATCAACACAGTTCAGTAACTGCTAGGTAAGAGAAATAAAAGTTAAAGGAGGAAATACTTTTTTCCATTCTCTCTTCCTCTCTCCCCTCATTCCAACACGAAGCTGATCAATAAATCTCAGGGCTTGCTTAGGTAAAAAATTAAGAAAGAAAGAATTTACCAAGAAATCACTGTCTGGGTACAGGTGTAAATATTATTTTAGTTCAATAGCGAGCCAAATGCAGCACAAACCACCAACTATTTGAAAATAGTTACCACTTAAACAATATTGCAAGCAGATATGTCACACTGTACACCCCTGAGACTCTGGGGATTGAAAGTAAAGAACATATGGATCTGCAGACACACCACCTTCCTAATGCTTTGGGTTTTAAACCCAAAGGATTTCTTTAAGATACTCTATGAAGTGAATACCTCGTTTTATGAAAGACCCACCCTGTATAGTTAAAGTGGTTTTAGAAATATCTAATTAAAGGTGGGTTTAGAGATACCTATTTAAATAATAGAACACTTATTTTTCTCAGTTTGAGAAGGCAAATGTGGAGTTTCATTAGATATGAAAAATGAGACAAAATGACAAACACCACATCCATCACAACCTCATTCAGTTAATTAAAATCAGATGCTCAGCTGAGTAATTTTAATTAGTAGTACTGGACATATTTTCAAGTTGTTTGGAATCAGGAGTTTTTAATAATTTATCCTCATTTCTTGGAACCCAGAAGTGTATTTCACTCTTGGACTTTAAATGTCCATGCCCATAAATTTTACCCACGAAGCATGAATTATTATAACAGTTTGTTCACAATTAACAAGTGACTAGGTAGGAGTGGGACAGGGCTAGCAGTGTGCTAACCACAGCTCTTCACTGGAATCTGACTCGATGGAATCAGAGCACATTATTTCCTTTTTTCTTAATCAAATCTCAAGTGCAGATCTCCTGTAAAAGCACTTTTTGTTTTCAGATGAGTTAAGTTTGCACTTCAACTCACTTACAGGATTCCCAAGGGACTTCACGAGGTTGTTTTTTCATCCAGAATGGTAGCTGTACTTTTGACCTCAGCAAGTAACAAAAATACTGACTAACTTCTTTTTCTTAGAAGGAGAAATGGATATTGCTTGATAGCCTGTTAATTGAGAATTTGTTATCTTATAAAGTATAACTTCTTGAGATCAGGAGACATGAAGGCACAAAAATCTTTGTCCTCAGTAATATAGGTACCTATACAAGTTTTGATCTGGCAACTGCTCATTTTGAACAGTAAATTGTAAAGATTTCTCACAGCTGCCTTAAATGACATATATCCTGCATTCCTAGCTGAATTATACCTAGCTCATAACCACCTAATACGAAGCAAATTCTTTCACTGCTAGAAATGGTGCTAAAATTGTTAATTCAAGTACTGAAGGCAAGGAAATGTCCCCAGGGTTTCCTGTTCAACCTTGGTTTACCTCCAAGGCACCATTAAATACTGTTAATTTTTAATAGGCTACTAATATCCCAATTTTTTTCCCACTGACTACATTACTGGGGAGTCATTTTCCCACTGAAGCAGCAGCAGTCTCCATTTCAGCTGATACCAAGTGAATGTCACAGAGCACCCAAAAAAACAACGCAGAGACTCATGCTAAATTTATCAGAATACCTCCCTCAGCCTGGAGATCCTCGATTTCTTTACCATGAGACAAGTCTGAAACACAAAGGGTTTGTCAGAAACGTGCAGAACTGTTCAGCCTGATGCAGTTGATAAAGCAATGTATTCACTGTTTACGTAATCCCCAGTGCTGGCCGCGTGCTGCTGCTGAGATCCTCATGCATAATTTTGGTTTAACAGTCAATCTTGTTAATATTTTTTTATAGGGACAAAGTAAAGTGCCACTGTATTAGTCTGCCTGCATGAGAGCTCAACCTGAAAGCACAATGTTCCACTTGTTCCAGGGGAACATCTGTGGAGTATAATTATAATTAAGCACGTCTTGAATATTAATTGTTCTAATGTCACTGATGTAATGTCCTAGGATACACTGAATCAGTTCTGTTTCAAAGTACTGTTTTATTTAAGAGCTTTGCCAGATGTTCTAATCATTTCACTTAGATTTTTCCACCAGGAAAACAGTTGCTGAGACTTGTGAATCTTCTGCCTTTGCCAACTGTCAAGGAAATAATTTCATCCCCAAAGAGGAGGCAAAATCTCAAAGATTTTTTTTTTTTTTTAAGGAAAAAGAGAAGTGATATTCCAGAAATATTTGTACTGCTGTTGGCTTAGAAAAGATTTTGCTGAGAACAACACAATTATTGTAATCTTGGGCAACAACGAGCCCTTTTATTCACTCATCACCTTGGGTTTTCGTTTGCATCTTATTTTCCACCACATCATGCAGCAGAAATTCAGCGCAGTTTGTCTCAGTGTTATAGAGATCAGAAATGACCATTTTGGAGAACCACAGCCTTAACCAATATCTCGCTGTATTTTTGCTGCCTTGAGTGATCATACACTGGAAAAGAGCACCTGGGGATTCAATCTCTAAACAACTTTTGTGATAGTGGAAACTCAACAACTGCTGAAACTAAAACATATTTTACAATTACTGATTCTGATATTCCCAGAACACTGAATCAAAATTCACTTCCATTACTTCACAGTTGAACTACTTTAAACATGTTATTTTAGCTTATTTGTAAAGAACAATAAAAGAAAGGCCTTCTCATCAAGGTTCAACAGTGACAGTGAATGACTGAAACATCAAACCAGGCCTCAGTTAGAAGCCTATTTGCTTGACATATTTGTTCTGAAATAGTTCTTTCAAAGAAACTACTTCAAAAAAACATTGCTGAATACTGTAGTAATTAGGGATTTGATCTCATAATGTGTCAAGTGCCTTTCAAAAAACAGTAAGTTTTTCACTATGTATTGTTCTCAGCAAGAATGCAGATTCCATGGAGTGGGTTAGAACGTTTAAAACCCACACGAGCTCAACATGGGCTCGACAAGTTTGTGAATCTTGGGTTGGACTGAGGTGACCTCCAGACACCCCTTCCAGCCCCAGCCAGCCCAGACTCTGTGAGTGAGGGGTTCATTTACAGCTGGGCAGAGGCAGCAGCACCACGGCCTGGAGTGTTCTCATGGGGATGTGACAAACCCAGGGTACAGCCAGCACAGGCTTGGGCTTGGGCTGGATGAGCTTTTGAGCGAGATTGTTTGAAGTTCACCCACAGGTAAGAAGACTTTTGATCAGAAAAGGTAACAATGGGCACATTTTTTCATTTAACAATAGAATACCAAGCAGTGCTTGTCAAGTCTTAACAAATTCCAGTGTCCTCTTGCCAGCTGATGAAGAAAGAAGAAAATTAATTCCATTACCTCTACTAATAGAACATGTTTGCCAGAGAGCAACTCGAAACAAATGACTACATGAAGAAACTATCAGGATTTACAGAGCTGCTCTTTATAAAGCAGACTTGTGTTCTACACCATTGCCATAATTTTCAAGCAGGTCTGACCTTGCAATCTTGCAAGCTGTATTATTAAAATCCATTTTCCAATGACTGATTTGAAGAAGTTCACAGAATTACCAGCAAGGCTGGGCACCAAACCTGCAGCTCCATGATTTCAGTTCTCTGTAGCTGCTCTCTCCCTTTGGGGACTTTGCAGCTGTCCTCACATCAGCAAAACAGATGGGAACATTTTTTATCTCAACAAAGCAAGTGAGCCTATAGTGCAGTTGCTTCCACAGAGAGCAAAGGTTCCCTTTAATGGGCATCCTCATTTCCATAATTAATTCTGTTAATCAAGAGGCTGAAGTTTAATCCTGCATCCTCTTTTTTAGTCTGAACCAAAGACCGATGGCTTCACATCTCATCAAGACTGACACAGGTACTGCTGAGCAAACCAGAAGTTTCCACCAACAGTAACAGCTCTGCTTTCACTCAGAGCCTGACTCACAGGAAGGAACATAATTAAGGAATGAACACTAATCCTCAACAAACTCCCTTTTTTCCAATATTGCCTTGCCATGAAACACGTTCATCATCGAACTTTACCATTCTAGTCAACAACACTCATGATTTGAAATGTGTACTGCTCGTCAGCTGAACATCAAAGTGGAGATATGAAGTAATTTCTAATTATAAACAACCAGAAGAAGCAGCCAGTCAATTTCTTGTTAAATATATTGAATATTAAAATATATTTTGCTTTTCAGAGGAATTCATGTCCTCAGCTCCTTCTGTTCTCATCTCTAAACAAGTTCCTTTGAAAGTGCTGCTGTGTTTAGCTGAGGCCACTCTGAGTTCCTCGAGTGGCTGAACAGCACAAAGATTAAAAAATTACAAATAATTGCTCTAGAAATTGCCCTAAAAATATCTATTTTTGTACTTAAATTGTTCTTAATTTTTCTTTCCCTCTCAGGAACACATGCAAATTACACTTAAAAAAAAATTCAAATAAGTGTTAGATAACCATAAATAACACTACTGAACACACAGAGCAAACTTCATTGGCTACCATTGCATTTTCTATTACAACCCACAGATGGCACCTCTCATTCTCGGTTCAATACTGCAGAGCTCACTTCTCCACACAGGAATAAAATTACCACAACTGGAGCAATACAGTGACTTTATGCAATGACTGTTTCAGCAAATTGAGGTTTATATTGTGATAACCAGTGGAAAGTTAAGGAAAACATAAGTACTAAGGATGACAAAAAATGCCGATAGGCTGGGCTGAATAAGCAACTGTGCAAGCATGGGGTTTTCAGTTTCTGGATATCAGACATCTCTTTTTGCTGAGCACTTCCTCAACATTGTTAATATTCATGCCTCCATGTGAAAATTCATAGGACTAAAACCATCCTGAAGTTTTGCCTATTATTTTTCTAAACAGAAAGTTATTCTTAACAATTTCTTTCAGCTCACAACAGAAAAAGCTCAAAAACAACAAAAAAACCCCACTTCAAACAAACAAAAAAAACCCCACTAAAAAACTAACAAAAAATCCCCCCAACCCAAAAACCTCCCCCAAATCCCCCCCACAAAAAACCAACCCCACAAGACGTGGTCTATATATATATATGACCTATATTAGAATAGAGTAACAAAGTAAAATATTCAGGATTTTTTGTGCCTGTCTAGCAGTGAAGAGAACAAACGAAGTTGATATATTTTTTCTTCAATTATTATTTTTTTAATCTAGTCTTTAAATATAATAATCTAGTGTTTTCATCATGGTGGGAAACATCTAGAAATGTCCTCATATTTAATGAACATGGCTGAGCATTTTTAATCAAATAGAGGGAAAATATTTCATAAAAAAATAAGCAAAAATGAAATACAAATGATTCAATCAGAAGTCTAAAAACGTTGACCAAGTGCTGGAATCCCAGCATACAATCTGAGTCATGTAAGAACAAAGACCTTATGGTTCAAATTCAAAGAATTAATCTTAAATAAAAAGTGAGTTACCTGAGACAGCAGGTTTGACAGCCCATGCTGTCAGGTCTGACACTACATAAATTACTCTAATCCAAAATGAAAAGGGTATCATTCAATCTTCTCTTGCCTAAAAGACCTTGAGCTCTTATCAATTTCTTAATAATGCCTACGAGTTATTCCTATAGAAAATGATAACTGATTTCCCTGCTCTTGGTTACAAAAAAACCCCAATACCAAACCCCAAAATTCCAACTAGATATTTTTCTGCTTTTATTTTCCATGCAGAGTCTCAAAACTTCCCCTAAAGTTTGCAGAACTTGCAAGTCAAGGGCAGAACAGCATGTGTCTTTCTGCAATGACATCCAGGCAGGAGCCTCAGCCCTCTGTTTCTTGCCAAGAACTGAAAGGATTTGGCGTGTGAGAACCCTGCGGTGTGGAGTGAATTCAATCTGCACTCAGCTTTGTCAAATTGCTTGCACATCTTGCTGCTGCACAGAGATAGGGGGTGCACACCGAGGGTTTAATCTGCATTCAAGTGCTGAAGTCCCGTGCAACGAGGCTTTCTTTGAATCAAAAAGGTGGCGAGTAGTGGTGTCTACTCCAGGCAGCAACACATTTTCTCCCCTCTGCCTCTTAAAAGATCAGCCCAAGCAGTACTGAAATCAGAGAAGTTCAAGACCATTAACTCCTCTCTGGGAACATATTTCAAATGAATGTAGCCCCACTACAGCCTGGTGGCCGTGGGCTCTGGGTAGTGGGAAATGCGGCCCCAAGGCTTTCACCAGAGGGGAGTACAAGCTGAGGAACTTACTCCAAACACATTCCAGAAAAGCTGCTGGAAGTAAGTCATCAGTTTTGTATTTATTTTGCAGCACACCTCACAATATAACTCTCCCTCAGAAAATAAACCTGTTGTGTGTAATCTTGTGTGAGTCACTTGAGTCCTCGATTATCCCTCGGGATCCACCCACATGCTTCAATCCCTGGCCTAAGGAATGCTAGAGGATTAAACTCAGCCTGAAATGGCCCTTGGATACACAAAATGCTACTTGAAGACACAAGGCTAGATCTTACATTTTTATCATGGTTTAATATGAGAGCACTGTTTTATTGTAGAATTTTAATTTTCTGAAGGGAAGGTTTCAGTAAAATGATTCCAGTTTTGGCTGAAAAAGGCACTGATACTTGAGACCTAAAGGGGCAATCAGGATCTTCCAGACTGAGTTGATGTGTAGATACACACAGCAGGCTTCAGTCATGACTCTCAAACATAGCCTACAACTTGGATTTAACACACAATGCCAGGCACAGAATTGAATATAATTACCCCCAGTAAAAGAAAAATCTGTCCAATCCCTAACAATCAATTACAGTAATCCAACAAATATGCACTTCCATAAATCTTATTTATAAAATTAACTTCAGTTTGCCTGTCCATAAGTCTCTGCAACAGGGATTGAAAGCACCCACAACAATAATCAATATGCCACGTTGCCAAGTTAGATGCAGGAAATAAGTAGAGATATTTTCTCATATCATATGAAAAACATCCTGAAATATGCATAAAGTCCATATGAACCAGCAGGAAATACAGACAAAAATAATGAAATGGGAATAGATTCTGAAAGTGAAAAATATCTAATGTACTCAAAGAATCAGAAAAGCAATCTGTATGGTGGGAGAAACTTGAAGAAAAACATCCTTACAGCCTACAACTCCTGCCTCAGGAAAAGCTGCATTTGCTGAAAAATACACCAAAAGAGGAGCAGGATCAGCTTTGCTTTGAGTGAACTTTTCCCTGCTCTGTTCCTAAGATCTGGGCTACTTTTTCCTTTCATTGCTCCCTCCCATTTGTTCTGGAGCTGCCGTATTTTCCTGCTCCCTGGTACCCTCACCTTGTTCTGTTCCACTCACCGTGGCTCCCCTGCACTTGACTCTCCCTAATAGCCAGGACTCTGCCCGTAAACGCTCGTTTTCCCCCAAAATAAGTTCATAAACTGTCTCCAGGAACGGCACACTGGAGGCTCCTAGAGCACAGGTACTCTGAATCAAGGGAGCTGCCTGCAAGACAGAATTATTCTCCTCCCGTGCTCCTGCAGTGCAGCACGACAGAAAATTCACTTACAGAAACACAGACAGACTCTGCACGCAGGGTACTCCTGGGTGAACAGACTGAGGTTAATCTGAGATAACAGCCTTTGGAAGGACCTCAGCCACCGAGCCCTGATCCTGATCCTGAACGTACAGGCAGCGGCAGCAGCGCTCTGTGCTGAGCTAACCACTTCTATTAATGTCAACGGGGACACAATTAGTGCTCTGCAGAATGTGCCTGGAAACGTCAGCTTACATTTCTAGAGGAAAAATGTTTAAGCTGTGAAGTCTGTACAGTCTAATACACAGAAACAGAGAGAGCAGTCCAGAAATTAGGAACAAGCGGGTGAATATTCATATCTGCCATGTAAATCCCTTTAGAGATTCATACGTCTGTAGTTAGATCCTTATATCGTTTCTGAAAACTGTTCCTAAACAAGTCACAAGAGACCAGCAAAGTTGAGGTCTGATCCGTATTTACACAATATCCAGAAGCACAAGGGTAGTTTCCAAATTCCATTCTTTCTGAGGATACTAAGGAAAAACCCCACACCTTCAATTTGTGTTCAGCTTTGAGGCTTATCCACGGTGAATAAAATTGAAGATAAATATGAAAGTGAATTTAAATTGTAAGAGTGACTGTCAGGACTTAACCCTTACCCTGATTGTGCTTTTGGGTTGGAAAGGATGCATTTACATAACCCAAAGATAACTAAATCTGCTTCTTTATCCAGCCTCAGCCAAAATGGAAAACAACCTCAATATGCTACAGCAGACACAGAGCATACAAGGGTACTAACAGCACAAAAACGTTGTCTATGTTTTTCCTTTGAGTGAATTTTTCCTCTTACATATCTTGAGTTGTTCTTCTTATTCTTTATTTGACTTAACATGAAGATGCCTGGAAGCAGCAAAATATTTTTCTCTTCCTTATTCTGCTGTCAGCAGCATTACTTTGACCTTATCAGACAAATTTATGTTGAAAATTTTCTCAAGCAGTATTCTCTCGTGAGCTGCTATAATGTGCAACTTTATATTATCTGGTGTAATTTAGATATGTGAGGAATTTCTTAATTATTAATTTTGTCCTGTTTTAAAAGTACATATTAAAAATTGAAAGAAATCCCTGGACACAGACATCTGTGTTGCACTTTATAAATAATACCAATAAATAAATATTAATGCTTATATTTCATTTATATTTCAAAATTAAAGCTATGAAGCTTGAGATTCCCAATAATTAAAGTTAAAATTGCCTAATGCTTCACAATAAAAATGTTACAGTAATTTTTCAGGTTGAAAGTATGAGGAGCTGCTGCTTGCAACACCATACCATAGCAAGAATGAAACAAAGGCACCTCTGATTTTGTGGATCAATGAAAAAACAATCGTGTAATGACACTTACATCCCATTAAAAGTGATCTAGTGGCAGCAGAGGTCCACAAAGCTGTCAGATTACATATGTTCAGTAATTATTTCAATGGTATTTTTGATATGCAACAAAAGGAAAAAAAATGAGTGTGGATGCAGAAGTCTTCAAAAGATTATAACACTGCACAAATTCAACCAAATTCCAGTTGTAAAAATCTTAAAAGCTCTTCCTTTAAACAGCATTAACATGATTTAAGTGATGTTATAGAATTCATATGAGCCAACTTAGTCTTTTTTCAAAGTCCAATAGCAACTTGGTGCAGTTAATCTCACGTTTTCAGGCAGGCTGCGCCTGGAAATAAAAACTTTATTCTCACATGAGAAAATTACCTGCAGTATAAAGTGTCAATCTACAGCCTGCAGCTGCCTCCATCCAGCACCGCATCTCTTGCAGTCCTGTCTGAGCACAGAAATAATCCACGTTTTTAAAAGATCTGCTTGAAGTCTAAAGCACTCCATGACAAGGAGTTGAACGGAAAAATGGTGTTCAAGGAGGCACCTGGGATTGTCTCCATCCCCTCCCTTCTGAGAGGCCTCTCCAGAGAGGCAGAAGCCCAGCTCAGGAAACACAGGCTCAGAGGAAGCGCTTGAAGCTCATCAGCTTCCTGAGCACTCTGGCGCTGCCCTGCCCTGCCCTGCCCTGCCCTCTCACATCCATCAGCACATCCTCAGTGCCAAGGTCGTGGAGCAGCTCCTCAAAGACTGCAGAGGGACAATGGCCCCAGGATTATGGAAACACCACCATACTCCTAAAAAAAATTAAAAAAAAAAAATAGATGAAAAATAATAGAAATCTGCTAAAGAAACACAAATGGATTTTACTTTTAGCACCCTCACCAACCTCAAAGTTGCTCAGGCCATAGTCTCAGGAATTAGCCTTGGTCCCAGTGAAAACCTTTTCTTGTTCTTGCCAGAAGCCTCTCCCTTTCCCAGTTCCCCGTGGCAGGCTGCTGCAAACACGGGGCACTGCAGAGCTCACCTTCCATCTCAGGAATTGGCACATTGTCTTCATCCCACTCTCATGCATGAGCCCAGGAGGAATTAGAACTCTGAAAGCCAACTTTCTAAGGCTTTTTCCTGTGTTTCAGCTCAGCACAAAACCATCTTTCTCTGTTGTGAAATTTAGGAAGACTGGTTGGGAACCTGTGCTATGCTATGGGGAGTCCCCACTCCAGAGACAATTCTGAATATTTTTGTTTTGACTTCTGATTTCTTTTTTTGCTTTACTCTTCTCTCATCTAAGTGCTTGTCAGGATAACCTCTAAAGAGAGCCTATAGGGATGTTACAAAGAGGAAACTGAAGGATAAAAGTCAAGCTTCCTAGTCCACAGAGCCTGAATTTTGTTTCATATGGAAATCTACGGCCAAAGAACAGTCTTGTGACCCCCAAAAGAGCGATAGGAGTGCAGGACCCCGCAAGGAGATCTGAATTGCTCTGTGCAGCTGGGCTTAGCTGACACTGTTACCTAGTTAGAAGGAGGGAGCCAGAACCACTGGAGTAAAAACAACCTTTATGATGGATGTTTGACTTCACAAATAAAACCTCTTGAGTGAAGGAAAACTGCTTTGCTGTGTCTCAGCATAGATTTTGTCCCCTTGCTCTCTAGGTGCTACTGGTGGGAAAGGACTTTGAGATTAAGGAGACAATAAAGTTACCTTCTCACTTTGAAAGCTGGGGGAATAGGTTTCCGTGGCAAGGAAGCAATAGAGAGGCTTCGGAAAAAATAAAAAATAAAATCCAGCCACATGGCATTTCTTGCAGCTCCCTCAGCTGCTGTGGCATGGACTCACCCATCTGTTATCCGACAACACTTTCACTGCAGCTCCAAATTGTTCAGGGTGGAGATTATTCACATGTCAGCTGGGACTCGGCTTTAGTGCAGCCTGCTCAGCCATCCTGGCAAAGCATTTGTCATGAAACATTTGGGAGATGAGTTTCTATGGCCTGTCAATTATGATAAAAGAATTGGAAAGGGACATGTTCCTCAAAATATTACTTCAAACAGGGCTTCCTTTTTTAAGTTTATGTGGGTTTGGGGATAAAAAAAAAACAAAACCAAAACCAGTGGAAAATATAAAAGCTATTTTACTTCTACAGAGCTTTTAAAAGTCCTGCATGAATTCTTCAGTGCCATGCCCCAGATGTGATGCTGAGGCAGGAATTCCAGGAGCTCTGCTGCAGAACTGGGGCCACTTCGTGTTACCAAAAACACCTCACTGACCTCTCCCAGCCCTGCTGGGCTCTGCCCCACAACCAACAACCAATCCTTAATGTGCACCATATTTAACTGGATCGTTCCTGTGCTGGTAACTGAAGAAGACATATGAGTCCCATGAAAGATTTACTACTGTTATATCATTTTTTCTTTCACAAATATTAATCTTCCCAGTGTCCATTATTGATTTCCATAGAAAAGAAGGAGAAATTAATCAGATGCTTCAAATTATGCCCATAAGCAATGACCATGGGAAGAGGAGTTATTTAAATTTTAATGTACAATCATGAAGAAAATATTTTAGCCAGATAGCATCAAACTAAAACAAGCAGAATCTTGAGATATTCAAGAAAACAAAAATCCTTATTGAAATCAAGCCCTTCCATTTGGTGCACAGTGCCCACAGCATTCCCCACCTGCATTTCTGCTTCCCAATTAATATTTTGGGTTTGTTGCTGGGCAAGGTGCCAGTGCATATAGTTCCCACTACATGATGGTGCTGCTCCTGTGTGAAAGTGACCTAAAATGACATTGAATAATTCTTTAGCCATAGTAGGAGATGCCAGAACAGCCTATAGCAAACACCAGAAACAGCCACAAGAACACAGGTAAGTGTTGGAGAGACCAAATTCCTGACAGATTGGACATTTGACCTCTACTGTAAAACAACACTGTCTCTTCATAAATATATATTTGTATATTACACACATGTATTAAATCTTTTATGGTTTTTCTCTCTAAATAAAAACAAGACATGGTGACAAGTATTGTTTATTAGTCCTGCCAGCTGGACTCAAATATGCTGCATATGTCAGCACAAATCTGTGACTGGGGACGTGTTCAGCTGATATTTCACTCAAATAAACATTCCTGCTTGGGAAATACCTAAAACAAGCCATTTGAAATACAGCATTACTTTTCATCTAGCTAATCCTAGACTGAAAAGCAAGAAACCACATTGTACAGCTGATTGCTCAATCAGCTTGGTGAAAAATCAGAAAAATGTTGTCTCTTCTGCAGTGTTTGAAGGGTGGCACACTCTGAACCAAACCTCTCAAGCTTCTCAAGCTTCCCCACCACCCAGTGGTTCCACAGCCCTGTCCTGGAGCTTGTTCATGAGGGTACAGCTGAAGACAGGGATGTACTTTGCACTCTGGAGCCTCCTGCCTGCCCTTGGGCACCTTTGGATAACGGGAGACACCTTCAGCACAGCTGTAGAAGCAGAGAGGAAAAACCAGAGGATGCAGTAGGTGATTCCACATCAACACACCCAGATGACATGTGGGGCCAGCAGCACGTAGGATGTCAGACCTAAATGCTCCACGTGAGTGGGGCTGGAGCTCCTCAAGGTGCTCCAGCTGAGCACAGCGGCCAGACAATTTGTGAGTCCCTCAGTGAGGCCACGGGAACCCCTGAAACAAACTCACAACCCTACGGACGCAAACGGCTTTTGGTGTTGAACCCCTCAGGGCCTGAGCCCGTGCCTGACAGCAGCCCAGTCCCCTGCAGGAACAGCAGATTCCAATGCCTGTGATAGTGTCAGGGGCTGGGCGTGCTGCATTAACCAACACAGCAGCCACCAGGAATGTACAACACAGCCCCACTTGTTCTCAAGGCTTACTCACTTCACTGCAGCCTGAGATAAACTGCAAATCCAGTTTAACAGCTGAGCTGAGCAATCAATCATTCAGAAACAAGATTCAGAGCAGTCCTGGTGAATGCACAGAAGGCAATTAGATGCCACTGTTTGTAAAATAATATTGGTGGGAATTCTTTTCCCTCATCTGATTTATTTCTGTCAATCTGCAGTGTAGACTCTGTGTCATGATTAACTCCTTTGTCCTGAGATGCCATATAAATGTAACACTGGCATTATTAAATGCCTCTGAAAGCAATTCTGAACCTCACAATTGCTAAGGAAATTGATTAAAGAGAGTCAGCTAGCACTGCTAATTTGCAACTGGTTATTTTTAATGACAGACTGATAAAATGAAATGCTAAACTTGAGAATAAAACTCGCTTCATGTAATATGTTAACTTGTACAGAACACATTTGCATAAACATTTGTAGGATAAAATGAGTCCTTGGGCAGTTTGGACTATTTGGGCTGGCTGGTTTGGGAGAGATGCTACATGAAAATATAGTGACTGCACTACCAAATCCCAATGTCAAGAGTATCCCTCAAAAGTCATAATCTCTTTAACTACTTTGTCAGGTTTTACAGAGTAAGTTTTTGGCTTGTGCTCTTCATCAATACCAGCAGTCAAACTCATCCGAGGGAGTTCAAATAATTGTGGTGCTCAAGGACAAAAGGGAGCAGGTTTGGACACAAGAAATTCAAACAAATGTCAAGGTATGTCAAGGTTTCCAAGTACTGAATGTATTTATGGTATTGTATGTTTGTATTGTGTGTACTTATGGTTTCCATGAGCATTCTTTCAGGAATACCAGAGTGATACTAAACAGAAAACTTTTATAAAACAAGTTTAACTCAATAGTATATTGCCCTTTCCTCCAAAGAGAGAGACAGAAAAGTGTTTGAAGCAATCAAAAGATAAAAATCTGCATTGATTGCTCTCAGGAAAGCAAGGCAAAATTGAATGCCTATGTCCTTACAAACACATTGGAAAGATTTCTAAAACCCTCTGAAAAACAAGTTTAAGGCAGAGAGAAACAGAAAACTCTTATTTGCAGGGAGAATTTTGTACACTCATTCCATTGAAACTGCATTAAGTGAAAGTTTAAGTGATCATTATTTTAAAGTTATTTAGAATATTACAGTAGTAGAGACATATTTAATGCAAACACTGCAAATTAATAAGGTTTACTGACAACCAATGCATTGGAAGCATTTTCAGAGCCCTGAAAACTCTGATTATCTCTTTTTGAAACCTCTATAAAGTAATTTACCACAGCTAAGCAAAAGGTGGAATTTAAGAGTTTTCCAAACAAGCACATTCGACAGAGCTCTGAGTGTTTGTACGGGGACAAAAGCACATCTCTGGAATTCTGCCTTGGGAATGGGACCCAGCCCTGGCACATTTGCACTCGGAGCAGACTGCAGGGCTTGAAGGGGGTGTCTGAGCTGACAATACACACCTTCCACGTGGTATCTCCTTCCTGTTGCCAGACTCGACACCTGAATGCTGGGTGAACTTCACACCGGGGTCTATCCCAGTCAGCAGGGTGGAGATGCTAAAGAAAGAAGTAGTTTTGTAGTTAATGAGCTTCAGCACCGACCACAATTCTACAAAAAGTAGAGATCTAGCAGCTTAAAAATTCCAGTTTTCTTAAAAAAAAGTATGGAGATGCCCATATTGGATAGAGAGCAGAACATATTATCCCAGCAAGTTCTTATCCTGTGACAAGAAATGGTATGAGCCTCCTGGAATGAACATATTGACAGACAATCTTTTGCTGTAAATCCACGTTACCTCCAATAAAAGTGGTCCATTTTTAAAAACAATCTTCTAAAGCATCTCAACTAGATGGAATTTTCCATTGTATTTTGTTTGCACGCAAAAATACTTTGAACCGCTGCACACCGGGTTTGTCAGTAGTGTGGGGTATTCGGGGGTCATTACTGGTTTCGTTGTTTGTTGAGATCTGAAAAAAAATTAAAAAAAAAATCAAATAATATCAAATGACAGTTTAGTTAGTGCAAGACTGGATAACAGATAAATTGCTGTCTGGACTACACTGTGTGGGACTCACATTCTGTGTGATATCTTCACTGTTGAAAGACGAAGTGATTTTGAACCCAAGTCTAAAATACTGTAAGGTGTAGGCACCTCCTGATTTAAGTGCACTGTTTAAACTGTAGTTAGAAAATAGTTTTCAGCTGCACTCTAACTACTACTACTGATACTTTTTAAAGATTGATAGCAGAGTTTTCTCCAGAATCCATCAACTTCATTAAGTGCCAGTAAAATCTGGGCTACAATTCAAGATTAAACTGTTTAATACACACCAAAAAAAGAAAAAAAAAAAGTCAATGTAAGCCAATATTCAAATTCAGTAAAACACTTCATTGCCTCTCCAGGTAGAAGCACAGTAAATATAACTCAACAGTCACAGGAAGAAGAAAAAACCACACCTCTGTGATTTAAATGTGATGAAACAAAGAAAATTAGCGTCTCTTTCCAAAGCATAACTAAGGTACACTGCATTTTTTTCTCCTGCTCTGTAAATCTTATGCTTATTAGTTTTATAGACATACAACATGCACTTCAGCATTCGAATAATAAAAGAACTACTCAGCTGTGGCAATACAGGAGGCAAGAGCACCTAAGTGTAAATCCATCAAACCCTGAATACTCCTCTGAGCACACAACCACTCTGAATTACAAGAGTTGGTGCAGGGAGCCTTCTCATCTCTTAAAATAATTCACTCTCCCCCTCTCAGTGCAAGCCCTTACTTTTTGTGTTCCATTAACAATTTGGGATTAAGCCTTCAACTAGCAAATTTCAAATATTTTGCATTATTTTTCACTAACTATAGATATCATGGCAAAGATGATATGGTCCATGCATAGCTGGTTATAAGAAAATACAAAATTATTCTGGTTGGTATCAAAGCAGGGGAACATCTGCTACTGTCTTTGACCATATTCTTTTACAGGAACACAAATACATCATTCATGACTGGATGGAGATTCTGTGGCCAGAGCAGCTCTGTGTTCAGCAACCAAAACCAACCTGAATTCTCTTTCCATTCAGGACCCTTACTTTGGCCTGTGCCATAAACCCCAAAATATGTCTATTAAAAACATTTTAGTGACCTTAGAAACAAATAGAAACTTGGTACATTTCCTAAATTGTCTAAAAGACAATGAGAGGTTTAGCTGGTTTTGAATGGCCACGCTAAGGACAGGGAAAAATAGTTCAACTTCTACAAGTAAATTAAAAAGTGCTGCCAGTGCCCTGTATGTGGACATAGATTATTCTAAGAAAGGTTATGGAGCTGAAAAACATCAATGTCATTTTTCAATGTACCTGGAATTTGAAATATATTTTTTCATAAGAAAATTGTAAGATGAACAACAGCATAAAGGGGAAAAAAAATGGAATCAAAAAAAGGAAAGGAGCACTGCTCAGGTTCATTTACAAACTGAATAGGGAAGGATTTGTTAAGAACTCTTTAAAAATGAATAGATGTGTAATTAAGAAAACATGAAAGATGCCAGAATTTCACTGGATGTATGGAAAATAAGTATTGCTTCCCAGAAACACACCACAGCGAAAAGCAAAGCCTTTTTCAGTCCCTGTACGCACTGGGAAAGGAGAATGAAAGGCATAAATTCATTTCTAAAAACAAACAAACAAACAATCCCTGTCTAAGATTACATTTTTTTCCTCCTTGGTTCTGTTTGTCTTTTTTCTTACTGTCACTGTATCGCAGAGAAATCCTTTCCCCTCTAAATGAGAGGGGGCAAGACCCACTCCCTTTTGCTTTGGAGAACAAAAGCCACTGTCCAGTTTCTTCAAAAGATATTTACCAACACAAAATCACCATCGGGTTTTGAGAACCTTTTGAGATTCTTCTGATACTTGTGGCTGCCACAGCCCTGAAACCACGTTTGAACTTCCTTGTGGTTCTGAAGATCCTCATACAGCTTTACCAGCTTACAATAACCACTTTGTAATATTTAAATCCTTTTTTCTGTACCATGGCTCACCACAGGCACTCTTCTCAGCACATTTTGGACTATATTCTTAATATATTTTGTGTTTCAGGTACGGGCTTTGTGAAAAATTTACCTGTACTAATAAAACTACCACAAGAAACATGTCCATGCATTTCTGACTCACAATGCATGAAAGTATGACTCCATTTGACTTTTGTTTAGTTGGCAGGGTACAAAACCTCATTAAATACTCCCTAATCAGCATTTCTTTAGGGGGGTAAAACCCCCTGAACACAGATTCCCTTAATACAGACAATTATATTAATAAGGCAGCAGTTCCGAGCAATCCATGGCAGAGCTGGAGTTCACACACACACAGGAGATTTGCAGCCCTTGTCAAAGAGTTTGCTTCTGGCTATCCTCAGCCTTGTAACGTTTCCACATTAATTTTGGGCAGCAGGAATTATCCCGCTTGGGGCGTTTTAAACATGCTTGAAAATAAATAATTAATGCATTGGACACTATTAATTAGCAAAACTCAGGAACAGCTACTGTTACAGAGCCTGAAAAGTTTTTCTAAACTTGTCAGGCTGTTAATAATAAATAGGGTGGAAACGGCCAATTAACATACTTAAATAACAACCTTTATAAACAGTGGAAAACACCACTTTTTCTCTTCTTTTGAGATGAGAAATAAAAACCACCAACTCTGCTACTTTAGTCTTGATTCTTCACTAACAGAAATGTGGATTTACACCTGTAGGTGAAGCAGAGCTGTGGAACCAAACACAATATCTAACCATGACAATTTCTTTCAGATATTGGAAATACATTTTTTTACACTTTTTATGTGGCAATAAAGTTTGTTAAAAAATAACATGCGAAGGTGAAGATCTATGACCACATTTACTCATTCCTACAATTTTGGAAATCACAGATCCACAATAATACAGGTTATATTATAAAATGTGACTCCTCTAAGGCTTTAATTCCAAATAAAAAGAATTTATTTCCTAGTCTCAGCTTTTTCTAACAAAGACTTACTCTTGTTGTAGTACTGGAAATACTGAAATAAAGCCAGGGTGATGATTGGGAGCAGTCACACGGGTTTACAAAGCAGAATAACACTACATGAGTCCCACAGCCCTCTCCCATAAAGGGATGATGGGAGAGCAGGGTTGATGTTTATCCTGACTTCAGCAGGGCTTCCAGTGCTGTCTCCCCAGTATTCTCACGGACAAACCAACAAGGCAGGAACCAGAGGAGCAGACAGTGGAACAGGTTTGAAACTGGCTGAACTGCTGGGCTCAGAGGTTTATGGTGGCACATTCCAGCTGCAGGCCATGCTATTGTATCAATGGAAAATAACCCACACTGGTGTGGTATCCACAGCAAAAAGCAAAGGGAAATGTGCAAAATCAGGCAGCAGCACTGTTCCTTCAGTTTCCTTTCTCATGAAAACAACAGAGAGGGTAAAAGGGAAAATTATACAAAATTGATTGCTGTAGCATTTGAGTCTTATCAATATTCATCCTGAGGTGACCGAGACACTGATGGAGCTTACACACAGCACTGGTACAGCATAAACCATCTCCCTGACAGTCAACAAAAACAGCGGTACCCTGAGCTCTAGTATTGTTGCACTACCAGTTCATTTATTCATGAACTGCAGAGGAAAATAAGCACGTGGAATGTATATAAATTTTCAGTTCAAAAGTTACTGCCATCGAGGGAGAGCCCTAAGTTATGCACTACCTTTATAAAAAAGTTTGTGGTTCGTTTCTGTTTCCCCAGGAATGCTGCAGTGCATCTAATGAGCACACCCCTTAGCCTCCCGCTTTTGGAACAAAGCTTTCCTTTGTTGCTCGGGGCTCACGCTCAGCTGACACGAGCACCAGAAACAAAACTGGTCTAAAAGTTTTGAAATAAGTATGCTCGATTTACTGCCTGGTTTTTCCCCCTTTTTCTAAATACCAAGAGTCCATCTTCTTCTTCTTTATCTATGTCCTCGTTGGCTGTTCTTGCCTACATTTGGCCATGCACTGAAACCACTTTGCACAGCAGAGGAATCCACTGAAGGACTCAGACTTGAGATAAGAACAGGTATTTAGGCAATAATCAGACAATAAATTCTATCCCTGGAGGTAATGCAGCCCAGAGAGTATTTATGTTTCCTTTACACCAATACAACACTTGAAAAGTGTTAAATTCTTGACTGGTTTATGCAAGAACAAAATAACCTGGGTTTGAATAATGTAAATGATAATCTTTACCTGAGCTGGGCAATTGTCAGAGCAGCCTGAACTCTGGCTGTCCTGAGATCCAGCTGCCACACTGCCCACTAAATCCAAACACCTTTGGGACAGGACACAGCAGGGACCATCCAGGAGGAGCCACAGTCCAGGAGATCCTCCTCCTCTGGGTGGAACGATGGGCTACACAGGGTTGAGAAGTGGCCCAGCCCAGCAATTCATGAAAACTTCAATGTAACAGTATGGAAACTCAGTATATTCAGGCCTTTTTATAAGAGAATAACCAAGATTCAATGCCTTAAGCTACCTCTGAGTTCTAACAAAAAATGTTTAAATCTTTGTGTTAACATCAGTATTTTGGGTTTATTAATGAGTAATGCTCTGTATCAACAAAAGCACAATGTCGTGGGTTTGGGATGGTCTTACCATGCAAAAATCAATAAATATTTAGAGTTTTCATATAAAAGGTTGGTTAATGAATGCATGCAATTGATAACTAAGAATTACAAGTAAAGGTGTTCCTACCTAACAAAATTTAAAACCTGACCTGCTCAATCACCAAACATTCCCAATAAAGCCACACTCAGAGATTCTGAATAACCATGAAGACTTCAAACATATAAAATCTTCAGGTTTAGTTATGACAAAATTAAAAAATGTCCAAAAAGCAATGATGGCTTCGGAAAAAAACTAAGGGTAAAGTGTATAACTACACAATTGGAATGAAAAAGTAGTGAGGGAGAAAGAAAAGATGCAATTTGCTGTTTCTGTATAAAATTCAGAACAACCAATTAATTAAATTTAAAATACATTATACGCATACTTTGCCATTTTTCTTATTCTTCAGTTTAGATTTCACAATGTGTTAATTACAAAAACAGGTCATTAAGTCAGCTCTTCAAGCTAAGAGAACCAAAATAAACTGCTAAGAAATGTCCCTTCTTTTTCTTTACATTAAAATCCTCTTTCATTGTAGCTATCAAAGTGCTACCACGCTGCTTTGTTTTCCTCTGTCCACCCCGTGTGAAAACAAGCTCCAAAAAAATGGGGGGGGAGGGAGAGAGAGAGATGAGGAAAACCTCTGGTGGAGCTGCCATCTGATGTGAATCCTGATTACCACCTGCTGTATCGTTTAACTGGAAACAAGACCCAAAATCTCTCTGGAGAATATATGGCTGTGATTTAGCTAACTGACATCTGGATGCTCCACATAAATAGAGCTGAAAGAACATTTTCCTGGCGCTTCCAAGCCCGGCTGATAAAGTAAGCAGTTTGAGCATTAAGGCTTCAGGTGGCTCATTACATCTCTATTGACAGCTCAAATATCTTTTCCCTAAATCTCAAGCCAGTTCCTGCACAAACTCGTGGCACCACGCACAGTTGAGTCCTGTGAGCAATTTGGGAGGGGAGCCCTTTGTCTCCCTGGGAAAAGCACACATGGAAAGCCCCCATGCGACTGCACAGGTACGGATAACCAAGGGGGCAGAAATGTTTCCCTGTAAAAGTTGCATTTTGCAGCGGGGATTCTGCAGCTCAGGTTCTATTCCATATTTTGCAGTGAAAACTACAATGGCTCAAAGTAGGCATCTTTAAATACAGGTTCATGTCATTTGTATAAGTCCAAAAGCAGAGCAGCACAAATAGCAAACACAGAAGTGCATAGAAGCACAAATCACTGGAACAACCTGTTTAAAGTCTAAAATAATTTTATGCATTTTTTTAACATTTCTTGTCACCAAGATCATCAAACATCATGAACAGAATCAGATAAAAGGAATATTATTGAGCAGATCCTCTGTTCTTGACTAATAAACCCACCTTGTTCAAGCAGTTCAGCAGAGGAAAAAAAAAAGGCATTTTTTTATTCAACATCATAAAGTCTTACTAGAAAAAGAGAGGGGACAAATATTCAGGATAAAGTTTAGCTAATGAAAAACTCAACAGCTCAAAGCATAGATTTATACCAAACACCTGTAAAATTACAAAATGATGCACTGCTAAAATATAAATTTTTTTTGCTTATGATAAAAATCACTTGGAGATAGAATTTTTGTGGTACAGCTGAGCTTTTTTTACTGAACAAACTTTAAGAGCTTCAGCACAAATACTCTCATTTTCTACATACATAAGATAAATAAAATAAATGGAATCTACCCTCTTAAATGTAAAAAAGTCCAAACAGATAAATGCATCTTAGAGTCAGTAACAACCACAGAACCCACGCTCCCATCAAGCTGTTACCCAGTTTTTATAGAATTAAGAGATTCATTCAGAAGCCTTAATATGATAATGCGTTAATGTAATGGAGCACTGTGTCTCAATATCACTGCAGGACAACTTCAAAAATGCAAAACAATTAAGTTGCAACATAACCCAATTCAATCCAATTTGTTAAATCCCTTTTAGTCAGGTTTGCAAACTCTTTTCTGCCAACATCAGCTGCTTTGGTTGCCAGTTAGTAACAACACTGCTAGGAATGCAAGGAAAGGTGAAGCCACGTGCACAGCTGCAGACCTCTCACTGCCTTCTGCACTAAGTAAATGCTGGATAGAAGAAATCCTAAAAAACTAGACATGAGTCAAACACTGCAATCCCCTAATTTCTCAAAAGTTTCCAAAACTTCTGTCATCACAGGTTTCTTACATTAATATGATTGGTTCACTTCATAGAACTGCTCAGAAAGTCACAAAAGCAGTAAATGTGCTCTCTGAGCAGGCAGTAGTAGCTGGGAATTTTCTGCTTAGGGGAGAAAATGGAGGGGTGTCTGGAAAACAGAAATCTTGATGTTTCTCATAGTGCAGAATACATGAGCTTTAAGTAGATTTTCCCAGGTCTGTTTAAAATTCTAATGGGTCAATTTTGTTTACTCTGATGATTTCTTCAGTTACAAAGCTGCTTAGGCATTTCTTAGCTCTAAGCTGCAGCTCAGTGCTTTTTATGGTTATGGCTGATAACTGAAATTGGCTGGGTTAAAACATGTTGGATTTGTCTCAGAAGTCAAAAAAAACAACAATTTTTTGCTTTGATAATCCAGACTAGTTCCACAAACATCTAGATCAGCAGAACCAAGGTGGCAGTAATGAAAACATCTCCCGGAGCAGCCTCTCTGAGCAGAAACCCCAAGGACACCAGTGAGGAACTCGCTGCACAGCCTTGCAGTGAAATGGGAACTACTCCAGCACGATTACTTCTTTTTTAAACTCATTAGTAAAGCATTTCAGTTCCTCATTTCAGTTCAGAGGGGCCATGCCAGGGAGTCCAGGACTGGCACATGGGAAGGAATGAGCTGCCTGGGGCAGGAGGTGGCAGGACTGCTGCTGGCAGCAGCTTTCAGCATTTGCCAAAATACAGCTTGTGGTGGACTCTGTGAGACACCTGAGGAGATGGAAGGGCCTGCCCGTGTCAAAAGGGGCAATCCCACTGCTCCCAGATTGCCCTGGACTGGTCACACACTCATCTGACCTCTCAAGAAAGCAGTTCAGCTCTTTGCCAGAAAAATAACAATTCAGAAGGGAAAGAAGTGACAAGTATTGGAGTTGACACAGGAGAAGCTGGAGAAGCGCCTGGACTGCAGGATGAGGGAGAGGAAGCCCAGTAGGAAGCAGCAAGCTGTTAGATGAACTCAGGTGTCATGAAACTTCACGCTTCAAGACCTAGGTTAAAATTGCTATTTGAACAATTCATTATTTCAGGCACACGAGCACTCCCAGGGAAATGAAACAAAAGCAGTGAACTTCATTTAAATACAGGCTGGGAACAACTGCCAAGAGGAACAAGGTCAGCATCAATTCCCCTGATCATATCCCTTAGTGCTGCAAAGTACATGCTGCTTTTATCTTTTACCAGTTGAACTGATTAATATGACTAGCTAAAATTGCCAGCCTCCATGGGATGGAGAGTAACAGATATATGCGAACATGTGCTGAAAATTAAAAGGTGGTAGGAAATGAGCAGGCCATTCCCCCAAAGCCTGCAGAAAGCACAACTTCTAGCAGCCAAATTCTGAATCGTGGTTCCCAGCCTCACTGCAGAGTTGCCAGCGCTGTGCCAGACATGGAGACAACCTCACTTGGCACTGATGTGCCTTGTTTTCAACATGACTTTTGGGCTGATGGAAGATAAGATAGAAGAAATTCCGTCTTTAGTCACAACATCACACCACCACCACGCTCAAAACAACCAAAAAAAGGAGAGAGCTCGTGGCTGGCACTCTGAGAGAACTCAACCGTTGGCTTCTTCTCTTTCAATTTTCACAGTACAACCCAAAATACCTTGGTTTAATACTGATTCTTGTCAAGAACACTGCTGAGAGCACAGAACTTTTCATAAAATAGATTTACTGAGGAGCTGGGAACAAATCCATTTAGATGAATTGTAAAATGAGGGCTTAGCATTCAGTGACACGAAATGACAGGCACATGCTGAAATGAATTAACCCCACTGCCTTGGAAGTAATACCCAGTGTCTTTAAATGTATCATTCCTCCATTTCTAAAATTATTTAAAAAGAAAAACCCCTAAAATGTCATGAAAGTAAAGGAAGGGGCTGAGAGTAGAATTGAGCTCCTCATTCTGGTTTTGATTTCTTAGTGATCTTAGCAAATCACTAACTCATTCTTCACTTTCTGCCTCATAAAACTGAGGAAAAAAAATTGATATATACCTGACACTTTTAATATGAAAAGCACTTTAGAGAAGCTTTTTGACACAGGATGAAAGATTGTACTTTGCCATACAGAATAGCTGTATTACCTGACATGCTCATTATACACTGTCAGACCCCAACAACTTTCAGAATATTTTCCACTTATTATTCCTCACTTTGACTGTGTTCAGTAATTACAGATGGAATTCTGTAGATTGCTTTAGTGACTTAGGAGAGTAATTCCCTCAGAAATCCAGATAAACCTGCTTCTCAGTTGTCCAGAGATGTTTTCCAGAGTCTTGCAGGTGTTTGAGTAAAGGTTTTATAATGCAGCCTTCTCAGTCCAGAGAGTTGTGAAAAAAGGAACCATTCTTATTTAAAAATCTCTGGCATTTCTTAATGCTACAAATAGAAAATAACCCAAATTAATTATATTTCCTGTCTGGTGTCACTAAACACTGCACACATCCACACAAGCAGCATTCACAGCACAAACACAATTATTTGTTATTTCTGTGCTTATGTTCTAGGTCACGACTCTGTCAGTTTTGCTCCTTCTCCCCTTCTGTCTGGGCTGCACGGGCTGCACAGAGGCACAAAGATAAGATGCCTGCATTGTGAGCACTGCGTGATCATTGCTGCAGCACACACCAGCCCCGCTCCCCAGGCTGTGCTTACAGCCACTGGAATTTCTCTGGCAAATCAGAACGCTTTCTGGCACCCTTCAGACTCGCTCTCCTCCAGCAGAAATGGGCCTGCCTATTTTAGAAACAATCACAAAGCACCAACTACACATTTATTTGACTACCTGACCTGCCCTTCAAAGCAGTCATTGCCATGCAGAATAATGACGTTCCACAAAGAGGAAAGTGCCGCTCTCAAAGGCAGGGAGCACTTTTGGGAATCGTCTCAGCAAGCCAAACAACGCTGCTCAGCCAATGCACCGACACCACTCCTGAAAACCCTTCTTTGTGTGTCAGTGAAATGACGCCCAGACACCCCAAACAAGGGGCTGTGTGTTCCTGGGGGTGGCAGCCGGCCGAGGCTGCGACCCCACCGCCCATCTGCTTCTTCCCCGCTGCCAAATCAAAGGGCCTTTATTAAAAACAGGACTTGAGTTATGCAACTTGCCAGACTCTGCCCCTTTCCCCTTCCCGGCTCTCACACAGTGCCATACTCACGTCTAGGGGGATGGGGAAAAACCTGCTTCTCTCCCACCGGCTCTCACAGGAAGTTTAGCCAAAATACACAAATTGCTGTTGAAAATTCTTAGAAAATTCGTGGCTCTGTGTATTTCTGTTTCTTCAGCTCCTCATAGGAGTAAAATTTCTGATTTTCTCCAGAATGAAAGTCGCTGTAGAGAACACCTTCCCCAAGTGCAAGGAATCTGAGGGGATGGCTCCTGACCAAGGTGTCTCCTCACAAACGCTACAGCTTGGAGCACTGTGGGGAATCATTCCAGCAGAGGATGACCAAAACAGGGGCTGGAGATGAGCTCAGACCTCTGGGATGCCTCACACCCAAGATCTCCACCTGAGGCTGCCCTGGGCCTGGGAACACATCCTAAGGGTAATTTTGTTAATTCAGTTCAAATGCTGTGAATGTTTTGTGTCTAACAAGATGTTCCAGGTCCCAGAACTATTTCAGGATTAATTCATTGCCCAAGACTTGCAACAAAAGAGGATTTGGGAGGAGTTTGGGGCATTATTTTCTGTTATTTTAACCAAAACTGAGCAAAATGGATTAAAAAAAAAATAGCTTCAGCCACCTATTGAACTACAGGATGGCTGTATAAATAAATTTTGCACAAATTTGTTTGCTCTTTGCCCTTTTGGGGAAGTTTCACCCCTTCCCTTGATGAAGCTCCATTTTTTGCCTTAAATATTTCTGGGACTTTTAGAACTCCTATCCAACACTTTCATAATTTCATCCACAGGTAACAACTGATCTTAAATACCTTTCTGAACAATTTTACGTGGAATGTCATAAAATTTTTACCTTAGATTTTTGCCTTTTTGTTTCCTTTTAGACTTATACCAAATAGAGAAGAATCTTCTCACTGCAAATTATTCTACTTCAGGCAGTAAGGAAGGTGTACACACATGGCACGAGCATGTGTGCAGTTTGAGTAGCAGAGGATTCAACTTTAAATGGAATAGAGGCAGAAAAGGAAAGCTTGAGAGAATAAAATCATCTCTAACTCAAGCCTAGCAGAGCTGCTGTGTTCTCAAATACACCAATATTAGCAAAGACCACAACAACAAGTCCAACCCCAAAACTGATGTTATGTTTTGTACTTTTTCCATGCATTCAACAAATACTTAATGATTATCAAAACAAAGTGAAAATCAAAAAGAGAAAGCTTTCTGAAGACTGTAGAGACGCACAGTAAAGCTTGATGCAGAGGCAAAATAGAAAAAAAAATGACAGCAGAAATATTGACTTTTTAAAATATATTTGACTGTTCTACAGAATAAACAGCAGTGAATAAAGACCAGTGTCTGTTATATTATGGCAAAAATTCATCTTGTCTCAAAATTTCTGTTGGTTACTGGTTTAGCCTTAAGGTTCTGTAGGAAAAAAAAGAAAAATAGTTTAATTTTGGAAGTAAGAGTAACTCCCTGTTATAAACAACATGCACTCTGGGGCCAAGATAATTTTACTGTGCACTTGTTATTTAAATGAGTGCAGTGTCTCCATATGGCCATGTGGATGTGAGATATATGTTCTGTGCTCGAGGGGCATTGAAGGATTTAAAGTACATATGTTAACAAATAATGCTGAGCTGGGGCCCAGCATTGCTGTCTTCACCACAGCAAATAGAAACCTGCCCTGGTTTTTCATTTGTTATTTTCCTTAGAAGTATTTCTAAGAGCTAAAAAAGCACGTGGGGATTTCACAGAGGATTTACTGCATAACAAGTTATTTCAAGGATTACACTACTGGAAGCATCCTTTGGCTTGCAGTTACTTCTGGAAGGGTAAATCATACTTTTGTCTATGCTCTTCAAAGCAAAACCAAAACCAAGTTCCATATATAACTACAAATATTGGTTAAATCTAGAATTCCCAGACAATCTTCCTAGTATTAACACTTCTCATTTATTACCATACTATGTTAATTCATGCCAGATGGAGTCTATTCAAATGTTCATGACTTGTACTTGTCACGAACATATGTTCCTGGAATAATGGAGTGGTATCTTAGCAAATAACATCCCATATTTAAAGACCTATGATGAGGCTCATAAAAGGAAAAAAAAAAATAAACAGAGGAGGGCACAGCTGGAAAACAAAAA
>VZRS01008062.1:415275-459612 GCA_013398055.1 Ifrita kowaldi
AAAAATCAGGTTCTTCATTCCCGAGAGGATTATGGAGGGTAATGCATTCTCTGCACACTCCTAACCCTGCACTGGGCACAGAACTTTAACATACCCCAACCAAACACCTGGAAGGGAGCACTTTGTGTTTCCTGACTTCTCCACATCACAGCAGGTCTTGTATATTCAAGACAAGTACTCCCAGCACAGGGGAAAGCAAGATAAAAATGAGATCTTCAAAATCCTGCATTTCATCTCAAGGCCTCCCCTGTAGGAGTGCACAGGGTGAAGGTGTCAAGGACGTGCCTGGGAAGTGACAATGACAGTGCCTGAACGGGGGTAGAATTCGGGTTTGTTGCTCTAAACCCAAGGCAGGCATGGCCAGGGTTAATCAGGGCTTGCTCTCACAGTGCTGGCATTGATCAGCCATCAGAAATAAGTGCTGTAGGAGGAACTATCTGCTATTTATTTCTGAAAGTATTCTGCTTAATTAGAAAAACAGATTTCTCAGCTGGTTGCCATAATGTCCCTGCACCATGAGCACAATTCCTCTTCCCTACCCACGTACCAGCGTTAACTTCTACCTGCTTCCCTTCCAACACAAGGAAATTATTGCTTTTGGGTTTTGCCCTAAATTGCAAAACAAGCAACTCCAGCTAACTGTTACAGATAGGCTGGTTTATGATTCTAAAAATATGATCTGACTACTTAAATGTTCTTTACTCCCCCTTGAAATAGAGACAGGATTATTACTGCTAATGCAATGAAAGGTTACAGAACACCTTCCCCAAGGTTTGTGTAGGAGATACGCAAACTCCAAACCTCACTCCGTCCTGCCATATCTAAAGCACGCAGAATTTCCAAACTCTCTGTGCATAGGTTTGAATGCGAAGATTTGAAAAATGGGAACAAGGGATGACAGATTAACTTTGGGGAAAAAAACAACCAAACAGCAGAGTTGAAAATGTCACGTGATGGACTGAGAGGTGGGGGACAGGTAGCAGTGGGAAGACAGATTAAAAATCCATGAAGAAAAGGATCACACACTCCAAGTGGATAGAAGAGGAATGGTACAAGCAGTTATGAAAACATCTTTTTATGAAATGAGCAACAAAGAAAACTTACAGTAATATCAACATTTCTTCCACAACACAGAAGTTGCTTACAAAGGAAAGAAATTGTAATTGAAAAAGGAAAAAAGCACTTTTGTTTCGAAACAAAACCACTAAGTGAATTGGACAGATTGAACTGCATGTCACACCAAGAGTTTCAAGCTTTACATTTCAGATGTGCAGAGATGTTAAAAATCACAGACACAATTTTTATCCTTACACACTGACAAGACTCTGCAAGAAAAACTTAATTTGAAAAAAAAATACCAAAACCTTTGATTTTTTTACTTTTCCCTGCTGGGGAAGTGGAAAATACAGAAAGCTGAAGTGTTTCTATTTCAAAGGCTCCACAAATTCATTTGACTGATTTAATCAATTTGTAGCCCAGTAATAGGCACCATCTTTTAGGCAGCTCGGGGTCAGGATCCCACCCATTTTGGAAGGGCAGATGGGAGAAAGGAAGAGACAGGGAATAAGGACTTAGATTTTGAATTCTCATGACAGAACGAGCTCCTGCAGGACTGAAAAGACTGTTATAATATTTATCGAGTTCTGCCAGTAGTAATGGCTGCATGTTCCCCCCTCTGTGCTGACTCAATGGGCACAGAAAATGAAAACCTGTTGGGTGAGATAATAAAATGTGCATGTGTTCTGCCTGATAGCAGTAGCCCCGGTGATAATCCTATGAATTCCCAAAATATGTTCCAGCATGATTCAGAGGACAAGTATCATATCCTGAACAGAAGAAGGAGGGGAAAACAAGACGTGGCTGTGGCAATGACCAATACCCCCAGCCTAAAAAATGGATAAAAAAACTTCTACACAACTGTTTCCTTCAGAGAAAAAAAGCAAAAAACAAAACAAACTAAAAATAAAGCTAGAAGCAAACCCGCAAGAAGCACTATTCAGCCTTCAGTCAAATATAATCTAAAAACCCCCATCACCAATAAAACACACATGAGCTTTAATTTGTCTCTGTCATGCCTGCTTAGTGTACAAGCCCTGAGAAATGGTTTCCAAACCATACACAGTCCTATGGCCGAACCAGATCAAATGTGCTCTTCAACGTAAAGGATAATACTGATAAACACCCTAACTATTTTGGGTTTTGCTACATTATAAGAGTTGCTGTGGAGAAAAGAATCAAGAGATGTAATAATTTTTGTTCCTGTTTGCATTTATCCATCACTTCAGAAAATGGCAGCTTCCTGGTTTTGGTCTCCTGAAAGAGTGGGAAAATTAAGGAAAAGTTGAAAATATTTTGCATATTCTCTAGAAATGGTGAGCTAAGGTTACTTACCTAGAACATGTTATGTGTATTCATATAAAAAACATATATATGTGTATATATAAAAAAATACAAGCAGCTTTTTACATGGATAGTGCTACTCATTTTGTTATGAAACAAGAATTTTTGAAAACACCAAAAAGCCACTGTTAGCAACCAAGCAGAAAAAGAAATGTATTCTTCTTGTTCTTTTTTTAAAATGATTTGTGCAATCGCTTTTTACTACAGACCATTTAACTTGCTCTCTCCTTCAGTGACAGAAGACAAATCAAAAACTGTCAGGTATTTTAAACTGTGATCTGCACTACACTTGAAGTTTGAACTGCAGCTCAGAATCATTGGACTCAGACCTACAATTGTTGCTATTCCTAGACATGTCACAAAATTCAGCTCTGCCAGAGCTATATGGATTCTGCCTAATTCAAAAAGAGGACAAAACCTTGTTCAAGGCAAAGAAGCCCTACAAAGCCACAGTGCCTGTGAACAATCCCAAGAGCAATGCATTCCTCTCTCCTCAGCTCCCAGCAGAGCAGCTGGGCACGCTCAGCCAAGCCTCTTTCCCATGCAAATGCTTGTTTTACCTGTGCAGCTCTCAGACACTCAGAATAAGGTATTCTTTGACCTTTCTCTGGTTCCCATTCCCAGTCTGATTCCCAGATTCACCCTGAAGCTCTTTGTTGCACTTGCTGTCTTCCCTATTCCCAGAATGGATCCCTTTCATCTCCCCAGAAAAAAAGCAGAAAATTCCCCTTCCCATTTTGCAGCCACATTTATCACCTTGCCGATCTCACCCTGCTCATTAGCCCAGCTGAAGGAATGGTTCCCACCTCAGATGTGACTTTTCAGTCTTTTCCTGTCTCTGCAATCAGTTTTCCAACTCGTTCTGGGGAAGTAGGAACTCTCAGCAGCAGGAGATCCTGCCTGTGCCCCATAAGGGGTGTTCTGAAGCGTCTGACATATGCAAGGAAAAAACTTGCAAATCAATGCTTCTTGAAGGACTTATTCCGTGTGACCCTTCAGAAAGACTCTGCGTGACTTTTCCTGTCACTGCTGAACATTGAGATTGCACCAAAGGAAAAATATTCCAAAGGACAAACCCATCTGAAGTCGAAATTCTTTATAGATTGCAATAAACCAAACCTATACTCCAAGTCTCAAACAGTACATCTTCCATCTTCTGTTCAGTGCATAAATCAGTGTTACTAAGCACAGTGAAAAGGTGAAAAAGGACACTCTGCGCTTTATTTGAAATATACTGCCCATACTCCATTTTATATTCCTTTTGTTATTCAGTGAGTAATGTTTTACTGCACCACTTGCCTAGATTAAGAATGTTTCAATCTACGTACTTATCATTTAAAGCCACGATTCCCCCGAAGGGAACACAATGGGAGAACATGATGTTAATTAGCCTTATGGCATTATATCCCAATTCTGCGCTCACTACACCACAGTTGTTGCATTCCCAATGCCTATTCCTTCAACCTCTCATGGAAAGGATCCACACTTAGTCAACTTAGAGCATATTACTTTCCCGTAAGGGGGAAAAAGACTCATGTAAAATGTACTGGCCTGAAGTGAACACCACTAAAACATTAATGCTCTGTTCTTTAAATAGGCTTCCCTTTCATGTCCGCTTTATCCCAGTGTCATGTGAAACTGCTTGACATGTTTTGTTTGGCTGGTGTTTCAAAGAGCGCAAATTTTACTCGGTCCAACTTCCAGGCCCCTGCAGCCCATTCATCCAATTAAAGGACTGTGGAATGAAAACAGAAAAAGCGCTTTGTGGAGCTTCAGAAATATTGTCCCTCAGGAAGGCTGCCTGCAAAAAGCGAACAAATCCATTGTGCAAACTGGTACATTGCAATAGAATAAAATTGCTCCTCAAAGTCTCTTTATCCAACATGGATTACTGACTCCTGATAGCTGTAGGTTAGTTGAAGGTAGAGTCTATCGGAGTCAGGAAAGCTCTTATTACCTTTTATTGTCACACATCCTCCCCCCATAATCTATAAAAAAGCCTCTAGGAGCCCATTCACTTCTACACCTCTTCGCCGCCTTTCAGTTTCAATAATGCTGAGTACAATTCAGGACTCTTTGCAGTCCACTGTAGTTTCCATATGCGTTCACAGGCTAAATATCCCTAAAATGCCCTTGGGAAAGACAGGCTGCCATTTATTATTTCAGATTTCTGAGAACTGCAGCAGTTGCAGCTCCCTGGGAATGTTGTTTCAGACAGTTCTGCTAAAACCTACAACCTTACCTCTTGACCACACTAAGTGAAATTAATTATCATGCAAAGTTCCTTGTGAAACCCTTTTACATGCATTAGTACTATAAATAAAAGAGCAGAGGAAGACATTTAAAGTGGGGCTGACAAACAAATGCTAAAGACCAAGTTTTTATGATTACGGAGCCAAGATTTGAGGAAGGTCACAACAATAACTGCAGAAGACTAATTATGCACTGCTTCATGCTGATTGAAACTCAGAGATGCTGCATGACTGTCCATATGTTAGACACACACACACTCTCTTCAGAGGGAGCTAGCTGCACAAACTCCTCCTCCTTTTTGTTAAGAAAGAGCAGAAAAGCACAAAAAATTGAGCTACCACTCCTGTATCCCACCCTTCAACACATTGACAGGGTTTTGGTAACCCTGAAATTAATTCACCCCCTTTGCTCTAGAGCCAGAGGATGACCCCTTCCACCTTGACCGCAAATTAAAGCAGCGGTCACTCAGAAAATGGATTCACATTTAGACTGGTTTGAATTAATCCCAAATTTCCAAGGAATTTGATATAAACCTGAAGAATTTTTCAGGTGACTCAAACCTAAAAATTGTTTTCTACCACCCAATGTGTTACCACATTTCTTGGATATCCTGCATTTCTTGGATAATACCGGGGCAGTTGGTTTGGATGTTGCTTTTCCACTGGTGTTTCCAATAATTATATTCACATGAATTTTCTTCTCTTTTTCCTGTATTCTCAAACGAGATTGATGTCTCACCATACCCCAGCGCTGTAACTTGAAATCTGCGAGAGTGGTTTGCCAAAACAAATCACATCCTGATATGGAGAGAACCACTCACTTCCTGCAGGCTTTAAACTTGTTAATTATCAGCAAAAAAATGATGATCAAAATCCTGGACTTCTTGTTTGTATGTAACAAACAAGATTCTTGGCAGAACTTATTGCAGAGCTAATGTGAGAGGAAGGAAACCCCAGTGGTCCTGTCTGTGCTCCTCACAAATTTGTTCGTGGAGCTGTCACAAACTGGCAAGGAATGCCTGTTTTTAGTTCCAGGGTATTAGTATGAGTTTTAACCTTGTATTCAAGAACCTCCTGTAGCTCCTTAAAGACCCATTTCTTCCTTTTTTTCTTTAATATGTAAACCGAAAATGTAGCATTGAGAATATATTTCCTTTTTTCCTATACAGTATATCATGGCCATTTCAATATCAGACAATGGTTCTCAATTAATTTTGCAATTTTCCAATTGGCAATTACTAACCCAAAAGCATTGATTAAGGGAAAGATTAAGCTAAGAACCAGCTTAATTGAATTCTTGTTATTACAGATTTTCTTGCTGTTGAAATTTGTCATTATTTCCTATTAAAGGAAGGAGGGTAACTTTCTTACCAGCGACTCATAATTATTGATTTTGCACACATGTCTAGGTTGATATATTTCACAATTTAATTTAAATATGCACTGAAACATCTGGATCCTTTCCTTGAAATTTGTCATGACAGCTTTTAAAAAATATTGAAAAAATTTTGAAGTGAACCTTACATCCTTATTTTCTCTATCCTGGTACAATATGAATAATTAATCCCTCAAAATTATCTGCTAATTTCTGAATTCTAAATAACTTCATAATACATATACATACATATAAATATTTTATTTATAGAATTTGCCTTCTCTGTTCAATTGATGAAGCCCCTGATTGTCCATGCATCACTAACAACCAATATAAACTTAGAATATCAGTACCTAACAAGGGTAGTTTGAATAGAATTAAATTTAAGTTCTCATAAATAAATATCAACTGTTTAAATTTATATTCCAAGTAACTCAAAATACATGTGGTCAAGTGAGAACCATTTTTTCTCATCAATGACTCTTGTTCAACATGTTCATGTTCCTTCTATCCAGCTATACGAGAGAAGCCAATAAATCTCCACCTTCAAATGAGATAAATTTGATGAAAATAGGCAGCTTGCAAATTAAATACTTATTTACTTGTTTACTGTATGACAAGTCAAAATAGGCTTCTCCCTTAAATGTGGCAAATTATGGCTAAATTACCTCCTTCAATATCTTAAATGACAAGAAAGTCAAACATAGCGAATCATTAAAAAAAATAAATAAAAAATTTAAAGAAAGCACTTATTAGAATAATATTTGCTGTCAGAGGGTTTGGACCTGCAAGTCAAACAGCAGCCCAAGCTAACAGGAATCACATTCCCACCTGGGATATCCATTTCCACTGCAGGTTCCCTCCTCCCCATTTTCATCTTGCCACTTCTCAACTTGCTTGGCCAAGGCACTCCCTCACCAGCCTCTGCAGCAGCAGAGTCTCCTCTTAGATGAGCCCAAAATCAAATGTAATAACTATGGAAGCACCGAACTGCAAACCTAAGCATTCTCAAAGGTTCAGTAAGAGGTGAAACTCCACAGTCCCCCAGGTATTTGTTTGGGAATTTCAGGAGCATTAGGTACCATGTTAAAAAAACATACTTTAGCTCCTTTCTCTTATTTCGGAGCTTACATTCCTGCTGCATTTAGGGTGATACACACATCTTTTTCCTGGGGATAGGATGAAAAATGTTCTCCAGAACCAATTGTCAAATGTATAAGAATCAAATCTTATTCCAAACTCCTAGAAAAATGATTTTCCAGTCTTACAATAAAAATTAATGACCTGAGCAATTTAATCTGTTAATATATGGAATCCTCAAAGCAGGAGCTTTTACCATCTTCAGCTAGACCTGTAGGACGAGAACACTTTCTAAAGAAAGCACAGCTATAAATACAAACTTTGGATGTCAGCTACCAAGTGGCATTATCAAATAATGACCTTTTTCATCTAGGAAGACCTCCTGACCTCTTAGACTTTGGGGCTGCGTGCTGAGTAGATGGGGTCTTCAGAGCTGACAGTGAAGCAGAAACAAGATGATGTTCTTAATGATATTCAAAGCAGCAGGATCACCTCCTGCACCTCACAGCGAGTGCTGCCGCAGTACAAACTCAGTCAAGACAAAAGGGGGGATCTGCTCTCTTACTTTGCCTCACAGTTTGAGCTTACACTGGAAATTGAAATTTTTGACAGCCCCCTTGCTCAAGTTCAGCACAAGTTGGGAATGAGACACCTGGATCATCAGCTGGGGAAACTTTTATGCATCAAGTGGAAAAGAAGTGTTGTGAAATGGCTGCGATCCCAGAAGCAATACGGCCACAACCGGCCTGGCTCACTCCCCTCAAACCAGCCCAGTCCGTCTGACAATCCTGTTCACACCCCCAGCTCTCACTCCTGCCTGTCCCAGCCTTAATTCAGCACCACGACAGCGATTCATGCAGTAAAGATAATAAATAACCACTGCCATGATATCTGGAGTTCACTGGGGATGGGAGCAAAAATAAATGTGAGATGAGCTGAACTCTCAGCGAGTTCTCTCTTCTCCCAGTTCCACAGCTGGGCATGGACGTGGCAACATCCCAGTGCCCGCTGCTCCTGCCCAGTGAAACATCAACCACAAAATAAACATCAGCCTGGACTGCTGAAGGACATTTTTAGTTAGCAAGCAGCCAAGCCGTTCTATGCATCACTTTCAAACCATTATAGCCACACTAAATTAGTTTAGAGATAATGAATAACGCACAAGTGTGAACTTCTAAATTATTACCTGAATTACAGTTCCACAGTAATTTCTCAGTAACTTTTTGCAAGAAGCGCATGGGACATGTACTTAATTCCTTTTCTGTGACATTATTTCTATCCTCAACTTCTGTTTGTAGGCTTCTAAACTCTCTGCAAACAGCTGAGTTGGGAATATAACAAGGAAACAGGATCGTGTAAAAAGTGCTGAAACTGTTTAAAAAAGAAGCTTAAACATGATAGATAACTTTAATGTGTATAAAAAAATATGTTTCGATAAAAATTATATAAAATGTAATTTTCTTACCATAAATTTGTAATCTGATAGAAGAGAACGATCAGCTTCTATGTTGCTATGAATTTCTGGATCTTTTTCTTAAATATGGATTTTATGTTTTTCTTTTCTTTATGAAAATGAGTCCTGGAAGTTCAGCCTGTAATATCATAGCAGTTAAATGGCAGTGATTTAAAAACCCCAGTGTATTCTTATCACCTATCTGTCCTCTCTTTCAGCTTAATCCTGATTAGGGCTTCCATCAGCTTTCCAGGGTTCAGCCCAGCTGAGTTGTTCTATTTCTCAGCCTACTGAGAAGGTGATTCTGCTGCCTCCAAGCCCCTTTTCTCTATCAGAATGTTCTGCGAGACCTCTCCTGGCATCTCACTCTCTTTTTTCTATTCTGGAAGAGCTTGTCAGGCTACAAGATGTCATGCACCAAGTCATTAAATTTCCTTTTCTTGTGCCTCCAGCTTGGAAGAAGGTTTATGCAGCAACAACAGTCTGGTTTTCTTTGCATTGTTTTTTCCTGTTTATTTGTGTTGTGTTTCTGCCACAGTGTCTTAATTTGTGCAACTGACAGTATTGTCTCACCCACCTTCCTGCTGCCAGCAGGAGAGGAATTAATGCCTGGCACAGAGGGCTGCTGGTGAGTTTGTAAGGCTAAACTCTGGTTTTATTTAATTCAATTTTATTCTTTCTGTTCTGTCCTCTAGGATTGGCATTAATGCCCCACAGGCAAATGAAATGCGGTGTTCCAAAACTACTTATTTGCGACGTGATTTATTTGCTACATAAATGGTTTTCATTCTTCTCTACCTCTCAGCAAGCAGCCCATTGCTGGGTTTTTTTTCTTTTTTTGAGAAACAAGCAAATGTTATGTACTACATGGCATCAAAAATCTCCTTTTCTATTCCATAAAAGAGGAAAAGGCACGTTGAGGGAGGGGGAAAAGGAGGATGTCACACACTTCAGATTTCTCAGACCACTCTGAGAGCTCTGGGAATGAAGGGTCAGAAGTCTCCATCTCAGTGGGCAGCTCAGTCAGGCTGCCCTCTGCCATTGCCTGGGTGATTACTCTCCCCATCAATTCCTTGGTTATTCTGAGTAAAATCTTCTCAATTTACAATCACTGCTTTTTGAACAAATAATTCCAAATTCAGTGTGGGACACAGAGAGAAAAGCTGCTGCCTGGCTTGCTGGTAAAGACTCTCAAGATGGGTCTTAGGAGATCCAGGTTAAAAACTCTAAAACAACAAATATTAACAGAGCAGGGATGAATTCTGAGTAGCAATTTATGGTGATCTCAGGATATTCTGAGTTGGAAGGGACCCACAAGCATCAAGTCCACTCTTAAGTGAATGGTCCACACAGGATCAAACCCTGCTATTATTAGCACCATGCTCTAGCCAGTTGAGCTAATCTGGCAACCGAAGTGTGAGACACTTCCAGTCTAGTTTATATCAGAGAGTTTGGGGTTGAACCAAACAAAATCTCCCATGAAAAGCTGCAAAACAGTCCAAAGAGCTTTATCCTTTTCCCTGTAGTGCAGGATGGGATGAGATAAACCAGACAGTACACAAAAAGTGAGCTAATAACAAGCAAAAACAAATACATGGCTTTGATCTTCTCCCTCCTCTAATTAATCCCTTTACCTAATTCCCTTTCTCTGCTGACTGGGATACTGACAGCTTTAACTGAGGTGTGCTTTGCAAGCCACTTCCACCTGGTGTGTGCCCATCCCACTGGTTTGTGTCACCCCTGAGGCTCCCACTTTGGCAGAGCAGAGCCAAGTCCCCCGTGCCCAGCCCTCAGCCCCCCAGGAGTCCCTGGCAGTGCCCCAGACAGCGCCAGCAGGGAGGGCACGAGGTGCTGCTCCATTTTCAGCCAAAACTGAGCAGCTGAAGGGACCATCCACGGTGCCTGTGCTGATCCCCCAGCCAAGGATCTCTGTCCTGGCAAGGGCACCACTGTGACTGCCCCAGAGTTGATGTGACAACACAAGAGCACAGGTATGCAAGACTTGTCTCAAGTTTAAGGTCTTTTGTGCTCTTTGCTGACAGGCTGAGGAGAACTGCACCACAGGCAGCAGAAATGGGTCAGGCACTGATGATGGGACTTCACACTGTGAAGAAGAGCACTGAAGGGAGGAATCTTTAACATCATTTGGAAAAAAAAGCAAACCCAAAGTGTCTTTTCTCTAATTCAGAAATGTGATTAGAGATTCAACAGTTGCTTCTAAGGTGACACAGTGGAAAGGCTTGCTAAGGATTCCACAAGACACACACATGTACAAAAAAAAAGGTCAAAAAAGAAAGAAAATGTTTTTTCCAGGGCATCTAGACAACGCTGAATAAACACAAGGCAGCAAACATAAAATCTGATAATTTATAATGTAAGACAATGAAAAGATGCAATTCTTCAGTAATCATATATCTAACACTAGAAACAATTAATAATCAAGGTTAAGTGAAAAAAGTTTCAATTAGTATGCATTAAGAAATAAAAATATTCCCTAGAAACTCCACACTCACACAAAATATAATTTCTTGTGAAGAGTAAATTGATTCCCTTCTAACTGCTTTTAGTGCCAAAGAGAGGAAACCTCTGGAATATTTTGAAGAGTTCAGGGCACCTAATTATGAGTTTTTTAAGCTACAAATCCTGACTGTCCAGCAGAGGGCAACCAAAGATTCGAGGCTTTTAATTATTCAAAAAAATGAAAGATGGTAAGCCTGTCATCTCTGAAAAAGAGAAGCTGAGGGAAGAGCAGCAAGGCAAACCACGATTTAAGACGAATACATTTTTAAAGTGAATTCCCTTTGGAAAAGATTTGACAACTTTGAATAAAAGGGAAACAAATTTTGAATTCCAAATAATTATTGCTTTGCTCATTGAGGTTTATTTTTTGACTACAATGTGTTCTTGTCTCTGCTTCTAAACTGACAACTACTTTGCTCAAAAGCACTGTGTCAGCAGTGCGATATGATGAGCACTCCAAACCCACCCAAGCATTTCAGAGCAGACTTGCCTCTGCTGTGCCTCTATTCCCCCTCATTGCAGTCTTAAAAGAGTGAAAAAGCATTTAATTTCCTTAATTGCATATATTATAAAAACGTCCACAGCAGCATCACCAGAGAGAAATGAAGAAAAACCGAAACACCTACATGTTTAAAAGCACTGGGCTCATTCATGAGTGGCTTTGATATTTCCAGTGGTTTTTATTTAGTGGACTGATGTCTTCCTGCTGAAATTGTTGAGAAGCTTTCACCCTTTCTGCATGGGACAGCACAGAAGGCAGGAGGAGGCCCAGGTGTCACACTGCCCCTTCTTCCCTGTCTCCTCGGTCTCTATGCATAGGCCATGGTAAAAAGGGCTGACTGACAGACCTTCTTCCACAATACTGGTTTTTTTCACTTAGCTGAACCTCCAGAAAGACCCCTCTGAATGAGCTTTTCCCGTCAAGTTCATGCAGAGGAAGCCAAGCAAACTTCTCACTGCTTTATGCCACCCATCAACTTACAAAAGGGGATTTAGGTTTTAATAATTAAAAAATCCTGCTGAGTAATTTATATTCTTTTGCTAGCCTATAACATAAGCAAGAATGTCTTCCCAATAACGGTTTCAAAAATAATTTCTTAGGGCTTGATTTCCAATTCAATCCAACAGTAAATCTAGTAAGAAATTTATATGACTAAATTTAAAGCATCTAATTGAATGATTTAGCTTTGTGTAGATGTAATGAGCCATTTCATAAAATCAATAACATTGTAAAGTATAAACTAAATTATTATAAATGAAGGCAATAAAAAAAGAGCTCCTCTGTATTAGGCAGGGTGACACTTGATTAATGGGCTATTATTGTAGGTTGCAGCAGAGCAGGCAGAAGAGGCTGGGGTGATATTTTCAGAGGTGCAGAGGTTGGCTACCCAGCATGCAAACAGCATCTATGCTGGGAGCCCAAATTCCACAGAAACAGAGATGTATTCCCAGGAACACGAGCTGGAGGGGTCAGTATTCCCCATGAATAGAAGCTTAATAATTCTGGTACCTTCCTACAAAGACACACGAGCTTCCTTCTGCGCATGAGGAGCACGTTTGGAATACTCTTATTCAGACAATTGACTACTCCTGAGCATTATTTCCTAACCAACAAAAATGAAGGGCTAAAAACCCCCTCCAAAAATGACCATAAGAATGGGACAAGTGCAGCTGCCTTTATACACAATATTTTACACCCATCTGCCCACACGGCCACATATCTCCAAGCAGGGTAAAAATGGAGTTCCATGTCTAAGCTCCTGGGCCAAACTAATAACTCCAACATTTAGGAATGCTGTGTCTATTCTTCTTTCCTTTGCTAAAATACAACGTGCTCAGAAGTTTTCAGAAAAGTTTAATCATTAAGTACATGGACGGAATTTCATTTGCAAACGTGCAAAATAGGACTGAACACTTACTCTGACATTTCACTGCACACCCAAATTATTATAAATATAAATATATGTTAGTATATGGGCACATATATGTTTTCATGTCAATAATGTTACTAAGTCATGTTGGCACGTATTTCATGTAAATGTGTTATATATTACATACTTTATGCAACATGCAATTATAAACTGCAACAATATAAACATATTGATGCATCAGATAAAGCATGACACAATAAATATTATTCAGATATTTCCTGTAGATTAAATATGTTATTTACATATATGTGAGTACATTGACTGGCTGGGCTGGAATAGCTGCAGCTGTTTTAGCCTTAGAGTTCACAGCTTGGAGAAAGACATGAGACGAACCACGTTATTTTCACTATACAATGAATGAAAACAAGAATGAAACAAGAACCTTTCCTTTGGTTTCTCTCAGTGATTCCACACCTGCAGAAACAATCTGAGGACAACCAAACCAAACAAAAAAAAAAAAAAATGGTAACACAAGAAGTGTAAGTTAAAACATGAACAAAAAGAAAAATCTTTTAAATAAAACCCCACAAATTTCCACCATAAGGCAAAAAAAAAAGCCAGGCTCTCTCCAGATTTCAAGCATTCTCTTTGACTTCACTAAACCCAGAATCATTTATTGCCCTGCAGTACACTCAGTGGCTCATGCAAAAGGAATTGCTCTCCAGAACAGCACAGACACAATATCAGTCTCTTCCACCAAAGATTTTGGCTCTTGCACCATAACATCTCTGGCTTAAAAGGTATCACAAAATGCAAACTGTAACACGAAGTGGAAAACAGCTGTGATTAAGAGAAAATAAGAATGCCCCAGGCAGAAAGTGTCTTGATCTACAACCCTGCTTGGAAAGCACAGAAGAACACGAAAGGCTCAAACATAGGTCAGCCTCAGGGCCCAGTAGATTAACAGAGGGAAACAAGCAACGATCTGAAAAAGCTACGTGCAGAATCAAGCCACATGCTCACTGAGTTACAGATTTATAGCAAAATCCAGATCCTAAATTTGCTCTAAAATGGCCAAATGATGGAGGGCAGCAAGTCTTTACCAAAGGCAAGAGCAGCATCCCTGCCATAATCCCTTAATAAGGGAGCAAAGAGAGACATCTAGCTGCTGAAAGGAAGTTAGCAGGGAACACCGAATCCACCTGCAGCACCCCAAAGCTCTGAACCCTGACCCCTGCGGGGCAGAGTGACAGCTCCTGGGACAGGTCACCGCTGCCACACCCCGGGGAGCCAAAAGGCCACTGGCCAAAGCAGCAGCTCATGAAAGAGCAAGCGAAAAGCCAGTGGATTTTCACCAGAGAAGATAAAAAAGGTGAGGGATTGCTCTTCTCTGAACCGGAAGAGTGGCTTTCGCTTCGAAAACTAGAAGAAAGCTTGCCTTCCCTCACATGAATGATGATAGTCAGAAACCTAGCTGGACACAGGAGGAAGAAAACATTCTGTATACTGCAGAGCTTTTGGTGCTCTGTGGAGAGAGATAAGGAGAACCTGGTCAGCAGAGCAGCTGAAGACCAAGCAGCCAGCACAGGCAGCTCTGCTCAGTGTGGGACACACAAGTCAGGCAGGGAACAATACAGACAATGATTAATTTGGTCTCTGATAATTAAACTAAATATTTAAGCACATGAATGTAGGTTCCAGAGGAATTTCCTCCTGAGCTGGGGGTTTCCCATTTTGTGTAAAGCAGCTTTTCTAACTGGAGATTTCTGCCAAATGTGTTGGTCAGAGGGTGAATTTTCACTTGGGTCTCTCTCAACAGAGCCCAGCGATGACACGGTAAAGAGGGGCAGGAAGGGCACTCTCCCTGACACCCAGCTGTGTGTGTGGAAGGCAGCAGGGATAGGCAACACTTTCACACAAAATTCCATTTCCTCTCACAACCTATGCCATCCCTATAACGATCACACCCAGGAAAGCCAGCTCTGCTCTTTTACTTCTCACACATGCAAGAATTTTGCACAGTATTGGCCAGTGCTGTGGTTTAATCCATGTCATTTCCATGAGAATATCCTTGCCTTTGTCACCTTCATGGTCTGCTCCACGGCCTTGGATCAGAATGCTTTTCTGTGCACACAGTTGTTGGGATCTTCATAAGAAATGAAGCAGATTTGAATGTTGGGGTTCTGGTCAATGATTTACTGGTACACAGGGTGTAATTCAGCATTCTCCAAAGACATAAATATGCATAATGTATAGAACACCTCCTACTTCTACTTGTTTAAGGGATAGAATGGATCTGTTAATAAAGTATCGTATATGAGCATTTCAGCAGAGTAGCTTTTTTTCCAAGGCTGAAACAATGCATTTCTGTTGTTTGTCTACTTCCAAATCAGTACCACTGAGAAATTAACACCTACAAACCAATTTAAAAAAAATAAAAAAATCACATCACCAGTGTCCTGTATCTCACACTTGTGCACCCACCTGATGTCAGTGAAGAATTTTAGCCTTTTAATAACTGATATTCAACCAGTCACAAAGCCAATAAAATTATCCTAGATTTCCATGTTACCAGCTGGACACTGAGTGCCAGCAATGCTTACTTTGATTTAAACTGGATAACTCACAAAGAGCACTATCTTTTGCCATTCCCAAAATATTTGCCATAAATCCTGCCATCTGCATGCTCAACAAGAGAAAGAGACTGAAGTTATCTTCTGGTGTTCAGTTCCTCCCTGATACCTGCTTGTCTCATGCTGTGCCCATCAGTGAAAGGGCCTGGCTCAGGGAGGCCTGCTGGGCACTGAAGCTGGGATGTGCCAGCCAGAACTACCTCAAAAGCCCCAGAAGTGCCATCCTCATCAGCCACTGTCCACAGCACCAAATGCCACGAGGGTCAATTCAACAAGCAGGGCATGCAGAATGATCCTCTTGGCAAACAAGTCACGGAACGTGGCACATGGATGTCCTGTGGAAAAATCCCAGTCCGTGTAATTCTGGGAAAAAGTGTTCTCTGATCAACAATAGTTGTAAAGCTTGTCAGCTTTGATTAAATGATGGAAGAGTGTTTAGATCAGTTGCCCAGACACAAAAATCCTAACAATAGACTGTGAATATCTAAATATTCTATTTGCTACTTTTTCTTCTGTAAAACTTGTATCCACTGCAGCAGTGGATCTTGCAAAGCCCCAGGCTCCAAACTGCTTTCAAAGATCTGAAGCACCCTCTGAGGTAGGGAAATCAGCTTTGGTACCTCACAGATTTACTATTCCACCCACCTTCTTCAACCAAACACTGGAAGTAGGGAGATACCTGTGACCTTTTCCAAAGCTTCGGATATCTGTTGTTTACAACGTCTCTATTCAATAATGACTTGAAAGGATTTTTCACATATGATATATACTGGTGTTGGTGCAAGTATCAGCACTGCAGTATTAATCCACATCTTCATTTCATCGTTTATTTTCCCTTAGGAGACTTGAAACATATTTATCTTCCTAAACTTTTTGTATTTTAAACATTTAGCATGTCTGGGGTACATTGTGTTAGGTGCACCTAAGTAGTCGTGAGTGCCAGGTTTGACCCTTTTATTCCAAGTTGGAACCAAAAATGGTTCATAAAAACCAATTTGGCTGTATCTAGTATTTTGGTAGCTTGTGAGGAGGGGGTTTTAAGGATCAAAATTTTGAATATTGTAGAGGCTGAACAGCCTCTGTCTGAGAAGTTTGGAGGAATAAAAGTGTGAGTTCACAGAAAAAGAATAGAAGGAGAGAACAGACCACAGAGCTCCTCTGGAGACAGCAGCAACAGCCAAATTCCGATACACTGAGCCAGCCCTGTAAAGGGGAGGCTGCCACGAAACACAGCATTCACAGCTGAAAGAAGAAAACAACATATGCAAAGTTCACTAAATAAGGTGTCACTGCAGATCTTACAATCAAATAAAGCCCAAGAAAAGTATAAGTGATGCATGAAGCATCTGACACACAGTGAAGGACAATTCTCTTTCACAGAGTTCTACTATGGGCAAGTGTAGAGCAGATTATCCATTAAGACTAAAAAGCCTGATCTTGAAAATAACTAAAATGGCAAAGATTATGAAGAAAGCCAATAAAAGAAAAATTAGAATGCAAGAACTCTTCCAGCCCCAGCCCTGTGGCTTCAAACACTGCTCATTCTCTCTCCAGACATAAGTTGCATTTCCTTACCTCAAGCAGAAAGTAAGAATAAATAGGAGCTGGGGAGGGGGAAACAAGAGAGGTAATTTGCCTAAGAGAGTTAAATGAGATGACTCTGGTCTGTTTTCCTTTGTTATTCCATGCCTAATGAAGTGTCTGGGTAGTTGGAACAGTTCCTGCAGCATGATCTGATTGTTGTAGTTGCCTGTTTGTTTGCCGTGAGTTATTGTTTTATTTGGCTCTCATTTCTGAGCTGTTTCCCCGGTCTGCTGGGCAGACGGATGCTGCTGGATCGTGTTTATGAGCCTGTAAATGATTGGGGAGCTGTTTCTCCAACATAAGAGATTATGAGAGACAGAGAGAGGGGCTGTGCTGGGAAGAGCACAGACTGCTGCAGCATATGATGGTCTTTCTGCGTCCAAAACCCAAAGCAGCATTTGAATGCACAACAAAGTGTGGGGTTTTTTCTAAAAGCAAGTTAGTTGGTCAGCGAGCTCTTAAAATCACACAGTGTCCTTCATACCAAACAGCAGGCTGAAGGATCCAGCATGGTGAGCATCAATACCTCCAACACGGGCTTCTTGCAGCCACTTTTATCTGCCTGGGGAAAGTATGACAAAGAGATTTCATCTTCACAGCTGTAGCTTCTGGCTTCCTATGTAAGTTATAATCAATATTTTCATTTATGCCTGAACAGAACATCAGTCACCTAACGCCATGCCGTATAAATCAAATCTTGAAATGCAATTCTCATGCTTCATTACAAGTATGAGCAGAATATTTTGTGATTGTCCAGTACAAATCAGTCAAGTACTTTCTGGACTGAAGAAGACATACAGTACTTTGGAAAATTTACTTATCACTTCTGGAAAAACTTGGACTTTTTAGTTTAAGTTCCTCATTTCCTTAACTTCTCTAAAGCCGAATTGAATCACAGATACTAACAAAATATTCTCTGAGATAAGGAAGGGGGCAAGGGGAAACTGAGGGGGAGGAGAAAGGTTGTGTGTCTTTTACAAAAAAAGAAAGTGCAAATGCCAGAGCAAAAATCTGGCACATAAATATCAAAATCACAGCATTCACCCAAGCTCTCCATCAGAAGGTAACTTCTGCCCTTTGCTAAAGGAATTAAAAGTCTGCAATAGCACCGAGGGCTAAAAGATTGCCCTTTCAGTTCTCCTCACATTAGGTATTGTTAACAAGGGCCTTTTGTGATTCTTTTGCACAAGGGCGCTACAGCAAATTCCAGTTCATTACTTAAAGGGTTTTCACCTGATTTAAGGAACCCTGAGAACTCAAAAATTCTCCTGAGAAATCTCTCTCCCAGGAAACCCTTCATTACAACAGTCCTTTTCAATAGGAAGGCAATGGTAGGGCTTATGCCATGGTGCTTCTTAGGTAAAACACAGCACTGAAAAACAAACAGATCATCAGCAAAGACTTTGTGAGAAAACATAGAAATTAATGTCATTTTAAACAGATCTCAGGGTAGCACAATGCAGAACATCCAGTCATCACCTACTACAACAGTAACTACGCTATTTCTTAGGTTATCTACAATTTAACATTAAAGATCCTCAAGAGCTCAGAATTTTCCTTCTGTGTAGGCTGTGTCAAAGGAGTTGGAAAAATGAAGTAACAAATAGTGGCAAGGTTTATATTGTAATTCCTTTCCTCAGCCTCTATGAATGAAGCATTATTGCTTTGGCATGTCAGGGCAGGTAGGGACCCAGGGATCCTTGGGTATTCACCTCAGGGATCCTTTGGTCATATCCTCCCTTTCCTGCACTGACAATCTCCTACAAGATCACTCAGAGCTACTGGGACAATCAGTTATTCCTTGTGCCCGTCAGATAAAGTGCTGACAAAAAAAATCTATTCATGAGAAGCAAAAGTTCCTACATAGGGACAGCCAGCTGATTTGCTCACTCCACGAAAGCTTCCCAACCCTGCTTGTAGGCATGGCAATAGAGAGAATTCCAGCTCTGATCTTTACTGCAGAACCTCTGAGGTTTTAAGCACAATTGCTCAGCTCTGCTGTCTCCCAGAATGAAACCTTTCATTTGGTTCTCCTGTTCCAGCCTGCAGCCATCCTCTCTGCACCACGTGGCCACAAACACTGAAAGCAGCTGCGGGGTCTAAATGAACCAGCCTGAGTTAGACTTGGGCTGGGTCCACGGCCTCCCACAGAACCCCTGCTCTGGGGAACACTCCAACATCCTCCGTGGGGCCAAGCACCATCAAGAGTTCAGGGTACAATGCACCTGCAAACCCAGTTGGATGGGCTGGCCGTGGTATCGGCCCCTGCCATCAATAAATTCTGCTTCTGCACACGATATTTCAGGCAGTCACTGAAAGATGGGTGACACAGTTGGTTTCACTGGCAGAGCGCACAGGTTTTATTTGTCAACAAATGGGTTTCATGATCCACCATTAACACTTGATTGATTGGCCCAGCACTTTGGCAGGATATTTTTCTATCACACTTTTCTGCGGCAGAATGTATTTCAGGAACTGTCTTACACACTGATTTGCTGGCAGAGGCTGTGTTGGCAGAAGGCAGAATGTTTCCTTGCATTCTTTGCTGGTCAGTGTGAGAGCATGGAGCAGATAACATGAGGGACTACGTTATGGCTTTACATCTGTTTTTCTTATGATCAGATCTGTTCTTCCTCTTATCACAACAAAAACAAGTCTCATGTCATTTCCTTGTTCATCTAACTCAACCCAGATTCTCAGCTGTAAAAAAAAGATATAAAAAAACACCAACCAAAAGAAACACCCAGCGCAACTAACCATTCTCTAACCCAAATTTTAAATATTCATCTTTACATTTTTTCCATCTTTCTTTGTGCAATAAATACATTCAATCAGAAGAAAAATACACTAACTCGCTGTGACAGATTGGACTCCATCTGTCAAGATTTCATGTTTGATATAGACTGGAAATTGTAGATAAAGGGGAAATATTCAGGTACTGTTCTTTCAATGAATGTCCCAGAGGGAGATTAAGGGAATGATAAATTGGTTTTGGTTACACCCTGAGCCAAGCCATTGGAAGCCTAATTAGAATCCAGAAGGATTGCAGCCAGGAAAGACAGATGCTGGAAAGAAGAGTAGTATGAGGAAAAGGATTTTAGTTTCAACTGCGACAGAGCAAATGGACAAATGACCTTAAGCGTTAGCCAGAAAAGAATATATTTTGTCATCTTGGTACAGAAGATGTACCTTGCAGGATCCTAGCAAATCCTACGTGCAATGAAGGATATTTTTGAAACAAGAAAAATAAGAGGAGACTTGCTTAAAATGCATTCAAGGGAGGAATAAGTATCCACCAACACGAAACATTAGAGTAAAAATTAGAAATCCAGAAGACCTGCCTTATGACAGCATCCTGCATGATTTTGAGCAATTAATTTAATTTCCCTGAGTTTCCACATCTGCTATGAGTCTCCAATGCGCTTTTCTGGGAAAAAACCCAAACATGCTAGCAAGGAAATGTCCCAATACTAACAGGGACCACAAACAACTGGAGATACGCAGTGACTTTTACACCAAGAAGAAGAAAGTGTCTTCAGGTGAGAGCACGGGAACAAATATTAATTTCGCCTAATCAAGACAAAGCGAAGCACCTGACAAAGAATATTTATGCAAATTCACTCCAACTTCCTGCAAGCAGTCCAGAGACTCAAAGTGACAGGCCAGCAGAGCTAACAGAGGGCACTCTGCCCCTCGGGGCCGGGGAGGTGACCCCTGACAGGCGGCGATGCTGACAGCAGAGAGGGCAAGTCCGGCTGATGGGCTGAGCTGGCCGCTGGCACTTGGAGCTGCACAGGAAGAGAATGCAAGAGTGGGTTTTTGCCACAGGAACCTCAGTTAGAAACTCAGCAAATGCCAGGACTGCAGGGGCAATCACACAGCAGAGAGTTCAGAGAAATTCTGGAATATCCTGGTGCTGATTTTCTCAGAGCTCGGAGGGTGTCACTCTGGCCCAAACAATAAAACCTGCACCACAGACAACATCCAGTTTTCCCCTTAAATCCTAACAAAAAATCCCAAACACCAAAACAGGAATAATCCAAAAGGAAAAAGTGCGAAACAGTTTCTAGTACTGTAAAACAAAGGAACAACGCAGACCCTGAGCCCTGGATATTGGGCTCACGAGAAGAGCTGCCTGCAGGAAAGGTCACCAACATCTCTGCTTACACCTCTGAGGTTTGATGTTTGTCACACTTTGCCTTTGGCTCTGTAAGTCTGTTCAAAACCTCGACCTTCAGTCACTCCAGCAGCCCAGGAGCAGGGGATGAAGTGAATGATCTTCCCTGTGGCACAGCAGGACTCCCTCTCTGCAAGTCCATTCTTTCTCAATCACAAACACCAAGGCTTTTGCTTTATAAACACCCTTGCTAACATTTCTGCTTTTTCAATCTTTGAAGATATAAGCCACTACTTCCAGAAGAAGAAAATAAATATTTATTTTGTATTTATGAAGGAGCTATTACTAGCAGTGAAATTTTCCATGCAACACATCCCTGTAAATGAAATTAATTAGGTAAAAGCAGTACAGGCTTAGGGAAGAAAGAACTCCAGACATTTTCCTTGACAGACATGAAAAGCGAGACAGATATGTCCACGTCAGCAATACAAAATACTACCAATTTCTGTATATATTATCTCATCTCAAGAAAAGACAAATGCTAGTGATAATAACATTACTTGTGGTAAGTTTACTGGTTAAAACTTTCAGTTAATCTGTGTCCAGCCTTGTCCTGGGAAAGGCAAGACAAATTCACTTCAGAATTTTGTTTAATGCATAAGGCCAACAGAGCAACTCTCAAACAGGACAACAATTGCAGCCTCATTATTAAGCTACAGACACTTTGATAAAAGATGCCTGGCAAATGTGCTTGAAAATAACAGACCAAAGAATCCTTGCAAGCAGTAATATGTGATTTTTGGCCAGCAAGTCACAATAACTGACCTGTCTGTGCATTTACAGTGCACGAGGATCGTTTGCACAACAGTATTGGGTTCTGTCACTATTGATAATTTTTGAGGTAGAAACAAAACTTGTTTAATTTAATGGCAGAAGATAAAATTAAAAACCCAACGCAGCTCTTACTAGCTGTGACACTGCACCGTGGCACTACTGTTTAGTAAAGAAAATACAGAAGATATTACTCCATGCCCAGATTTATGTCAGTAGTGTCTTCTCCCTAATTCAGTACCTCTTCGTACTTAATTTGTTTTCTTGTTTCTGACCTATCAAGCTAAGAAATGGACTATGACACTACAAAACTAATTACTTCTTTTTTCTTTTAATTCTCTCAAAGGCTGAGGAGCTAAACATCACAACAGGAACTCCAACAGTAATTGGGCTTCAGTGTCACTCTGTGCCAAGTACCTCTGAGCTGAAACACAAATTTAATTTAACAATCACCATCAGCCGACAGAAAAGCCTCAGCCTATCAGAGATCTTTGTTAGGATGACATTGAGGTGCACGTTCTCAGTGCACACTGGGTTGTGAAAGCTGCTTGCATTAATAACAACAGGCACTGGACACAATTATTGTAAGTAGAACCAACTTTTCCCAGCCATTTCCCAAAACCAGTGTTGCTGGTATGTGATGGATCAGAAGAGCAGGAATGTGGAGTATTATGAAGAGTAGTGAATGAGCACTCTTTAGCAGTTTATATAAATGGCTTTCTGCTTTAATTTATATGAGCTTTAAATTCCAGGATAGTCCAGCCCACCTGTCACCAGTGCTATCAAAAAATTTTTAATTGGCTTTAAGCTTTATTGGCCTCCTTAATTATGACAAGAATAGTTGGTGGGGTTTTTTTACTCTTTGTTGTTTTTTACAAACATCTCATCAATATATTTGCTATTTTGCTACTTTAATCTGTATTAGTGACAAAGGAACTGGAGGTTTGTTCTGAGGATCACCCAGCCTCTGACATTGGTAAGATTTAAGGATGACAATTTGGAGATCAAGGGAACTTTGCTGCTGGCAGTGGAGGTAGGCAATTTTCGGATTTAAGTAGCTAAAGCAGCAGTCAGACCACGAGATTTGTTTCCTTGATTTTTAACACTGTATTTGAGGAAAAAAGCCATTAATACAGATCTCTCTGGGGTTTAGCTCACAGAGGTGCATAGGGCACTCTCATACATTCCAATTTTTGTGTCTTTTTAATGTTCCAGGCAGGGTATCTTCCAAACACAGTTGAAAATCTTTTTTTGATATCCTTACTACATATAGAATAACACCAAGTACAGGACAGTGTGGCCTTGACTCCGAATTATTTTATTTTCTCTACCATTAAATATTCATAGAGAGTTTTGCTATCCCTAATCAGAAATTACCTCACTTCCTTTCTAACATGTGCACAATACTGCTGGCTGCTTCCCAGACACAACAGTTTAATTTCCTCACTTTATAAGATACTTAAATTTCTATCCAATGCTTTAAAATGTAACCACAAGCTGGGTTCTTTCAAGTTTACTTAAGCTTAGCTTTCTAGCTCCGCTTAATTCTTGTCCTGCACATTTAGGCTCCATTGCCTGCCTGTGTCAGACACCAAACACCAACTTCCTTTTTCTTTGTCACCAAACTTATCTACACTGCAGAGAGTTTTTATTCAAGTTACAACACTTAATGCACTAATCACTTTTATTTTCTGTTTTAACAAAGAGAATGACAAATAAGCGCATAGGTGAGATGATTCAGTAGTGATCCTGCACCTGAAAACAAGGCAGTCTGGTCTCCTGAGAGATTACTGCATTTGTTTCCATTGCATTTATCATCATCTTGAAAAATATTATGACTATCTTAAGCTCAATCAACCTTCTGCATTAACATGAAAGATAATTCACCTCCTATGCAAGTGCACAGCGAGAAAAAGAGAGCTCAATTTGGGAAGCAGAGTGGGAGCCTGGTGTGGTTAAGTTTCCTCATTACAGATGCCATTTAGGATTCAGTCACTGCTGATATCAAGGAAAAAATCTAGGAAACTATCCTATGAGTGAAACCTATTATTTAAAGTGCAGTATAAAGAGAGCAATTAATTATTAGTTGTGTAATTGCTCACAATAACCACTGACAGGAAGAGGGTATTGCCACACTAAGATATACTGTGTGTAATCAGCAAAATGATACATAAAGGCCTTTTTTACTCCCTTCTGGAAACATCTGAAGTATAAAACATTTCTGGTAGCCATTCATAACATAAAAGGGAGAAAAGTGAATAAAGAAAGAGCCTGTGATTAACATGTTGGCAGAAAAATAGGGTATCAATCTCCCAGCATTGATCCAGGCCACATTCTCCTTTCCTGTGGCTGCAGGATGTTTGGGGAGTTCAGATTTGTTGGACATTCTTTCTTCCGGACTTCTTAATACCCCAGCAAATATTTGCCAGACAAAGGATGTTAAATACTTTCTTTACCCATGTCAGTGTGTTTGACTGCCCCTTGTTTGCTTCTCTGTCTTCTTCACCGTTGTCTTCCATCACAACTCACTCTCCTAATTCCCTTTTAATGTCCTTATTCCTCACTCCAATTTTTCCCAGTTTATTATGCCCTATTCTCATGTGACTTTCTTGGCTGCTCAGCACTCTACTTTTCTTGTCTCCAACTTCATCTCAAACAATTTCAATCTCTATTACTGCACTTCTTGGATAAACAGAGCAGCATAACAAAGGGGCACAATCAAACCACATTATGTGAAAAAATATCTCTATTTTTTTTAAGATTTTATAGAGAAAAATAAGGTTAAAATATTACTTAAAAGAAGGGGACAGAAGGAGAAAAATAAAACAAAGGATTTCTTACCAGCTGGGAAAAAATAGAGACCGATGCATCACTGAGGTACCAAACACTTGCTTTCAGACCAAACGGCACGAGGCATATTTGAAACTACCAGACCATGTGGAAATGGACACACCACCTTTATTTGCAGTCATAACCAGGTGGGGTTTTGGTGTTTTTCCCTGAACTCAGTAGTGCAGCACCAGCAAGCCCAACCACAGCAGTGGCCACCATGACCCATGTGACTTTTGTGAAACCAGGCACCAGCTGATGTCCCCAGGGAAGGTTCACAGTGCTCAGCGTGTTCCAAGGTAAAGTTCTCTATTTACACGTTCTTCCAGCCAGCCCTGGGGACATGTTAAGCTGATTTCAGTGGAGAAAATACCAGAGCAGATCTCAGGACCTGAGCCTACTGTCACAGCAGGTAAAAACTGAATCACTACAGAAACTTCTCTATGCTTTTCTTTGCCTCACTTTTTCATTGCTTAAGTAGTGAGAAAATATATTTCCTGCAAAGCCCATTTCTATAATAGGATTAATCATACTGTAGACGTATTAGAGACTTTGTGGGGGTGGAAATGCAGATATTATCAGTGCCCTGTGCCACCTCCCCTTCTTGGATCTTAAGAAACAGTTCCCATTTATTTCTTTATTCACAGAAGTGAATTCATTGTGTTAATTGGGAATGGGAAAGAAATTACTTTCATTCACATACTTCAAATTGATTGGCTGTCTTATTTTGTTAGAAAGAGTGAATAAAACCCTAAACAAATATACTAATCTGCCTAGACACACAATTATTCATTGTGGTTTCTTTTACTGTGCCCCTTCTTATTCATTCTTGCTGTAAGATAAACAGCCCCAGTCTTCTCATATCACTGCACCTGAGATTTTTTCAAAGGCCCTAGTTAGCTATTCTCGATAAAAGTCGAGGTTACTTTATTGGCTTATATTAAAACTACACAAAAATACTGTTTTGCTTAAAATTTGTTGTCTTCAAAGACAGTTAAGGAAATATTACTTATTCATATGTCCAAGAAAGAAAGTTCTATAGCTGATGTTTTATAGTTGAAGTTTTTCACCACCAAAAAACCCCCAAAAAGGTACAGCTATAGAGGTAGAATTGTATTGTATTTTAAAGTAAATTGTGGTGGTCTGGATTATTCTTGACTTGCTAGACAAAGCCAGGCTTCTCAGTAGTACCAGGCATCAGATAGCTACAGACTTCTCACAATTTCTATCACATAATGTCCTGGGGAAATGGGCAGAGTCAAATATGTTTAAAAAGTTTTCCCTTTTTTTTTTTCTAAATAGAACTTACCTGATTGTTATATTCAACAGAAAATGTAAACTTTTAGAAAAAGACATCTGAAGTCTTTTGCAAAAATCATAGTTCTGGTTTTGCAGCTTTTACAGATGCAAAATGAAGCCGACATGAACTGCCCAAGTAAGAAGCAAGGTGACTGATGATAAACCTCTCAAAAATAATTTCATTCACTAAATGAGATTTTTTGGAACATTCCTGAACTGTAAATAATATAAAGGTTGGTGCTCAAAGATTAGAGCTAGTTAGAAGATAATTTATTTTCTGTGTGTTTTGCAAAATACAGAAATCCAATTTCCAGCTACTTTTTCCATTACCTGAAATAAATATTGGGGTCTGATCACACATTTAATAAGAATATGCATAACTTTCTGGGAATTCCATCAGGAGAAAGGAGGATATAGACAGTATAGACAAACAATCCAAAGAAATGAAGCACATTGGCTTTGGGGAAAAAATGTTTTCCATATTATAATAAAAACCCTTCTAGAGTGTTAAGGGAAAATCATCTTCTATAGTTTCTTGGACATTTTTCTTTGCTCTGAACTGACAGATTTACTTGGCATTTTGGTAAAATTTATTTCAGCAGTACTGTTCACTTCCCTAAGTGTTTTAAAACATATATTTGATTAATAAGCTCAGTTACTGAAACACAGACTTTCAAGAAATCCAAAAGATTATTTCCCAGAAGTCGGTATTGGTTGTTAGGAAAGCCGCTGACATGTTTAGTGTGGACAAACACTTAACACGTCATCTACAATACTGCAGAAGTGGGAAAGGCCACTTGAGGCTGTGCCAGAATTCTGCCTCAGGTAAGGACAGAGCTCCCCACCGGAGGGGATTGGTGACAGCACTGATTCCATAATTTGTTTGCCATTTTTGTCTGCCTTCATGGGCTACAACCCCGCTCGATGACACCATCAGGCCTTGCCGTGACCCAGATTGGGTTTTGAAGGAAAACACAGCAAATCCCTGATGCAGTTTAGAGCAAAATCCTGCAGGAATGGCTCCAGCCCAAAGGAGAAAATGTCACAGCACAGCATAAGCAAGAATGCGAGGGCAGGACAAGAGGCTCCTGAGCTACTGCAGGGGTTTGTCCTGGGGTGTGTCGAGCTCCAAATCTCACCAATAACTGACAAACATACATATATATACATGAAAATATTTTTGCTCTTGTTTCCACTTAATCGAACTTCTGAACACTTTGCGGTGAAAAGCTGAATCCATTTTAAATCCTAATAAAATGGAAAGATGTCCCCAACCCCAATGAGCAGAAAGTCTCCTTGCTCTTCAAACCTGTGACAAAAGTTGCAATGACACAAAGGGAAATAGCTCAGCACTCAGAGCATTTGCTTTGGCAGAATTCTTCTACTCTGCCTCAGTTAAGACTGCCATTTGTTAATATGGCACACAATTTGATTTAAAAGTGAGACCAATTCAGAGACCTTGTGTCTTGCTATCTGTGTGCACTTTCTTCACATAGTGACTGAATATCTTATAACTCCTTGGAAATGCACACCACAGTGAAATATAATATTTAGCCAGTTTATTACCATTACTAAATGTACTGTTACAGCATAAATCTTTAAAAGCATGTCAGGACCTACCTAAGCGTTGTGACGGATTGAGCGTTAATGCTTGCACTGGCCTAGGAAAAATCTAATTTCCCAATATTATGACAGCTATACAATGTGTAAATGCTGAAGTCACTGATTACATTCGAGTCAAATATTTATTTACCAACTGACAAAGCGTTAGTCCTGGCAAGATAACAAAACCTGATGCTAATTAAGGGCCCAATTTTTTCTGATGGCATCCAACACTAATGTAGTTTGTTTAAAACAAAAGAAAAGAAAAGAAAAGAAAAGAAAATACACAGGCATTTCGAAGATTTTTTTCCCCACTGAATATGGTGTAATTCCATTTCATACACCTACAATTTCACAGCACTACTAAGAACATTCTTCCCCTTACATACATCTCACTTTTCTTTACCACTGTTACAGAAGGTGGTGGTAGCAAGGTACCATAATTGTCATAGCATGGAAATGTCGAAGGAAGAGATATTACTGCATTTTAGTACTACTTCTGCCACTGGAAAACATCACTCACCTCCCCTGAAGATGCAAGAACTCTGGCATGATATGAACAGGAAAATACAAACCAGGCCAGAAAGTTTCTGCAAAAGCAGCACTTCAGGATAAAGCAGCTGGGGTTCTGCAGGGAAGGCAGCTGAAGATCAGATCTTGTGATCATGAGAAACTGAAAGACAAAACAGGCCACATGAAGACTGTGAGCTTGGTACTAGATCCAACTCACGGGAGAAATAGAATTTTTCCTGCCCTTTCTTCTATTGGCCTCCTCTTTAAATAATAATTTATGGTTTTTTTCTGTTTTATTCTTTTTTGATTCTTCACATTGGGTTTTCAAACCTACAGTCTTTCTCAAACATTACCTAAAAAACCAGTCTAATAAAAAAAATTATATAGTAAAAATTGGCTTCTTCATGTCGAAATCACTCTTGGAAATGGAATCAAAGTTCCTGGCAAGTCTTTCTGCCTGAATTAAAACTGTTCTTGAAATTTCTTTAAACGGGCAGTAAAGCTTTTCTTTTTTCCCCTTAAAGTTGAGATTCATGTGATATACAGGCAGGTAGACAAAGCATTGAGAAATATTCCCAATTGCCTAAAAACATGAACAAAAGTACATGGGGGAAATCGTGTTAGAAAAACAGAGAGGAAGGTGATAAAAAAAAAACAAAAACCAAAAGTGAGGAAATAAATCCAGTTTAAAAACAAAATAAAACCCAACAAAACTAACAACAACCAAACAAAACCCAACAAAAAGCCAACAGGGAATGTATGAAGTAAAGAAAATCAGAATGCAGGGGAGGTTAGGGTATGGAAGAATTAATACTGAGATATATCCATCATAGCACAAGGAGACAATTCGGAGCTCCCGCTGTCACTCCGTTTCGTTAAGGAATGAACGCACACCCTATGGTTTGAGTTTCCCAACACACCTCGTGGCACAACACGCTGATACCCTGCTTGTGTGACATTTTCACTCCAGAACATTCATCTTCTTCCTGCTAAAACAGACTGATTAAACTTTAACCAGAGAAGACACGAGTTAGGGAGGGTTTATTTGTGGCTCACATATGGCTCCTGTCGTTGGCACACACGACATCAGAACACAAGAAAGGGCAACTGTCTAGACCCCACTGAATCACTTGGAGTCCTACATATGGTTCCTATTAATCTTCAGTTTCCTCAAAAACCTGTTCTTTTTTCCACCCCCTTCAATCTGTAAAACTTTGCCCTCCTTCTAAGCCTTGCCTCAAAACTAATTTGTGAAATTAGAGTCGGATTCTGCAAACATTTGCCCACATATGCATAGAAAACTTCAGGCTACATCTTCTTAACGACTTCAATATGACTCAAATAATTAAAGCTCAAAGCATATGTGAGCTGTCTTGATTCAGGGTAGAAAGTCACTGCCTTCCGTGTCACAGTCGATGAGGACTCTGATCTGAGCCATGGAAACACCAAAATTCAAAAGCAGCCTCGATGTCTGACGCTCACCTGAGGCAGAAGAGCCTCAGGCAACACACAGACAAGAGAATCAGTCAGAAAGGGAGACAAGGCTGTGATCAGAGGCTTGCTTGCCCCCTAAAATAATAAAGCAAAAACCAGTCCCAGGTACAAAAGAGTAAACATTTTTTGTTTTATGAGAAGGTCTCAGATACTTGGGTTTAACAGCCTCAACAAGTGCAGATACAACTTTATAGCTTGAGGGACTCCTACTCTGAGTAACTCCCTTGCCAGGCAGTGCTGCACCAACCACTATTTTATTTTATAAATCTGTTGTAAAACACATATGTGCATTCATAAATATACACACACGGTCAGCAGCATGACCTTATATGCAAATAATAAAATAACCTGGATAGACTGGTTTACAGTGAAATATTATCTGCAGATCTCCTTAAGAAAAATCCCTTTTCTTGTTGTTGTTTCCTGTTTTTCTCTCAGAGAAAACAACAGGAAAAAGCAGAAAAGAAGACAAATCCTTTGCATTAAAGCAGTCACCAGCACAAGACACTAGCAAAAACCCACTAAAGCTGTTAAACAAGTATTATTTCTCATCAGTGAAATAGCAGAGTAGCCAGAATGGGCATCTCAGCAGCTATCAGCTAACTTACTTACACTGATGTAGGGAAGTTTATCATAATACACAGAAATATCCATCATAGCTAATTTTATTTCACACTGCAAACATCTTGGCAGCAGAAAGCTGGCTGAAACTAATGAATATTTTCATGTTCCTTCTGTTTGTTTAAGGTGAGATCACTGAAACAAAATTATGTAGGAAAAAGATCAGTTTCACAAATTAGAAATCGAGTTTGTCAAAGCAAATCAATCACAATTTTTTTTTTTTTACTTTCTTGTAAGTAGATCTGTTAGAAAAAACATTTTCCTCCAGGTCACTTGTATTGGAAGAAAAATATCAGGTTGCTGTTAAAGCAGGGTAATAGATACATTGTGGGCATCAGTGGGCTGGGTCTTTTTCTTAGTTTATAAATATTTCTTTTAATTTTTTCTACCTAGTGTATATTATTTATAACCTCAATAAATATGAGCATACATTTTATCTATTAAGAAAAAGGTCTAATAGCTAAAAGGACACAATTTTATTAAAATAATCATACTGTGGTTTTTGATTATAATGAAAAGAAACTGTAAGGAAGTATTCTTCCTCCTTAATAAAAACTTCCCTGTTAAATTCTTAGACAAAATATTTGAACTGTGCAAGGCAGGACTTTTATTCCTCTGGGGAAACTGGTGTTAAAGAACTTCTGACCTTTTCTTTACAGACAACATTAATATCTCATCAATGGTACTGTTTACAAGTATGAGCCCAATGTCCATTGGTTTAATCCCACTTTCTTAGGAAAAAATATCCACTCATTTGTAATTTTCATAAGGTTTTTTGGAAAGAATATGCATCAGCTGAAATTTCCTTAAATATAAAAGATGGGTTGGCATTTGAAAAACATGAAATGTTGGGTTTTTTCTGTGCAAATGTAGATGCTACATGAGAGAATGAAGACTTCAGGATAATTTAGAAAGGCACCCTCCTAAATAAATATGAGTTACATTGTACTGCAGAACTTAGCTGAATTCCTCACTGCAAGAAGAACACTCTGTGCCCATAACCAGACACAGAGTTAATTTCTGCCTGTTGATTATCTGAACAAAACAATCCCCACAGAGGACACTGGGCTGATATTATGGCCGGTGTAAAATCAAACTCACAGTAAAACATAAAGCACCGACCCTTGGAGCTCTGTAGTGCTGGTGTGGGCACTCGGTGCGTGTGTGGGATAAATGCTGCTCCGAGCTCCCTCTCTGTGCCCATTTAAAACACAGTGAACAGCAGAGAAGGGCCAGTCAAATACTACAAGGACATGCTCAAGGCAAATTTTCGAGCTGTGTGGCATTAATTCCTCACCGTGGACAGCAGAGCTGCAGCCTGGCTGCTGGGGCAGGGATTATACACTGAGCCTGTCAAAGGTTATGAGCAAAAGCGGTATTGACACTGCACATCACTGCAGATGCCAGACAAAAGCAGGTGCTGTGGATAAAGAAAATGCAACTTCTGGGCCCACTTTGCTACTATAAAAATCAGAGCAGTTTCTCAAAGAAACATCAAAGGCAGGATTTTTCATATGAGATGGATGTGACTCCATTCTTCCCTACTTCTGCACTTCGAAATATAATTATGAGATGAACTGGACCACATTTACTGATGATGTAATTCCACTGAAGTTATTTCTGGGAGAAAATCTAATCCACTAACATAAGTCTGCAGCATGTTGATAACTTATAATTGAACAAACTTGATTTCCCTTTGTTTTATCTGTACTGCTTGAAATAATATATTGTTTTAAAAAGAAGATTAAATTAATACTTTTCTGTGTGGACCAGGTTTAGACTGGGAGGGTGGGGAGGCACTAGAACAGGCTGAGAGAAGCTGTGGCTGCTGCATCCCTGGAAATGCTCAAGACCACGCTGGATGGGGTTTGGAGCAACCCGGGATAGTAGAAGGTGTGGGTCTGGGGAAGATAGGGGGTGGGACAAGGTGATTTTTAGGGTCCCTTCCAACCCAAACCATTCCATGATTCTATGATTCCATGACTAGCAATGATTACATGCATCAGGAAAAACAAATTCAAATTGTTGACCTCAGGTAGAATTATATCAACCTTTTCCAAAACAAAAAGCTGCCTTGAAATCCCACAGAATAAATTTTAGCAAAACATTTATGTCTAGGCCTGGCTTCAAACACTGACATGGTCGAAAGTGGAACATCCTTTGCTGTCTTTTCTAGAGGGAGGTACAGAGACGGCTCTGCCAGTGCAGCACAGGGCAGGAGGGCAAAGAGGGTTTGTGTTCCACCAAACAGAACATCAACATCTGAACTCTCCCAGCTGCTTTTAATCCTGCTTAGGGTAAAAATCCATGTGATCTCACAAACGTGTCTCCACTTGGACTGAGCAGGTAGAGCCAGAGCTTTAACACCTCTTTCAATTGACTTTGCTCACATCTCCTCTGTGCACACTTTCCTAATTCCATTCACTATGCTTGTCCTTGCACATGTTTTTGCATTATTCAGTAGCAAATTCAGTCCTCAGGCATAAACAAACAAATCACATATGTTTCATTAGCTACAGCAAGGTCTAATTGCAGTAAGCAGAAACACACAGAAATTTGAAAATGTTCTGAATTGTTACTATAGCCACCACTGAGAGCAAATACTTAATACAAACTTTATAACATAAATAATTTAATAGACAGAAACCTAATGAAAATGAAAGGACAACCAGAAAGGAATATATTTTAAAGCATTAACATCTTGTGGAAAAATATATTCAGGTATAAACTGGCCAAACACAATTATAACTTCAGGTTCTCAATGGGAGAATGGGTTTCAGACCCTTCTCTGATGCAGCAGAAACAGCTGAGCTTTTCCACCAATGAAGAAACAAATAAAAACCACAGAAGAGAAAATTGAATTCCACAGAATTCCAGGCTTTACAGGAGAGGAGGGGATCACAACATAATTAACAGTGCCAGATTGCTTTTCTCTTCCCAGTGAAATGTAATTATTCGAGACATCCTTTCAAACCTAAGGTTATCTTTTAAAAATACTTGTGTACCCTCAGCTTCTCACATTTCTTTCATGTTGCTTGACTTGTCTCAGAGTTTGGCTTACAGGTTGTAACACCAAGCTATTAATAACCCTAGAAGATTTATAAGCATTTAATGAACTTTCAGGAGGGTACAGAGGAATAAATAAAAATATATTCCGTTTCTGTAATGAAACTGCATATCTAGAAATAGCATTAAATATGAGAATTTCAAAGAATATCTTAAAATAGTATTTTCTGTGTTCATTCTGAAACTTTAGCTTGCTAAGTTAAGACACTAACCAGCAAGAACAAACACCACAACCACCTTTCAGGGAAAACAGTTATTTCTACCTTATCAAAAAGAGACATATTTATAAGTTTGACAGTCCCTAAAACAAACTTATGTAAAAAAAAAAAGAACAAAAAAGTGGCAGAAAAAAAGTTTTATTACCATACATTGTCTAGTGTCAACCAGGGGTAGATACATCTCCTGCAAAATCAGAAAGACCAACTTCTCTGTGTGTATAAATCCATGTAGATTATATTTATACATCTATACATGTACATAAATATAAAGGGATAAAATAAATGAGTGAGTGAGCCATCAAAATCTATCACAACTTACTCCAATTAATAACTGCGAGGTTCGGACCATATTTAGCATCTGCTGTAAGAACAGACAAACATTCAGTCAAACATCAGCAGTGCTCACAGATCTACAAAGGGAATATTTTTTTCTCTATTTTGCTGGGAATGACTAAGAAACACTCAACTGTTGGGGTTCCCAACTCCCTCTGCCTCAGGTTCATATCACTACAAAACAAATCCTAAAAAGAATTTCATAGGAGAGATGAGCATTAGTCCAATTTACTATTTCTCATCATGAAGAGTAAAAAGGTAAATTCAGATGAAGACAAATGGGAGCCAAGCCCTTCAGATATCTTCTTATAATTAAGAAAGTGTCAGAACCTCTGTCCTAAATTTGTTCTGTCAAAAGAAATAGAACAGATCATTGTTTCCAAAGCTAAGACGCATTAGAATTTTTATTAGGAGCTCCTAACAAATGAGAAATACAAGAGCAAAACTGTTATTTGAATGTCACTGATTCTTCAGGTTTAATACATCTAATTTCCTCTTTCTCTCAGCAGAGCTGCTATTGGAGCTGTCTGCAGCATTACACAGTGCTCAGGCACAAACACAGAAGAGCCACTGGTTTGCAATTGAAATGAGATTTCATAAATCAAGGGAATAGAGCATTCCATGGTAGTGGAAAGCTGGCTTTTTGCTATTTTAAAACAATATTTTTAAAGAATACTTTAATTCAAACAGAAAATGATTTTATCAGTAGTGTTAGCCCCAGTCATTTTATATATTGCTGGTGCCTTTTCATATCTTGCACATAAAAATGTACAGCCTTCCTTTCTTCTTTCAACAACATCCTTTCTATATGCATTAAAGATATTATCCAACAACTTTAGTTTCTAAAAATCTTCTCCCATATTTCATTGTGCAGCTTGGCTGTTAATTATTTTTTCACTCAGTGTTGATTTCCTTCGTGCAAAGACTCTAGTTTTATTTTTAGTGCCTTATATAATTGTTCACTAATGCCTTATTAAAGCTGAACACCTGTAGCCTCAGTTATCTTATAAATGAGTTAACAAGGAAGAACACTCCCCCAGGGAAGCTTGTATTATATATCTGAACCAGGAGAATTAAACCATTATGTACCTCCTCCAAGTTAGCTGTTCTCTGGTTCCAGCACTTCAAGCTGTTATTCCTGCTTTTTGGCAATGAGCAAAGAATCAGACTAAGCCCAAAAAGAACAAACATGGCAAAATGAATTCTTCTATAGGAAGCTTCTGCAGAAGCTCATGACTTTGAACGTGTTAGTCCTTAACAGAGCTGATGGAAGTGTCCTTTTCAGAAGCTTGGCATTGTGCTCTGCAAACAGACCAGAAGAGATCATACGAGAACAACAGCATTGTTTGCTCAGAATTGTTCATTCTTTAAAACACTGATGCAGGCAGGAGCAAGAGGTTTCTTTGCAAATCCTTTCCTGGCAAGAACACTGCCAGGCTCCAGAGCTGGCAGCAGCCAGGGGCTGTTGGTACCAGGCACTTTTGGGGGTTAGATCAGCTGTCCCACTTGCAGCCCAGCCTAGAAGCACCCCAGCTCTCCCTGCCCCCACTCCTGTCCCTGGCAGAATTCACCTCCACCAGGTGTGTGTGTCCCAGGCACGGGGGCTGCTCCACCAGCAGAGCTCAGCAGGAGGAGGAGGAGGAGGAGGAGGAGGGGGACTCATCTCCAGCAATAATTCCCCCAGTTCAGAGCCCCACGCTGCCCCAGTCTCAGGGCAGGTGAAGTTTGTTACTTGGGCTGGCACAAACTTCTGCTCCCTGAGGCCAGGGGAGAGGACAGACCACGGCAGTGGGACACCCTGCGTGGGCTGGCATTTCCAGCAGATCCACTCTTCTGACAGCAGCCTGCCCTTGACTTGAAATGGAAGCAAATCCCCAGTACAAACAAGATCTCAAAGAATCTATGTGGGCAGAGGCCAAAGAGCAAGGACAGTTTTCCAGCACCCTAGAATCTATTGCTTTAATTTGTCCATACAGCTATATAAAACTAGCAATTTATCTTGTCTTTTTCTGAACAGCCTTTTATAAAGCAAATCAAATATTCTCACAAGTGCCATTTCAGTATCATTTCTGAATGGGAAGCTCAGGTCTTCTCAGTATAATTTGATAGTGTGTAATGTAATTGGCCCCTGGCTGATATCTTCATTTATTTCATGCATTTTCAGATTCACATTGAAACTGAAATCTGGCACAACTCTTGTCCTCTTGAGGGAACGAGCTTGTAACAAACCTGGAGGAAGAAAAAGTGACTTATCCAAAGCAGGTGTGCCCTGAACAAAAATTCCCAGTATTTTCGGGTGTCTCTTTCCACACTCCATCCTGCTGGATTCACCTTCTGTGCTGTAGCTCTATTTAGAAGTCTGACAGAGGAAAGATATCTGGGTTAGCACCTATGCACTAAATCTGTAATAGATGAGTCCCAATAAAAATAAAAATAAAAAATTCTCCAGATGAGCACTAAAGTAATTAAAGCCTATCAGACTGATCCTTATTGCACCATCAGTAGGATATATCCAGACAGGACTCTATTGAATTCCCATTACCTTCACTGAAATAATGCAGATCTACTGCCTCTTCTAAAAATGGTTCTCTGAGCTTCCTCATGACTGATCGTAAAATAGACTTACTGGGATGTCGTAAAACAATTCTTCATTGATTTACAGGTAGGAAAATACAGCCTCCAGCCACAACCTGTCAGATTTCACAGAGTATCACAAACCCCAGAATATAGGCCCAGTTTAAACATGTAAAATAAGGATGACTCAGTTCAAATGATGGCCCAAGGGCCTGAGTGTTGTAAAGTTGACACGTTTGAATAATAGGAAAACCAAAGTGTCCAGAGCTAATTAAATCCATTCATCTTGGATTTTAAGTTTCAGACAGATCTGTAATGAAATTTTATTTCAATTTCTTTCTGTTACTTATTCCAAATCCCTCTATAGCTCTGCTAAATGTCCAGATGTTTGGCAAATCCTGGATCTGGTGACTGGGAAGGACTTTGTGGTGCTGGGAGCTCTGGTTTTTAACAACAATAACCACGATTCTCCAACATCGATAATGTATTAATCCAACAAAAAGCAGCTCTGTGAAGTTATACTGGTGAATGAGGTGTACTAGAGCACACAGGGCCTCCCCTACCTCCCTGCTTTTGGGTTGTGAGGGAGCTGTAGCACTCACTGGACACAGCTCTGGTCGAGAGGATGAAGAGAACTGGACTTATGCAACCAATTTGTTCCACAGCACCCCGGCCGTGAGGACCCTGAGGGGCAGGACCACAGCAGCTGTTGGACACCCAGAGTGGAGTTTGGGACACAGGCACTCAGTACCCTCACCCGACAGCAAAGTTCTCCCCTGCTCACATGGTCAGATCAGCCTTGATCTGGCCCTGGATCCTCAAGGTCCCTGCTCCAGGGCCAGGAGCCTGGGGAGCCCTTGCGGCATCCATCACTCTGCTGGCATTACAAACCTGGAAGCTGTGGGGTCAGTCCAGGACTCTTGGGGCTTCCCTGCTGCAGAGCTGGAAGCCTGGAAGTTCTGGGCTGGGTTCCCAGGGCCCGTAGTGCACAGACAGCCTGCATGGCAGAGCAGCCATAAGGCACAGATCCCGAGAGCCCTGCATCTGCTCAGGGAAATTGATATTTGGGTAGAAACAGAGAAACTGAAACACGCAAAAAAAGACAATTTTTCAGAGCAGCTGGGGTATGGAGAGAGGGCACATTTGGAAGCGTTGCATTTTATTTCCTGAGTTTGGGGAATAGGGGTGGTTTTGCTTTTAGTTTGTTTCAATTAATCCCTCGTTCAAAGAAACAGAAGCATCAAAATGCTTTAGGTTGGTCTCTGAGCAAAGTCTCCCCTTTTCTTAAAATACCCAAAACACAACTCACAAGATGAAAAAAAGTCGTGACAGCTCTGATAAAGAATAGATGAGACAAAGTGGAAACAACAGACACCAGTTCAGGGAAAAGCTCTCAAAACAATTATGACATGAGATCTGTGCTCCCTAAAGTTACAGAGCAGCTAAGCAGACAAGGAGACACCAGTGCTACCTAAGCAGCACAGGAACGTGCATCTCTGCCTGGATTCTATGGCTTGCAGACATTAATCACCAATTTATCCAGGCTTCAGTCGCTGCCACTGCAGCTGGATGCAGATCAAGAGCTCTGCAGGACATGGAGAAAGCCCAGGGATGCATCTACCTCGGAACTGGTGGCAGTTTCTTCCCTGAGTTACTCCTCCTGCTTCAGGTGTACCAGGAATGATTACAGTTGTGTTCTGCCCACCTCTCACCACCTTTAATTTGATGCCTATAGCCTCCTTTCTCTGAAAAAAAGACACCAAAAAAAAGTAGCCAGGCACATTTAAGCAAGAACACACAATTTCCCAACACCAATCTCTATTATTTACATGTTTGTGTTCATCATGATTATGCCTTAATCAGTATTTGGGACTACAGCCTTAATCATATTTTCCCCTATTATATAAATGACGAATGACAAATAGTCACAGGACTAAAAAGTAGATCAAATCTGTTGAATAATGACAGCTAGAAATGCATTTTTCTGTGACAAATGAGATATCGGCTGTGACTCTGGCTTGACAATTATCACCTCGTTAATCAGTCAGGGAAATTCCAGGCAAATGACTCCAACCCAAAGGTCAGGAGTGGTTATCACTGGTGTACTCTGTGCTGCAGAGCATTCCAAATAGTTAAATGGCTCTGTACACGTGCATGGCTTTTATTTGTAATTTATTCATGATTTTGCATTAATCACTGACATCCTGACACCTAATTAGTAACACTCCCAGGTAACGCGGGGTGAGAACTACCATACGTATTTTAACAATCAAAGTTGAGACAGCAAGCTAAAATCAGGGCTTCAAAATGAAGAGTGACAGTCAGTATTTAATTAGTTTCATCTGTACATACTCTTTTCCTATTCACTACACACAGTTCAGGCTCACTCAAAGTCAAACAGAAATTAAAGTAAAAAAGCTTTCAAAGATATTTTATAGAAATGCTACAAAATTCCATTAATATATGAATAGTGTAATTTATCATCGATGGCTTAGAAAATACTATGGAATTCTGTCATCAGCTCTCTGTAGAAATCACCGACATCATTTTTGGCTCCAAAAAACATTGCTGCCATCCACATGCTAAGCCACAACCTGAGGATTTAGGAGTGAGCATTTAGAAGATTTCTAAGGACTAGGCCCTCTCCCTTATTCAAGGGTGTTTCAGGGTAGTACTTATTTAATTAGAAATTAATTTCACACCAAACCATTTTTTTCTTTGCTAATTAATGACAAATCTGTCAAGGAGATTTACCTGGAAAAACATGTTTCCTATCTTTTCATCCTGTACTGCTTTCCTTTTGCATTATTTTGTTGTGACATAAAGTTCTTCTTTTAATCTGGAAAGAAAAAAATTCCAGTCATTCAACTTGAACTAAAATAATTTTTGTTTTTTTCAAATATCAATTTGTCCAAATTTTCTCAAGGTTCAGGTCATTTTGGACTGTTTTATTTTGCTTCAGCCAAGAAGCCTCAGTTATTCAGAGAGTTCCAGTGCTCTGTACCTTCCACACAGGGCTTTGTCTCCCCAGCAGAGAGATTGAAGCTCTTTAAGGAGTGCCAGGGGTTTTTGACCTGGAGGGTTCATTCAGATGGATCTTCCAAACACTCAACATTACAGACTTCATCTACTGCTGTATGCAGAACACATAAAACGTAAGTTAAATTTCTAACTGGGGCATTTCATGGAAAAAAATCCTGATACCATGCAGATAGGCCCTCATTTTTGATAGCGAATTTAATAGGGATTTGTTCTTTTATTTGGATCACTTACAACAGCCCTGTTTCTTAGCAACAGCACGTGGTAGCAGACTTTGACACAGAAGAAATAACAATCCCTACATTCAGTAGGACAATGAAAACCAGAAAGAAGCAGCAAAATCAGATGTAGCTTGTTTGAGGGTTTTTTGCCCAAACCACTCACCCACATTCTCCGAGCCTTCTCCTCAAGAAGCATGGGAGACGGGAAAAGTTGTGCTGCCATGAAACGGAATTTATTTTTTTTCTATTTACAGCAGCCACAAATCCAAAATAATTTCATGACAGTACTTACCACATAATCACAACATATAAACCCCAAGCAATGGAAAAAAAACCATAATGACAGGAAAATAAACAATCACGTACCTTGACACTATTATGACTAAATTCCATATGTAGAGGGTTTGGAAAAACAATATTTGTCAGTTGTGCAAAATTATTTATAACAGGTATTTAAAACAAGGTAAATTCTAAATTGTACCACTTTGGGTTGCCATTTGGAGCCTTTTAGCCACCTGTTTCAGTGAGCTCCTACAATGGAAAGCACCCTCACCTCTGCCTTTTTTCTGATGGCATTTATCCTCCTGTTCTCAGCAGCTCATGCCAGACTCCAGTGGTGCAGAATGATTGGAAATCTTTTCTCCTCCTGTGAACAAGCAAAGCATCCATCTTAAACAGCAAAGGCTATCACCACTGCCTCCCACCCAACTGGAACAGAAAGGCAGCAATTTCACGTGTTCTGGTCAAGGCATTCGGATGCAGATGAAGGTGAACATGCAAATGGAGGAAATTACTTTGTGGATCTACATTTACACAATATTGTGCAAGCTAAAGCTCATCTCCACTGCCACATAATCTATCTTCCCCCGTGATAAAATCCAAAAAAATCTAAGGATTATTATTATTATTTTGGCTTCAGCTGTGTTCTCTGACAGCACAGTCAAAAATTACAGCGCTGCCTAATTGTGCTCATAACATGAAAAGATTGCAAGTTATGTTTTTGGAAGACCTGAAGAGTTGATGGATATTTCAAGAGCCAGAGTCTACTTCCACCCTGAAATTCTGTCACTCCAGAAGATGATAGTGCTCCATACACAGTCAATTACATAAATTTATGGATATTAACACATGTAATGTATCTAAATATGCAATATATTCCTGTATAAAGATATTTGAGGGAAAATTTAAAATATTATGTTAGCGGTTTACACTATTAGGGGACTGAAAATGCACTGAAAAAAATACAAAATACATAAACACTTGTATTAGAGAGCTCATGCACTGAAACCAAAGAGGTAAGAGAAACAAAGGCTGGAAGAATTAAAAAACTACAGGATGCAGCAAAGACCACTCAAAACACTTTTAACACCTCTTGAAGCATCTGAGGATCATTTATTTATGATTCCTCTTCTATTGTCAATTTATTATTCTCATTAAATGAGAATCCTGCCATGACCTTTGCCTATGAAAAAAAGTCATCAATCAAAACTCACAAAAAACCCCACACGGAAGAAGCAGTAATGAAGTTTTTCTGAGGATTCACAGGCTCTGCTTCATAAAGAGCTCTGAGTGTTAAAATAGAAACCTCATTTTACAGTTTATCACCTATGATGTTCCAGTTAACCACAGCAACAGCTAATTATTCAAAGGAATAAAGCTTCAGCTCTTATTTCTCTCTACTGCCCACCTGACCTACTTGCTACACTCCTCACACCAGGTACCTCGCGAGTGTAGATTATATTTAAAGTTTGTATTTCTGATGCATAAAATAGAATTCTATTCATCCGACATTTTGCTTTATATGAGAGAGTTTCAATGATTATTGGAAATATATTGCAGTTCTTCCCCCATGCCCAGAAACAAGCTGAACGTGTTATCACCTGCACTGAATTTTATTCTAAAGTGTATGGAATATAGGAAGTCTTTCTTGCTTTAGAGTTGTGACATCATTGTCTGGATGTTTTCTAAGGTATCTTTTTTAAATTTTTTTTTTTTAATAACCTGTATTGTTGGCAGGAGCCACGAATCCCTATCTGATGGCAGCAAATATATTCTGTAGCTCAGGTAGAGGGGTTCTCTTTTAAGAGAAGCCCATTGTGAGGCTTCACTTCACAGGCTGGGACTATTGTGCAGTTTGCTCAGTAGACAAGGTAATGTGTTGCTTTTTGCTCCTGGTTTGAACAGCCAGGACAGAAAGGGAAGTGTTTGATTACTGTCCAGCAGCCTGTTTTCTATTTCTGCCTCCCAGTCACAAAACACCCCGTGGATGTGGCTGCAGCTGCTGTATGAATGCAGGAATCCAGAAATACCTATTAAAACTTTGCAGCTAAGCATAACATCCTAAAAAGGATCTGATTTCCAAGAGAGCAACTACGACTCCATGAAAAGAATGGACGGAGCACCATAGAAATGGCTCAGAAATGACACAGAACCAATGTGCCGTGCAGGAAAGGAAATGGGAAATTGAATAAAAAAACCATAACAGAGCACGTGAACAGTTGGGAAAAGAGAATCTCCAGGTTTCCTGAGTTAGATGGTGGAAGGAAAGCATAGGGGATGCTGACTTCAGAGATACAGCAAGAATCCCTATTGCATAGAGGCTTTTAAGCTGGCAGATAAGTGCTCTGTTTAGCTTACCGTGCTTGAATATATTGCTCGATTATGAAAACACAAATCTCTGCTGAACAACAGGGAGGGCGGGTTTTTACTTTTTTTTATTCCCTTTTTCAAATATTTAACACCTATCAACTTCTCAGACAGAATATCAGAATTCAAGAGTGATGAGGGGTTAAAATTTGGTAAAATGGGCTTTTGTTTGCTGGTTCCACATCTCAGGTACACTGAATGTGGTGTGAGTTAGTGCATCACTGATTTCCTCAGTGTTAAAATAACCCAGCAGACCCTGAAAATCAGCATTATCTCAGCAACAAAATGGCAGTGCTAAAAATGAAAAGACAGCATTACCTATTTTTTTTTTTTTTGTAGAAATAATAAAATAAGAAGTAAAAAATCTCAATTATTAAATTGGCGGCCAGTGAAGTTGAATATAAAAAAAGTGCTCATGGAATTATGGTGAACTAATCACAGAATGCATTTGATTAAACATAGAAGGTTTACCAGAAAACGCCAAGCACCAAGTAACGCCTTGAAAACTGATGGTTTGGGAGATTTATTTGTGTGGGGACAAATGCGGTGCAGGGAAAGAAAACACTGCTGCAATTAGCAACAATGTGTAAATTTGAGATCACTAAATTGGTTATTACAAAAAGGGAAACTTCTTTTTGAAACTTCAGGTGGGTAAATGTTCCATTTCCTATTCTCAGTACTTTAGTACCCAGGCCAGTGATTCTGCCATGCAGAAATCATATTGTTGCTGAAATTTGAGGTGGTGTAATGTGTCAGTATACACAGATCTTTACATGGGGAGGTTCTTCTCTCACACAGAGGTGGGTTGAATGAATAAATGGAATTTGGGACAAATACATTTCATTTAATTGCTGTGAAGAGATGCTGCCTGGCCATCAGCACAGGGCGCTCTGGTGAATTTCCTTCTTGATGCAGAAAGGATAATTGTATTTGCAGCTGGGACAAGATATATCCATATCAGGGTCAACTTTTTGTGTCTGGAACTTCATTTAATTCCCACAAGCAGGGATAAAAAATGGCCTCAGAATACTCTGAGCAGAATGATGCAGTGATGAGTAAAAATGCATTGATTTGCACTATATAACAAACTCCATTGCAAGAGGTGGAGTTTGATATTTTTAGGTAAAGAATGTCAAAGAGTGATTTCAAGTACATCAAGGATGCATTCCATAAATTCTGTAACTCTTCTTTTAAGTATTTTTATAGGCTTAAAGGCTCAAGTCTCTTTAATTTTAGAGATTATTTTTTATAAGGGAAGGGTTTATTTGCAGACAACTTTCCATAGACAGCTACAGAAACCTCTCTGTTGCCTTCCTATTGAATTTACTTTAAATGCAAAAAATCTGGGGGGTCCTCAGTTTGGTCTGTCAGCTCACCAGCAGGAGAGCAGTACTATGATAGAAACATGTTAAAAATGATAAATAGCTCCAGCCACGCCAAGACTGAAAATAAATAGTGACCCCCGGTGAACAAAATTATTTGGAGTGTGGTCCTTCATGATTAGCAGAGATATCTCCCATTGTGCTATAAATCTTGCAAATGGATTTCCACCACTTATTGCTGTTCAGAGTCTATTATCACTGTCACATTAAAAGGGTACAGACAGCAAAGAATATCAAAGAGCAAGCTGCAAACACTGACCAAAAATCAGAGAAGCGAAATGACTGGTTGCTGTGCAAGAGTCATGGAGCAGATCTGAAAACCAGGCAAGGATGATCGTGCACTTTACAGAACACAAGGTAAACATTAAAAAAAAAAAAAAAAAA
>VZRS01008062.1:459637-590072 GCA_013398055.1 Ifrita kowaldi
CAAAACAACAAAAAAAAAAAAAAAAAAAAAAAAAAAAAAACCCAAAAAAAACCCACCAAATCAACAAATCCAAAAAAGCTGAAACAGAAATAGTTTTTGACACACACAAAATCATTAGCAACTGTATCTAGATACTATATTGCTACATGGATTAAAAAAATGCTATTGCTTCTAAAGTCATTGTGGGTTCCTTGCAAACCCTCATGGAAGAGGAATCCAGTTGTTTCAACAAGACTTCAGCACTTTAGTCCTATTTTACTCCTCAAAAGGAATCAAGTTTTTCTAAGCAAGTCAAGTGAGTGCTCAACTAGACTCAAACACTATTGTCCATATCATCTCAAAAATAAGATTACTTCATAAGTACACAAAAAGGCAATATAGAAAGCAAAATTTAAAACAAAATCCCAAATTAATTGGGCTAAAACCACAATGTTTTTAAATTGCTCACTTACCTAGAGAAATAAATAAATAATAGAATAATAGGAAACTATCAAGCTTTCAGACACCATTAGCTTCACATTATAAGCAGGATTCTTCCTAAGGATCTCGAGTCCTGTGAGGTATTAAACTCAGAACTAGGATTTGACAGCAAGTATTTGCTATTGCATCCTGCAATTTTATAGCAAGCAAGCAGTTTAATTAACCAATAAAAGTGGTGCTACTTTTAAGAATCTCCCTTGCAAAACAACTGATGGCACTATTGCAGAGAGAAACAATTCCCTCCACTTCCCACCACTGCCACAGGCACACACCTCACCCTTACCCTCACAGCCCCTCCTGTCAATCCTAACATTTTATTTGCCATCTTCAGCTGAACAGCCAAGGGGGGGTACAAACTGCAAGATCTTTAGCATTTTTCCTGTAAAATCTCACAAAAGCAGGATTTCAGAGGCCTGATTGCGTCAGGTACTCCCAACAATCAAGTTCCAGCCTCAAAATCCTCTCAGCCACCCTTGGAAATCTGAATTAAAATGTAATTTCCTTATCTGAGAGATGACAGCTCTGTGATCTGTCCCAAACAGCTCATCTTGATAATTTCTGAATTCCCACAGCAGATTCTCTTTGGTTATTCTGCTTCTCTGTCTGGTTCCTGAGAATCACAACAAAAACTGCCTGAACTGGAGACAGAATCAAGAGGGTTTTTGCATAAATACGAGCTCTGGATATCTATCAAATTCTTTTCAACCAGACTGTGAAAAGCCAAACCCAATGATTAATGTGAGTATCAACTACAAGCACTCAGAACCCAGGAACAACCTGGCTGGATGAAATCATATGCATTTAATGATATTGCAAATAGGAAAAAGAGATCTATCTGTCATGGATGCCTTCCCAAAATTTCATGATGAGTTTCAGCAGACTAAGTATTTGAAAACCTTGAGGTATTTATCCTGTAATGAAGAGATTTTCTTCTTCTGTTCAGACAGTATGAAACTGAACTGTTAACACCTGTCCACTGAATGCTGTTTTCTTTTATATGTCCCTAATTCACCAGTTTGGGCTGCATTAATGTGAGGAAAAAAAAAAAGATTTCACAAGACAAAAGTATTTGTGAGAGAAAACTCCACTGCTTTTTGACTTTCAAGGGAAATTGGCCACGTGTGATGGAAATGCTGACATATTTATCACAGATTGAATCACATTCAACCCAAAAAGACATTTATCATTAGAAAGAACATGCAGAGTTTTACGAAGAGGGAGTAATATATTCTGCTTTTTCTTTCCATCATCTTTAATATGTTTTATATAATCAGTTTCCAGATTATTTGGGTCATTTAAACAGCAAAGCTTGCTTATAAATTCTACAATATAAACAAGGTGTACAGCAGAAGCTGATAATGAACATGAAAAATGTGTAAGAAATGTAGTACTGGAAAATACAACATGCCTCAATGACACCATCAGGAACTGAATTAGAGTATTTGTCAAGTAACGCCGCTGTAATCTTTCCATCAGGAACCTCTTCAAGTTATTTCTAAAAAACTTGGTAAATTTTATTTTAGGCACCTTTACACACACACACACATTAGATTACATATAAAAAGAAACCATTCATTTTCTATTTTTACATGTATTTTAATTGTTCAATTGTTTTGTTTTCCTCCGGTCATAATTTATTCTGCAATAGAACTGAGACAGAAACACTACTGCCCATCACTGCCTATTGCCAGTTTTTCAGATCCCTGTCAGATATAAACTCTGTTCACTGCTGCCCCTAAAACTGTTCTCCTCTGGGGCCTTCACCTGTGTCTGCCCAATGGCTCAGGTATCAAAGGTAGGGGACAAATAAATCAGCAGCTGAGCCTTTGCTGTTGACAGCAGCCATTCACTGGATGCTCCCTTCAACACAAGTGGTCACCACGTTGCTCCCTGTCCCCCTCAGACCCACATTTCCCATCTGCTGTTTGCTTTGCCTGGTTAGACTGAAGACAATCAGGCAAATGATGTTTGTTCCTACATGTTTGGAAAGCAGTTAGCCCAACACTGGAATTCCAGTCCTCAACCCACTGCTCCTCACCTGGGTAATGGGTTGGACATAACTGAAAAACCACTTTCATGTGCATTGTAAATCCACCTGCTGTAATGTCCTTGTTTAAGGGAGGTATAGCTTTTTCTTTATCAGAGAATGACAGTAAGATACGGATTTGCTAACACATTCTTGGAGCAGACTTTTTCAACATGGAAACAATCTTCAGATACAAACTGCTCCTCCAGCATGAACTTTCCTGCCGAGGGAAGCAGAGGCCATGCAGAGACACTCACAAAGCTCATGCCTTGACCTGCTGTGATTTTGGCCATAAAACTTCACAGATCAAGCCAAACTGGGCCACTGCTTCCTTGCCCCCTGCACACCCCAATCATCTTAAACGAGACAGAATTAACACACAGCCAAAGACACAGTTGTGAGAGCATAAAGAACAATCCTAGTTTAGGCATAGTCCAAGGATACATCCCAAAATTATTCCGAAATATAGTAAACCTCAATTATTTTTACATTCTCAAAGCAATTATGTTACTATTATCCCTCTTTGTATTTATAAAATATACTGTGACTGACAAATTCATGGGACAAGGTGAAGGCACACCGGCAGTCACCTTAACCAAGTTTGTTTAAACCCACAGCGTGGATGCTGATGAAGAGCACAACTCAAAAAACTATAGGCAATTTAAATTTTTATCTTTAACTTTTTTCACCAGTTCATTTACCTTAAAACAAAAACTGAAATACAGAATTATATCACGTCGTCACCACCAGTTGAATTTTGTTTTATTCCTAAACCAATATCACCATTGTAGTACACACTTATGGAAAACACTCCCACAGTACCACAGCTGATATTTGTCATTGCCTTACCCTTAACACAGTGAAGGTTTCGTACTTCAGACATAAAAACATCCCACTTAGACCTTCAATAAAATACCATTTTTATGCTGTTCTATAAACTATTTTGTGCTCTTGCTTAAAATAATTACTATGCCCAACCAGTTATGTACACAAAGTAAAGAGAGATTTAAAAATAAAAACCAACACTTTTTATCTACTGTAAGTTTCTATGCTTAAAATTACTATATCATTTCTGGAAGCTCTGCTCACTAGAACTGGCAGATGCTCCATGGAAAATTGCCATTAACAATTAACACATAATGAAAAATCAACCTGCTGGGGCACCTGGGATAAATTTGGTTTTTTTCAATGCATTATTATTCCACTTGAGTGAGATAATAGATTATAATTTTAGAGAAAGTGACATATGGAACATTTATGAGACTTTGCAAAAATCATTTGAGGCCCTTGACTTAAAACATTTATCTCACTCTTGGAGGGGAGGGGAAGGACTTTGACAGGGAGACTTTGGTGGGCCAACTTTCTTAACGAAGATTGAAAGACTTTTTATCTCAAAGCCACTTCAGCTATGAAGCCAAAATTCAGTTTCCAGCTCATGCCTGGCAAAACTATTAGATTTGAGGAGATGCTCTTGTTCTTCAACTTCCTCCTTCCAGTGCAAAGCTTTCCTCTTGTAGACGTCACATAAAGCTTTATTGCTGAGAGGGTATAAATACATGATTTGGCTATATTACTCTATATATATATATATACACGTGTATGTAATGTCCCAAACTTCTGGAGAGAGAAATTACTGTTCCAAACACCAATCACAATTATTTTGAAAAATATCAGGGAGAAAAAAACCCAGCTACTAATTTCCAAGGGCACAGAACTTCACAAGCCATCTTTAGTAAATCTTTTCCTCCTCCTTCCCAGAGAAGCTGTGCCCAGGTCTGGTTGCTGTGGGATGAGGAAGACGTGGCCACACAGTTGTGCACAATGGTTCCAGGCACAGGCAGCCTGACCTGCTGCAATCTATTCAGAGTTTTTCCATTTTCAGATTTCCTACTTGTTACTTTTAAAGGGTGACTGAGTTGTTCCAGACCTGGCTGTGGTACAAAAAAGCTTTCAGACAGACCAGGAAAAAGAATCTCTAAACCACACTTTTAATTCTTTAATTGTCAACATATATTTTTAGCCCTCGGTATTTATTTGTAAGAGGTTCAGCAGTCTATATTATAATTTGTAAAAAACACACAGAGCAGGGCAAAGCTTTGAAGGAAAAACCCCTTTTGCTGATGAAATGACAACTCCAAAGTACAAGCAGGCAATGAAAGCTGCATGAGTTCTCTGCATGAGTAAGGGGAATCAATCATAGGGTTGTGTTCCTGGCTCTTACCTCTCTGGCTCTGTATCCTTCTTCACCTTAAGGTGCAAATGAACATCTGCTGGCTATTTAGTTAACATCACTAGGACACTTAAAGACAGAAAAACAAGTTAGATATTCCCAATACCTGAAGGACTTACCAGACTTTAAAGTGATAGAAGAGGTGATTAAAAAAAAAATATTCTCTTGAATATGGTGTTACTTAAATAAGGTATGATTATAAAGGAGAATATTTCTTACATGAGAATATATGAGAACATTGCTTATATGAGAATGTATGAGAATATTGCTTATATCTAATTAAAACGTGAATTTGGAAGGGAAATACAATAACGGTTTATTTAACTGAAATCCTCAAAAACATTTGAACACCTCATTTTAATAAAAGAGGAGAAATGCTCAGAAATATCTATTTTTTCTTGGTTCTCGCACAAAAATGCTAAAAATAAAGGAGATTTTAATGCAGGCCAGTAATGCCCCTGTTTGAGGCACGACTCCTTCCACCTCACTGAAGCGAATGCGCCGCTCTGTGATGCACGTGGGCATTCAGAAATTGGGGAGGTTTTGAGTAAATAAATGGTACCATTTAAGCTAAAAGCAACTTTCCATATCTAGGAAGAAGAAAAATGGAATCCCAGCACAGCAGTCACAGATACTTGCATATCAAACTGTGGACTCCACGTTCTGTGAGTACCATGGCTTCCCAAAACCTTGAACAGCAGCAGGAACCCTGACACGCACTCGGTGAATTCTCTCATCGTCTGCTGGGACAGAAGTTGGCACCAGCAAGATTCTGCCAGATTTGTGGCAGTGCCCCTGAGAATCAGCAGAGATGGCTGCCTTCATCCATGGGTGTATTTTATAGAAATACTCCCTAAAAATAAATCTGTACAAAGCTAAGCTGGTGCTACAAGACTGGGGAGTGGTGCAGCCCAGAGCTCTTGCAGCTCTCCACAATAAAGTAAAACAGGGTATTCAGGGATGCTTCTCCCTCTGTTTGATTGGTTTTAATCAGAGAAAAGCCACAACACTCCACCTGTCCTTTTAATAAAGGAGAGTTTTATAAAAGAAAAGAGCACTGCCTGCTCCTCACATGCCAGAGCATGCAAGAGGAGCAGGGTGAAAACACCCAAGGTCTGCTGTAAGAATGTTAACAAAAGCAGCAGGAATAGTCCTATGAATTTTTCAAAGCACATTCCATCATGAGCTGACATATTCTCTGCATTGAAGAGCTTCCTTTGCTAAGCTTGTATTTGTGTTCTTTTTGTCATGTTGCCCTTGAAAAAAACTGCCAGAAGTTTACATTTCTGGGAACAGTGAGAAGTTTGAAAGAGAAAGAAAAAGGACAATGAAAAACCCCAGCTCTGGCAATAGCTCAGTGCTTAAAGCACTCTGAGGAACCAACTGCCCCAAAAGAGTCCCTGTCTCCAGTCACATTTAAAAGGAATTCAAAGTCAAGCTAAAATAAGTTACTGCCCAAATCCATGCAAAGAGTAAAGGGGGACAAGGAAAAGCAGTCACATCTTTCATTGGTTAAAAAGATGCAAAACTGGCCCAGCAACATTTCAGTCATTTGTCAATTTGACAGAATTCAGTTAATAGAAAAGTGACAAAAACAAAAACAACAAACGGTACAATAAATTGAGGGCTAGGCTTTTTCAGAACACTGAAATAAAGATAGAACACACTTCAGATATAGAGTGCAATATCTACATTTTACTTCATTGATACAATATTTTCTATGAATTTCACCTGTATCTTTTAGATTTTTACATTAAATAATTAACCACTATCTGGAAACGCTTCTGTCATATGTGAAAAAGATGGTCAATGATTTGGGGTTTATGAAAAATTAGAAAATCCCTAGTTCATCTCTTCAACATATCTGGTGTGGTTTCACATACCATGTACCCAGGGGAGGACAGACCCAAATTGTGACAGAAAGGTAGGGAAAAATCTCACGTTGCACCCCAGAAAGTGACACTGGTTGATTCATAGCTCCTGCCAGAAAATGGGATATCTTAACATGTCCTGGACAATCCATCTGCCCTTCAAAGACATGCACAGCTGACTGTGCCTCCACTAAAAATGCTTCATTTATAATTCTGCAACTTCTGGCTCAGAAACCTTCTCCAGGTTCCAAGATGCCCAGAGCCTTGAGATGGAACAATCCTGACCCTCTCTGGGGTCTCCCAGTCAGGATGCCCCATTCCTAAGTACAGATTGCTCCTTGTTTTCCTGCCTGTCCCATGATCCAGGGCATTCACACAACACCTAAATCAGCTCTGCTGCCTTTAACACAGCCCATAAGCTCTCCTGGCACTGGGTATTTGGAAATGAACAGATATTTATAGACATTTTTCACATGCAAATACCTTGTGGATTTTGGATGGATGCTTGAGAGCTGATTTGTCCTTTAATCTGTCAGTAGCAAAGTTCAGCAACGTGGAAATCCAAGCACATTTCTCATTTCAGGACATCTCTACTGCGGATGCTCTTTCTTTTCCTGTTTTTCCCAATGATTTCCCCTTGCACAGTAACTAGAAGCCACATACCTCTTGGAATTATGCTGAAGTTTCTCATTTTTAATAGGCAAATTTTCTCTCTCTGAAGATTTTGTGAATTCTACAACATCTAGGAAGGCTAAGGACAAACTGTGAGGATTAGACAGTTTGTAGATTTTTCTGTCTGCTTATTAGGCACAGTGAGTTTGATCTAAATGAGTTTTCTGCTTTCTCCCTTTATTTTTCTCCTTATAATCTCTCTTACTCGCACGTAATTCACATATGAAAAGAAAAAGCCTAACAAAAGAAAGAAATGTTAAATCATTGTTCTGCTTTAAATTCTCAATCCCCTGAGTGGTTCCCAACCCACAAGTGCTTCTTTATTCCTTTCATTCCAATTACCATTTAACCATCAAACAAAATAACCAGCAAAGGAAATAAGTTATGCAATATATGGCATTCCCCTGGAAATATTAAGTAGTTTTTACAATAGGTTATTTGACAATGCTGAGAAACAGATAGAAGCAATTAACATCAAATTGTTACTTTCCTCCAACGGAAAATATTTGTTTAATTCCACCATTGAAATGAAAACAGAAATTTAATTACAACAGCGTTTTATAACTGCCTGTCCAGACTAACAACAGCACAGCCATATCTCTCTGGAGCCCTATTCAATATTAATGTGGAGTGTAGGTGAGTCAGTGCAAGAACATCACAGGATGCCAACCATCACCTTCCTCACACTCCAGGAAAACACCAGCATGCAGGAACTTGAGCTCTGTAAACCATGACCACTTTTTTTAAAATAAACACATAACTATCAGACAATAAGAAAATTGAAATGTCCGTTTTCCCATCTTTTACATTTGAGCTGCAGATTTAGTATGTGCTTGGTCTGCAAGAGCCCACACTGCAGCTTTCCATACTCCACTGCCAGCTGTGAATTAAGATTGCACCCAATGAGATTTTCACCAAGACAAATCAGGACTATCACCAATAATCCTTGAAAAACACAGCAGCAAATACAGGAAACTCTTGTTGTAGTCTGCAGCGAATAGGAAATAGCTGTTCAAAGCTTTCAAACATCATCTGGTGCTTAAAGGAAGCCACACACAAGCCCTGAGTTCAGTGAGACCCTCAGGGACAGCTCTGGGCTGTGGGACTTGACCACGTGAGCAGCAGTGACAGTGACTGTCGATAAAATTTGGCTGCACAGCAAATACAGTACCTTCTAAAACCTATTTTAAAATTAAGAACAGTAACACCACAGGTGTGACAGTAGCTAGTCCTCCCCTTCTCGCTTTTCATTTTGATCTTGCTGTCATTTATTTGTATTTACAGAAAGTAGCTAATTAATTCAGAGTGCCTGTTCATTGTGGGGCTGCATTTCCTTACACACTGAATAACAACAGACAGACGGGTGAGAGAACTACAAAGGGAGAAAAACCAAACAGAAATAGGTTATGAATCTTAAAATTCTTGTGTACTGGGAGAACAAAGAATGAAAGTTGATTTAATATAAGGAATGGGATTTCTACAGACAATTCAGAACCACAACATTCACAAAGGTGTCTTTCGGTGAGAGTAGCGGAGTATTCATCCCAGGGCTTGATAAATCCAGCTCTTACTGTACTTCAAAATTTGACTGAAGCCAACACCTTATCACCCTTTGATAGTATAATACAGGAAAAACCCCAGGAACACATTAAAGAGCTGGTTCAGTTATAACTGCAGCTGTTTCTTGTAAATTCCATCTTTTGAATAATAAAATTATTGGGCAATTAAAAGCAATTGCCACTTCTGTTTTCCTGCTGATAAACATTACAAAAGCCTCAGAACCACTGCTTTTTCCTGTTTATAGGAGAGCTCATCATCACCATCCCCATCCAGCAAACTGCTCTGCGCAGGTCACGCTGGATTTGCAGCGTGAGCTCTAAAAAGGAGCTGCAGTAAGAGCGGGTGGGTAAAGAGCAAACAATCCACGCTGGCAAAGCACAGTGCCACAAACACCCTGCCCCACTGAGCAGGCTCAAACTCACTCACGGGGGGTTTGCAGTGAGGTCTCGTGTCAAATGCCAGTGCCAAATTCATGTTGGAGTACCTGAAGTGAAACTGCTCCGTGTAACGGTACAAGGCTGGGCAAAATCCCTCACGTCCAAAAAACACTCTGGTGTTTGGGGCTTTTTTATCATCTTTAGATATATTGTTCGATTTACCTCGCCTTTATAGAGGGAACTACAACCAGCCACTGTGCTGGCTCTGTGAGGCCACAGGCACCAGCTCAGCATCCTTCCCCTGAACTCGGCAGCCTGAAGCTCTGGGTTAGCTCAGGGGCTGCTCCCTCATGGCCCTGCACTTGTGGCTGGAGTGGGGCTTTGGCTCCTGGAGGCTCAGACACCCAGGTGCCAGCAGCTGCAGTGCCAGGGATGCAGGAGCAGCCCCTGAGGAGGTTGTGTGTGCATAATATTCCTATTCTGACTCACGGAATTCCAACCTGATCCTTCAGAGAGGGGAACAGGATGGGGCTTTTGATCCTGTTTGTGCATGAGGAGTGAATGTGAGGGTACAGAGCTGCTCAGACAGATGTGTGCACCTACCCCAAACACAGGTCCAGTCTCACCCACTGCATCTCCATCAGTGAGTAATTAAGTCCAGCTTCTTTCTTTTTACATATTTACTTGTTCAATAACACTTTCTGCACTTAAAAACAAATATAATTTGCAAGAAGTTCTGAACTTCTACCTCCAATGCATAAATTATTTGCTGCTATGCTGGTTGGAAATGCCTGTGCTGAAATGGAACAGGGCAGGATTTTCACAGGCCAGCTGGAAACTGTGTGATTTACCTGAGAGAACACATGCGAGTTACAGTGCTCAGCTGTCATCAGCTCGGTGACAAAACCTCTTCATCAGCCATAGGCTCCAGTAGAGTGTATGTGATAAATTTTGTCACCTGCAGTGGGATGAAGGGTAATGCAAAATTTATTAGTGCTAGACAAAAATAGCGAATATTTGGATAAAAGTTTCAGTGTAAATGGCATAGAAAAGACTTGCTTTCCCCTTCCATTTCAGATTGTAATGAATATTTAAAATTTTCAACAACATCTTCAACCGATAGTCTAAAGACTGTATAACTTTTCAAACTTAAAAAGTGATGCAAAATACAGAGTAGGAGTAGTGCAGGATGCCAGGGCTCTACATCTGATCATGGTAAATTCAATGACCAATTGATTGATTGAGATAAATGAGGGGCAAAAGCAAACAAAATAGTTCGAGGTGACAGTTAACTGATCAAAAAGAAAAAAAATAAAATCACACTTTTAGGGAAATTTCTAGAGGAGTGACATTTGCAGCTGTTTGTGGGAAACAATCCACTGAAAATTTCAAAGCTCTTTACCCTCGGCTCTAACACGCAATCCCAAACTTTGATGTTCAGTATACACAAAAATAAATGAATATTCAGACCTTCTAACAAAAGACAAAGGATTTTCTCTAAGAGCCTTGACAGTTAAAAATTTGTAGAGCACCTTGAAAACTCAAATAAATAGGAAATATAAGAAAATCTTCCTCTTTGCAATGTTACAAAGCAGATCCTTCTGCACTTCATTATACCCCAGCAGCAATAATGCTGTGAGTGGGGAGGGCTGGCCCCCATCACACACGGGCTGAAGCAGCTTCTTTACAGCATCATCACAGTGTCAGGAAAATTAATCCACACACCAGAGGTTAATGTCCAAAAAGGAGACAGAGGAGTCCTGTTCCTTTATTCCAATAAAGGGAGAGGCCATGGGGCATTTCCCCTGGGGTCTCAGATTGTTAGAGGACACAGCCTCCTATTTATCCTAATTTCCCAGCTGCATTTCCCTCTCTCTTTCCCCACTGGTTGAGATAGTTGAGAGGTAGAGACTCCCCAAATTGCCTAATACAGACCCCCTTCTAATGTATACACCCCCAACTTTTTCTTTTCCTATGGAATTTATGGTTCTTCCCATTACTTCTTTCGTCTCTCAGTATCTAGCTGCACCTATCAGCAAACCCACGGTTTGTTTGTAAAGACAAATCCCTCTCACTCCTTTCATCAATCAGTGGAATTCCTCCCATTGTTTCTTTGACCTCTCAGTTTCTAGCTTTTACCTGCCGGCAGACCCAGAGTTTGTTTGTAAAGACAAATCTATCTCATTCCTTTCAACAGGGAAAATAGAGCCTGAAAATCTGTGCTCTCTCCTCTCACCAGGCTCCCAGGTCCCTTCTGCTCGGTGCTTCTCACATGGCCCTGCAGGGAGCTGCACTGCTCTGGGTCAGTGCGGGACTCAGGGGTACGCACACACCTGGAACATAAAACACACCCTGCATCTCCAGGGCCAAAGTTCAAATTTCAGACCCGACAGGCACAGAGGGACTGACAGAGGTGTCTGACCAACAGTAGAATGTAAGAAAAACAATAATGCTGGAGTGTGAAGTGCACGTTGGAGGGTGACCAGGGGCCACAGAAGTGACTGATTTCTATATACAGAGAAACATTTTTGCTGTATTGCCCATTTCAAAGCAGCAGCTCTCATCTTCATTTACAGCTAATCTGCTCAAACACACCAAAGAAGTGTTGCAGGAGTGAAAACCACTGAGTGTTCCAGTCATTTTACAAGCAACATTTAATTTTACTGTGTTACCGTGTTCAGCTGAGCAATGGAAGGAAACACAATCAAATGCTCATTGTATTTAAAGGGCTTCAAAAAGATCAATTATCTTTATATGGATAAGAAGCTGCTATCGATTTCCACAGTGTTATTCAAATTCCATTTAAGCAATGAATTGCCCTGCTTTGTTATCAGCGAGAGGAATGCATTATGGTGGTGCAACCCAATACTTAACACTTAACACTGCTCGAGCAAAAGCAGAGCAGCGGCTTCTCTAAACCTGGGAAATCTCTCCAACATCGATCTTTCTAATGGAATGGAGCAAGAAACAGATTTCTTTTCCAGCATTCCTACGAATACACTGGGCAGAAATAGAGCATCTCTAAAAGATGCAAGGTAAAACCCACCTAGAGGTGCCAGCAATTCGGTCCAGGGCTGTGCCTGGCTATACGGGTGTGGGTTTGGGGACAAAGGAAAATCACTTTCATCGAATCACAGGCAAGGCTGTGGGAAATTCACTGGCATCCAAAGTGTCTCAAAGAAGAAAAACCCTTGCTGGATCAATCAATCAAGCCAATCAAGTCTTTACATACTACACAAATTTCTTTCGTCCACATTTTAGTCAATTTAACCCGGTGATTTTATGGAAATCCTAGCTTTTGAACAATTCCGAACCTCTCCACAAATTGATAAGAATTTAAGCAAGAGAAAAGAAGTTATTCATGGTTTGAAAGGACAGAGCCAGGCCTAGAAAGAAAATCTGATGAAAATACAAGTGTTTGTAGCATTGCTTTGGCATCTCCTGTCAGCCTGCTTGATTACAGCTTGATTTTCTTCAGTCAAAACACAGCTACGCCCCCAAACAGTTGTGTGACTTCAATCAATCCACTTTGTGTTCTCCAACAGAAAAAAATAGGTGCCAAATTGGACTGAAGATTTTTATTAACCTCCAGGGAAAAAGAAAAATACCAGAACTGATAATACATAACTCCCTGTGTAGATCACAGCATCAGAAAAAAAGCTGTAGAGGGAATCTAAGGTTCCTAAGATTACCTTGGAAACCTTGATAAAAGAACTACTGCAAGAGGAAAAAATACCCCTTTCTCATAGAATACTGCTCTCTAGGGGAAGGGCAGCTAGGAGGCACAGTTTAAAACAGATTTAGAACTTGTTTTATCAAATTTAAGGGTGGTTTTCAGGTCTGCCCACTTCCAAACTGCAGGCAAAACCTCATCTCTCCAAAAGGCTCTGTTCAGATGAAGAAATGCAGCTGGATCAGCATGCCCTGAAGGGAAAATGTAGATTCAGTGGCCCAGTGCCCCAGAGGACACAGTGCAGTGAATGAGGACAGGGTTCCATTTGATGTTAGGGTTGTGAACACATTCTCGTTGCCTTTTCTGGTTTCTCTCTTTTACCTTTCCCCACAATTAAGAATTGCTACCACAGCCAAAACCAGCACATTGAACTATCTCCAAAGACCCCCACCTGTGAGATTTAACTGCTTTTACAGGTTTTATAAAATTTCCAGCCCAAAGGATAAAATGGTGACCTGCAGTTTGGAAAAACACAGTATTTGCTTGCATAAAAACACCCATCCGAGGGAGAAGGCAGCAGCACCTTGCTGCACTCACCACCACAGCTCCTTGGAGGACCTTCACCTTCAGCTGGAGAACTCTCACACTGAAGTGGAATGATTTTCCCAAGCTCTTCACTCTCCTGGTTACCCAGGCACTGTCCTGAGCCCTCCCTCTTGGACAGCCAGCTGCCACAAGTTACTATTTCCTTATTTGCTGTCTAATAAATCCATACTGTGGAGTTTGTAATTGTCCTGATCCCCGCTGCATTTTGACTGGGTGCCTGTGAGTAGCCCTGCTGTCAATAGCAAACACAGCAAGCAGGGGATGTGTGCAGCGTGTTTGATGGGAGAAATGAAAAATCAATGTAATATGCCCTTACTGTAGGCACCTGCAGATAACATCCAATAGAATTGATTAAGTCCTACACAATAGATAATAAAGCTAATTAAAACCCAACTGGAACACCACAGTGCAGCTCCACATTTAAATGAAGTGGTGAAGACAACGGAAGAAGAAATTAAAGAGAAAACTTAGATATGACTAACAGAGGAAGGTATCAATCTACACCTAGATAAAAGTTTATAATTGCCCCACAAAGTCAAAACACATCCACAGTGTTCATATTTTGCTTATCCTGAACACAAAAAGTATAACCTCATATGTTGCAGTATAACTTTGACACATTTTCTTAATTAAACAGTGATCCACGTATTCACCTTATTCTGCTGAGATAGAACAGTTTCCCTTTATTCTGCTCCTAGATATCACAGTTTTAAAGATTTAATGATTTTATAATCTTCAAGAAAAGTACCCAAAATAATATCTGAAACAAAATGAAAACATAATAAAATTAGCACCAAACTTTAATGTGACATTTCCTGCATTCCTTATGAATCCAGAACTTCATTTAGGAAAAAGTTTCTCCATTGACAGCATATACACCCCTGTAGTTATATCTGCCACTTTGAAAGGAAGAATGTGATAAAGGAACAAAAGGAAGGAAGCAAGGGAGGAAAAAAAACATTTCTTATTTTAATTGGGTATTGCAGAAGAATCCTATCCTGGATGTAACTCTAAAAACCAACTAATTCTCAGTTTCATTTCTCTTGTCCGTTCCTAAAGCTCATTCCTTAAAAGCATAAAGCAAACAGAATCTCATCAGAACAATCTGGTTTGCATAGGAGATGAGACTGGGAACGATAAATGCCTCTCATTATCTAGGGAAAATTTCAAAACAATAAAAAGGTCACAGTTGTTTGTAAGCAGGACAATATTAGAGTCTTCCTCAGAATTGTGTTAGGAAGTTCTGAAATAACATTTTTTATTTTGCTATTATCAAAGAACACTTCAGACAGGAGTAAAGTTTGGTGCCCTTCAAAATAAACTTAAGAACAGCAGGGGCAAAAGAAACAGTTCTGTGCTGTGTAATTCTCACAGCAGCTGTGCCAGCCTGCAGTGCCCGAGACCCTGAGCAAACACAGCGTGCCCTGACTCCTCTGGGCAGCAATTTACTAAACAAAGGGCTCCTGGATTTAACATGGCTACATCTAGGTTAGTTTATCTTTTTTATACCTGGCCAATCTGCGTTGTTCCCACCAAGATAGAGCAGATTCAAGGGGCACGGAGCAGGCGAACACCAGCCCAGCGCCGCTGCGCAGCGCACGCGGTGGAGTCCTGCTCCCACAGTCCTGGCAAAGACTGATGGCTCCAGCTCATCACCACTCAGTGCCTTCCTGCTATCTACCTGGTACCCTCTGTCACGTGACTATTGTGCATTTTTAATTGGGCAACTATCTAGCCACAGCCCAAAGAGGGTCTGGAAGCCAACGCATTTCCATGTCCTCACCTTGAAGCATTCACATTTGATTTCTGTGTTCGAAGTGTTTCGTGCTTCGACCTACAGCAGCCCTTCAGAGGTCAAACATAAGGCAGAGGAGCTGTAGTCCTGCACTCCTGCACAGACTGGACATTGGTAACTGGGCCATGAATTGTCTGTCTGTCCAGCTGCTGGGTCCTGGCTGTCCTGAGCAGTTTAATCATTAATTGTCCAGCTGAACGACTGTGTCATCTCCAGCCCTCCTGAACACGGTGTGTGTAACGGGGAACCACTTCTGGTCTGTATTAAAGTGTTTTACAATGAAGGACCAACACCCCCACAGGTCAGAAGGATGCTGGTGTAGAGTGCTACACCAGGAAAACCACAGTGCAAGTGCAGCAGGAAAGTGAGTCTGGCCTTGAAAAGCCGAAGCCACATTTTTGTTGAGATCTGGTGCAACTTATTATCTACACAGTGTGTTAACTTGAGTGTAACAGCAAAATGTCTTTTAAATCAGTTGAAAACTTGAGATAAAATAAATTCTTCTGACAAAAAAAAAAAAAATCCAAAACTGCTTGTATTTTTCTTTTGTGCAGAAACTCCATAAGGAAACAGATAAAACGCAGCTCTATATGATGAATCCTTTTCTTGTGAAAAGATACTGTGAGTGACAACTCTCCTGTGGTCTCGAGAGCAAGCTGCCTAATGAACAGCAAGAGCTCTTTAATGTTAATGAAAACATCCTGTCTAACTCCCCTTCAGACACCGTCTTTCACTCTGTGACGATCACCTTTTAAGTTGCCACAATTCCCTGCTCTGAAGGAGCAGCTGAGCTTGTCAGCAGCCTGGGTGCAGTGTCAGAGATTAGCTGAACTGCTCCTGGTGCTGCTAATGGAGTTACCCATCAAATCCCCACGTGTTGGGTTGTCAAGTTTTTATTAAGCAATAACGTCTTTGGAAGATTCCAGCTACCAAAGGTTTAAAATGAATGGTCTGGGTTTTTTTCATCCTTGCATTAGAAAAAATGAAGTCTTCCTTCTGACATGTTAAAAATCTATCTCACATCTATTTCTAATAAACAGAATTTTCAAGGGCTTAGTGGGGTATTGTGGTAACATCCAAACAGCAGAAGAGCAGATTAGAACTTTCAGCAATTGGATGGAGAATTTTACAAGCAGAATAACATGCAAAACTATGAGAAGAGCTCGAGATTTCTCTATGCCACATGCACATAAGTATGAGCTCTTACTGACATTTTAGGTATTATGTACAAAAGAAGAAAGCAGCAGACTTCAGATGAATTAACATCCTGTCTGCTCGTAAGGGAGACTAAGGAACCTTAGTCTTGTCGTGTATCTACAGAATTCATACATCTCTTACTAACTTTAAATCTCTATTAGCCATATGCAGCAAGTCCATCTGTTTTTACTAAATTTGACTATGAAACCTCTCTATGCATATGATAATTACACATTGATCTTGAATGTATTCTTGCATACTCAAATATTCCACTGGAGCTCGTTGGCCAATCTCCTTATGGTAATTAGTGGTTAGAGGAGCTCTGAAAACAATCTCGTTATGATAGGAAGGAAAACAGCCTTTTCAGGACATCCACAGTTTTGGTTTTGTTAGGGCTTTTTTGGGTTTTTTTTCCTGGATTTCAATAAAGGAGTTATCAATGCAGTAAACAGGGAAGAGAATATGAAATTGTGTCTATGGCAACCATATTATAGCTCTCCACTTTGTAGGTCTCTGGCTTTTCAGTAGATTCTCGTATTCACACTCATTTTTTCCTGTAAACGGGTCAGTTAAAACATATCTCAGAATTATTTCATAACTGCTACCAACTACAAGACTGGATGCGTAAATTCTCATTTGAAAATGAAAGAGTCTTTTTAGGAAGAAAAATGAAAAAAAAAAAAAGAAATCTCTACTGAGCTAATTGCTTCCTAGAAAGCTTCTGCTGTTGTTGCTATCTGGCACCAAACTCTGCTGCTTGCAGACCATTATTGCCAGAATATTTACAAGAGAATAAGCACAGTTCTGTAGGAATAATAAATTTTGAGTAGAAAAAATATCCTACATTTCTTTCTAATGATATACATTTAATTTCCAAACTTCATTTGAATAAAACTTGCATGTCTCCTGTTGGAGGTGGTTTGGGGGTTTGGGGTTGTTTTCCATTATCCAGAAAAGAGCTATAAGTGTTATCTGTAATAAAATTGATCTTTTCTGAATTCTGAGAATGAAAAGCTGTCTTTAACACCCAGATTTACTGCTGCTGGTATGGGGAGCTGTAGCATTAAGGCAACACACAACAGGTGTAAGGTAATGTGAAGTATTAGGAATGTCAGTGCTCTCACAGGTCGTGCTTCATTCATACTCGTCACAAGAGACTCCTGCACTGGCATTGAGGATTATGAAGAAAAGAATTTGACATAATAAATAAAACATACTTAAGAGGAATGTTCGCAGGCTACAACAGGAATAAAAGATTGCATTATTTTCATGCAATAATTCAGTGGCAAAATGCTGCCAACGTGCAATAGAAACTCTTTTAACTTCTCATAACTGTTTACTATCTATTTTCAGTGAGCAGCTGATTTCTCAAACTCATTTTCTCCAAGGAACTTTCTAGAGACCTTCCCAGCATGTTTTCCATGAGGCGAGCTCTACACACCCTGCTGCTTGAGCACAGCTCAACCCTAATCTAGATTCAACCTCATAAAAATATCAGAGCCTTGCAGTTAATGACTGTTTGAAGGAAGGGATAGGCCATGAATCCATGACTTGATATTAGCTTTTGGAGCCTCCTTTTGTATCCTTTTTGCTCCTTTAAAAACATGATGCAACTCATTTTCACGTCAGTGTTTTAAAACGAATCCTCTCTCTTGGCCTCTAAACCATATAAAGAATTAAATCTTTACTGTTATAAAGTCTCCTCAGACTTCTTAATGCTTAATAAAAAATAATGACAGTTAAAACTGTTTTAATACTCACATTCCAATCCCCTGCCTACCTCTTTCCTCTCCTGGGTACTGTTTTAAGACACGTTCCTTATCCTGGGCTTCCTTTTACATTCCTTAATGAGCAGCAGAGTGGTCTCTTAACTGTCCTGCACGTAAATGGATTAAGTTTCACATGAACAGAGATCCCCAGGTATGTGTTAGGAAAGCTGTAAGCAGTAGTGTGAGATGGGATGAGAGTGGAACCGTAATTCACCTGCTCCTGACAGCAGAAGCACCAACTCTCGGCAGCATTTATTTTGACTCCCAATGAAAAGACCCTTTTAACTTGTCGCATCTTTTATTCAGCAACTCATTTTCTGCTAAGCATTAAAAGCCAGTAGGGTGTGAGGATTTGTTCCAAGGCTTGCTGAGATATAACTTACACAAAGGAGTTGCAGATCATTTCTGCTGAGTAAAGCCACTGGGGATGTTTGAAATTCAAATCCATCTTACCCCCACCCAGCACACAGAGTTGATTCTTCTCCCTTCTCTTTGGTACTCCTCCCAACACTCTATTTTGCTCCATATTTTTCTGCAACTTTTGTTCTTTCCACTGCAACTTCTGAAAATAATAACTATCTAAAACAGTTGAGAGCATTCTCCACATTATTGTTCCTATCTCCAAGAAAACCATTGTTCCATAAGAAAGGGTTTAAGTTTACACGGCTACTCAACATAATATTTCCAGGCAAAAATGATCAAAAGTGAAGTTTTCAGGATGAACCACTACCATTTTGGATGGGTCACTGTTAGATCAGGCCTTTTATCCACATTTATAATCCCTCATAGTTCTTGCTCTTGGAACGCTGCATCAAAGCCAGCCCTGCTGGCAGCTGCACAGGTAATGACCTCAAGTAACAGCAGATCTGTCAGCACAATACCATCAGAACTTCTTCCTTGGTAGATTTATGGCATCTCTTTCTCACAAACTAAGAAATTACAAGTTTACACACTTATGCAGAGAACAGCATTGTATGAGGAAAGAGAGAAGTTTCTCTCTTAGGGACATTTATGAGATAAACAAACCCTCTGTAAGAGGGTACAAATCCTGAGTGACATGAATAATTCACTCCAGTACATAGCAAAGAAGCAAATTAAATGTGATTTACATCAATTTATTCAATCTATCAATGTTTTAGTCATTAGCCCTCATTCCCTGTCAAGCCCAATAATAATGTCAACGTTAACTTTCAGATTAGAACCAATTATCCAGGTCCTGCAGTGGCTACTGGAAAATACACACTAAGGAAAATTATTGAAATATGGCCCTTTCAGCTCCCTATTGAACCGAACAGAGAACAACCTACACATGGATGTCACGTAAATTAACATTCCATTACCTGTAAAGCAAACCTTCAATAGGTTCCTTGGAATATAGACTTAACTGAGTAACCCCACACTCGTATTTCAGTCTGTGCTGTGTTATCCAACACCCAGCTCCTCAAAGGCTCCCCTGTTACATCTCTCAGTCTTACGCTTTGGTATTTCCATCATAGCCCTTGGGTTAGTCAAGAAACTACCAGGTAAATACAGGAAAGGACCCTGAAATGGAGTAGAATTCTGTCATACAAACATTTATTCTCATTGCTTTTGTACCCTGATGTTCACCTCGGCAATCAATATATTGTATTTCTTTTATCAGCATCAGAGAACCTCTAAAATTTTGCTTGGGCATTCTCCAGGGAGGTGGAATATGTGAATGCGTGCCCCTAGCTGATTTAAAAACGACCCTAAATCTCACCTCCAGGGAGCATATTCCAACTGGTACCTCAGCAGATCCAGCACTGGTCTAACTGGACAAGGACAGGAGACAAGGCAGTAAACGGCACCATCATTTGCTGGTTCCTTGAGAGATCTGCTGCTCTTGGGAGCTGGCAGCTGTAAGGATGTGGAACAGAACTGGAGGTGTAATTGCACCATTATTCAGGTACTGCCAGGGCCTCCTTACAGCCCCACAGCTCTGACAAAGACACAGCAGAAACAGCACAACAGCAGGATGGGATGCAAAGAGGCAGCATGAAAAGAACAGGGTGAGTGAAAAGGCAGTCAGGCACTGGGTACAGACTGATTAAAGTACGGGGGGGGAAGAAAAAAGAAACACAGTGCCCAGAGAAAGAGCAAAAGCAGCTTTAATTAGTTTTTCCACCAGCCCAAGACAGATTGACAACTGCTAAACTTGGCAATCACAAAAAGCCCATCTGGAACCACCACCAGAATCTGCCCCTGCATTCTAAAAACAAAGCACAGCGAAACCTTCCAGGGGCTGAGGGACACCATAAGATATATCCCAGCCCTGCAGTAATCCCTCGCTGTCCAAATGTCCTAACCCAGATTCAGTCACCCGGAATAAAGGCTCAATTTACAGCAACTCCAGCTTTTGGGAGTACATCCACACCAGTGTGGCACTGCCCCCAAGCCAGGCAGGGCGTGAGGGCACAGCTCAGCCCAGCTGACACAAGGAGAACTCAAACCACCCACAAATTCAGGCTCTCCTCACCTGTGATGCCTTAAGTCTCTCACCAAAGGTTGTCCAGGCAGTGAAGGTAATTCTTCGATGGTAGATGGGAGATATCTGGGTTCTGGAGAGCAGCAGGATTTGGGATTGCTCAGCCTGGAGATGAGAAGGCTCCAGGGACACCTCACTGCAGGTTTTCATGCCTGAAGAGGCTAAAGAAGAGCTGGAGAATGACTTTTGACAAGGGCATGGTGTGATAGGACAAAGGGAATGGCTTACAACGGAGAGGGGCAGGGTCAGATGGGATATTGGGAAGGAATTTTTCCCTGTGAGGGTGGGGAGGCCCTGGCACAGGGTGCCCAGAGCAGCTGTGGCTGCCCCTGGATCCCTGGCAGTGTCCAAGGCCTGGTTGGATGGGGCTTGGAGCAGCCTGGGACAGTGGAAGGTGTCCCTGCCCATGGCAGGGGATGAGCTTTAAGGTCCCTTCCAACCCAAACTGTTCTGGGATTCTGTGATTTCACAAACGTATCTTTTGCTTGTTTCTTGCAAATTACTGGAACTTCATGGAGGAAGCCAAGCTCCTGAAGCATTTCTGAATCTGGGCCTTTGTGTCAGGAAATTCCAAGAAAACTCTCATGTGTCATAAGCTTATCTAAAACACAGATTTTAGTGGAAAAAAACAAGGAGCATGATTCTGTGATTCTGTGTGCAGACTGGTGACAGGATGTCAGTGTTCCTTAATGTATTATATTAGGAAGGATTTCAGTCTGAAGCATAAGCATTATCAGATAGATGAGCTTAAAAACAACCTTGGAAAAATAATCACAAGTTTTATTTTTCTTGTGTTGTCTGATCACTAAAAAGCATCTTTAAAAATTTATCTTATAGTGCTGAGATGAAGAAAACATGCCTTCAGTGATATTTGATTGCTCCTTGGTAGATAATTGTTTGTTCAAACAAAATTACCCGAATTTCCTTTGCAATCCTTTGCTGCCATCTGTTGGCAAGGAGATGTTGAGAAGAAGCAATTTGTTGACACAAATAACAACTAAAAGGAAATGTTTGTCTACATCCCACGAAATGCATAAATGGATGTGATTACACTTGCATCATTTGGTCTGCTGTATTTTTTTTTCCTCTTGCTGCAACCTTAGATTTCAAAAAGGGTGAGATAGGTGCTGAAGGTTTACATTGCCAAAATTCCCAAATCTTGTAATGCTTAAAGACATTTTCTCAAAAAAGGAGATGAAAACAAACAAACAAACAAACAAAACAACCAAAAAAAACCCCAGAAAAACACCGCAAAATAAAAAACAGACAAGGGGAAGGTTTATCTTTTCAAGAGACTGAAGGCAGAGGCAGCATTTTTTTCGCTTTTGTACTAAACCTTCATGGTGAGCCTGTATTTGTTCCAGGGGGAGTTACTTACTGCACCTGCTGCTTTATAAGGTAGCTGTGTGTTTGTAAGCCCAGTTTTTGTAGGCCTAGTCGCTAGAATTGAAAGCACAAGGCCTGGCTGCACTCTGGCTGGGGAGCCTAGCACGTGAATTTACCATTATTACGCTGAGCCTGACTTAAACATCACCTTTTCCATCTTTGTGCTCATGAATTGCAGATCTGACCCCAATGAACAAGCACCTAAACCTCCACAGCAAGCCGAGTCCCACAGTTACAAACTCCACACGGATGTGAAGATGCTCTGAAGAGGATGCAGGTGGGAAGGATGATGCCAGAGCAGCAGAAGTGCCTCATGCTCACAGCAGACACACAGAGCCACAAACTTCCAGCCCTCATCATCGCTTACTGACCTCGGGAACTGCTAAGGATGGAAAGGCAGGTGAGAAACCCAAGCAGGAGTCTGATCCCATCTCAGGCTACAATACAAACATCTGGGTTTGGCTTTGATGGATAAACCCTACACCGAGCCCAGGAAGTCAAATGAAACAGTTAATGTCGATGCTTAATCCCTGAGAATGGCCCTACACTTTGGTGCTGTTTCTTTAATTCCTGGCTGATGGGAAAAAAAAATGCCCATTCTGAGTTAATCAAATTACCCCAATCACAAATCATGAAAGTATTAGGAGTCAATGGAGATGTCTCCCAAGTGCTAGCATTTCAGAATTGGACACTTTCTGAGGCACAGCTTGATGGATATTTTAAGGATAAATTGAAAGATACAAAGGATTGGGTCAATCGGTTCAATTGGAATAATCTGCTTAGTAAGTTTTTGCAGTAACCTCAAGTGAGAGTTATACTGAGATCAAGTTTTTGCACTGGCAGCAAGTCCTTTTGTCCTCTAAAATACCATCTGTTAGATTCAGAACACAGCAAAACCAAGACCTCCATCGTCAGCAAAAAAGCTCTATATATTTTGGGTTAGTTTTTATTAACCTCAAAAGAGCACATTTCTGTGAGACCACAAAAAATTAGGGAGAAGCTCTCCAGGTGGAAATCTAAAATTATATTAGTGCTGAAGTCCAGAAATATATGGAATATCCAAGTTGGAATGAATTTTAGTATGAACTCACCCCCTTAAAAAACCAAAAATATCCCAGTTACCAATACTGCCATCTTGCATAAGAGAAGTCTCCAGAGAGTGTTCCCATTTGAACTCCATTTGGAGAGCTGCCATGAAGGGATTTAGTCTACTTTAGCCAATGTCAGCTAATAATTTATCTGCCCAGATAATGCATCACAAGATCTTTATATTTAATCTAAGCCCAAGAAACTTATTTGGGAATAATGAGGGTTCTGTCACAGGTGTCCTTTACTTTATGAGAAATTTACTGCCAAAGGAAAGCACAACATAATCCATAATGGTTACGAGGTGGTTTTTCACATGCAAAAGTTCAACTAGATCCTCATGTCGTGTATGAAAGCCGTATAGACATTATAAATAGCCATATATAAATATATATGTATATATAAAACCTTAGCTTTTCATTAATATTGTAAAGTAAAGAAGGAAAGTGATAAAATTTATCTGTCTTTCAGGTAGAAAATTTTGGTTTGTGGAAGGTAGAAGCTGAAACCAGTTACTGTAGTGTCATAAAGCTGTTTGCAGGCCAAGTAACCAAAGAAATCCAGAATGCCTTCTGCCTTCCAAAAACCATATTTCCTAATTACTTCCTAATGTGGAACACAAGACAGGACTAACCACAAATACTTCAAAATATTGATAGTAAGTGATAAGTTACCTTGATTTTATTTTAACATGTGAGTCTTCCTTTTTTAAAAGACAAATGAGTAGGAAACATATTTGATGCTGTTCTTATACTGAGCATCAGTTTTATTTTTTCATTCTTGTAGTTTTAGTTTTCAGCTGCAGCACCTAGAAAACCAGGTTAACTTTCCTTTAATTGACACCAGATGGCACTGCAAAAAGTGAGCCATGATAAATACTGGACCTGAATAACACAGATTCATCCTAAAGTCCTAGAAAGGTTTGGTCTGGAAGGGCCTTAAAGATCATCTCTTTCCAACCCCTCTGCCATGGGCTGTGTCTTCTGCTTTGAAACCAAGTTTAAAGCCAAGCACACAACTGCATTTTCAAAGTATTGAAAGCCCATATTCAGATTTAAGAAGAACATAACAGCTGCAAACAAGCTTGGAGTGCAAGGTGGGAAATTAAAATCGAAGCTGCGTTTGTGGAAAATCTCAAGTGAAAAAAAAAGGCATGCTTACATTCTGAAGGTGCCTGCATCTAATATGGAAATTTTATTCCAGAGAAGTTAGGTTCTATTTATTTTACATTGATCACACTCATAACTAGTTGTTGTCTCCTGGCAGTGTTGCCCAAAATACCTGCAGCTTTTTAAAATGAAAGTGTGTAAGTGTAGCCTTGCTGAGAGTGAAGATCTGAGCTTTGAGTACCTGTCAGAAACGACACCTCCTGTTTCAGGAGGTTCTCCCTCCAAGACTGCTTTCACTCCCAGTTTCACTGTATTGCCTAAATTAAACTTTCAGGAATCCATGTGGAGGCCAGGAACGCAGAAGGAAGCGAGCTGGATTATCACCTTTGCTCACACAGCACGGCTTGCCAAGGCTGCTGAGACTGCTGACCCAGGAGCAGGAGGAAGGCAAGAGGAAGGGGAAAGGGAACTATGGACTTAGAACTGCTCTGAAGAACTGCAGAGGTGTTCCTGTGTACTACTGACACACAGCCTTGCTCCAGTGATGCACTCTGAGCATAAACCTTCCCCTAAAAGGATTATTGCCATTGTCACCACGGCTGTCATCAGGGGAAGGACCTGCCAAAGGCCAGCACAGCTGGAGAACTTGACTGAGTGATGGAAAATAAAAGTGTGGAACATAAACTAACAGTGCCTGAGTCTGATAGGAGCTGAGAGAGCTGCTTTGCTTTAAAAAACAGCCTTTGTGCACAGGGTAACAACAAGAAAAGTGCTTTTAGGATATACAGGACCTCTAAGACTGTGACTAAAGAATTTTTGTCATCATTTCTTGTCTTAAAATTGTAACCTACAGAAAAACACAAAAATTCTCTGTGACCTTGAATTGCAGTACCATTTTTCTGCCCATATTCATCACCTCAACCCTTTGGGATGCCCTCCAAAGCCTGGCTGCTGCAGCAGGTGCAGGACAGAGCTGAGTGCAACTCCTGCAAGGTGCTAAAGATGCTAATTTTATTTATTTATTCAAGACTACTAAAAGGTGCAATCATTATGCCTCATGTCAGCCTAGGTAAGCCTTTACTAATTGTTTCATCAAATGTTGATATGTAATCTGTCCATGGATTTTATGGTTTCTATAGGGCCAAGAAGAAGTTTAATTTTTAACCCCTTTTGTGATCAGCTTTAAAGACAGAACTGCACTGGTGTCCACAAGGAATGCCCAGCTTGGAACTGAAGCCTGCTCCTAATGAATACACTCAGCAATACTTTAAATAAGCATCTTAACAACCCCTTCACTTCTCATGAATTCAGGAGCTGCTCTCTCAAGGTTCCTTTTTAATATTGCAACATTCACCAGAAAACTAATTTTGTTACTGTGAACCAGCCACCAGACACTTTGTATTCAGCCATTCTGCTGCACAGACAACATAATTGCAAGAAAAACAGCACTGACGGCACAAGATTCATTCAGCTGCTGGTTTAAAAGCAAATGCACCCTTTAGGAGATATTATCCTCTCACGACCTGCAGAGCTGTGCTATCACACAGATAATCACAATGAGGAACATGGGGATAAATCAGGAATTTTTTTTTTACTTCTGTGTGTTAAGGATCACTACAGACATGACTGACCATTTCAGAAACGAAAGAAGTTTTCCTTCCTTCCTATAAGAGGGTTTTAGAGGCTAGAATTGTCCATGAGATATCTTTATGACACTCGTTCCATGACTGCCTAAAGTATCTTTTAAATATTGGTCAAATATGATTAACAGACTTGATGAGCTACGTGCAAACTGTTTAGCCATGAACTGAATGAATAAAACCAGCTTGTAAATAGAAATATTTTGTTCCAGATGATGGTGTGCAGGATGGATTTAAACCTTTTATAATGGTGAGGAAAAAGAAAGGAGGAGGAGGGAAAAAAAAATAACCAACCACGACTAAAACATAACACAAACAAACAAGGACACATGCATTTTAAAAAAAAGAAGTGTTATTCTACCTAGCCTTGAAACATTTAATTATAATTAGGACCAGCTAACACAACAACCATAGCGAAAAGATGACAATAAAATGTGCCACTGACCTAGTGATGAAGCATGTGAGAAAAGCCATTAAACTTTATCTCAATTAGGCCCATTATCATCACACCAGTCTACTATGCCCTACAGCCTACTGGAAAATTTAAAAAAATGAGAATCACAGAGACAGCTTCAAAGCTCTGTGATCATACAGAATTCCTGGGGAAGAAATGAGAATGGAGAGATGAGTTTAAGTAGCTTTAAAAGAAAATAGAAATACCAAAGGAAATAAAACAGTAATCTTATATATTGACCAGTTACTGTTCTAAGAAATCCTAGGCCAGATGCTTGCCTCCTATAAACCACTTTCTTCTCATTCAAATGGACAAAATGAGAACAAAATGGCAACTCTTCCTATCCTACATGACCAGCACATCACAAGTACCTCAAAACCAAGGCCAGTGCTGTGCCTGGAACCTTCCCATACTGTCACCTAGCAGAGAATTTTGCTCCTATTTCATGATTTTGGATGTTGGTTTCATTGCCTGCTTTCCCCACCAGAAATCCTGTGCAAGATTGGCAGCCCCACTGCAGGGTGTGTACAGTGCCCACCCTTGTGGCACAGAGGCACTGAGGCACAGCCCTTTGGACAATTCCCCCTGTTCCTGTAGCACACAAAAGCAAGGAGAACAAGCACCACAGAGACCGAGTCACAGCGTAAAACACTGCAAATGTCAGCTGAGACATTCCTTCTGTTCCTGATAATGAACCACACCAAGTACAGCAGAGCAAAAGACAAACACCAATCCCTTTTTTTAACATTTTCACAGGCATCATATTCAGGGGTACAACTCTCACAGCTGCTGCATTTTGAGAAAATAAAATATCTTTTTTTTTACCAAATACAGCTCCACTGAATTTAAAAGCTTCCATGAACTTATGGGCTTCAACAATCTCATGCAACATTTAGGCAAAACTTGCTTTACACAGCATCTTGATAACACTTGAAAAATACATGGTAATCAGAAATGTACCCAGAATATTGTCCTCCTACCAAGCCCTTCAACATTCATTTTTTATGGGATCAAAAGTCCAACTGTAACAATGACTTAACAACCCCATGTTTTATATTACAGCGTTTCCTTCTACTCCTTGTCCAGAGCATGGTACTTCTAACATTAAAAAGAAAGGAAAAACACAAAACCAATAAAATCTCGATTGTCTGGCAGCTTAGAAGGTTGTGAGGTGTTCAAGGTAATATGGATATACTTTGGTAACAGGTAAGGAAAATTAATAATTCTGTTACCACCAGAGAATAATCACTCAAGTGTTTCAGTAGAAAAATATCTTTTCATGTTTTGTTTCTCCCATCTGCTAAAAGCACAGGTCAGTACGAGCTACAACAGGGGATGTCAGATTTGCTGACTTTTAGAAATGTATCCATGTACTGCAGCTCTCCCTCTTCAGAACATTTCTCCCATCATGGATGACAACCACAACCCTTTCTCTTCGTGCTTGGAGAAAAACCTTACCTGCCTAATTTGGTCAAGGACATCAGGCAGAACCTAAGAAGTGCAAAGGAATTCAAACCAAATTCCCTAAAAAGGACTAGAGAAGAACACACCCACTGTGACAAAAAATGTTCCTTTGAACCAGGAGAAGGGTTCATTGTTCGGGACATTCGATTCCACGGCCAACAGGATTCCTGTTGGAATGTGCAGTGTTTGTATCACACTTAACACAAACTAACTCACACTGATCACACATTTGTGGGCGCTTGACCGATTCACGCCTCATAACAAAACATTCAATAAAATAAAAGAACTTCTGGTGCTTACTTGAAAGCAACTGCTGCGAGTTCTTGTAGAAAGCACATGCCAGCTGTAGATCTATTTGGAGCCCCGTCCCTGGCGGTAAATTGTGGTGCAAGGTGTGTGCGGCAGACGGTGATCCTGGTAACACCCACCTCACCAGCCTGTTCCTTCTTAAATCTCCAAATAATGCAGGCGGCAAGAGCTCCCCATTCCCAAAATCTGCTCTGGCAGCCTTCTCCCCCGTCGGCAGAGCTGCCTGAAATGCTTTTCACCCCGTAACGTGCTTGTGAAACAAATGCGCTGGACTGGAAGAGCAGGCTGGTTTATTAGTCAAGGAATGGGAGAGGTTGGAGTTCACATCCAGGGAAAAAAGCTGGAACCACACACTGGGCTTTAAACACTTCTTCTCAGAAGCACACATAGGAGTAAGTTCATTTCTGGCACACCACGCTCTGAAATGCAGCTGATGAAGAGTAGAACTATAAAAAGTGCAGTTCTATTAACTCCCAGATCATTTTTTACTTTGTGAACCGGTTAAGAAATACAGAAGCAAATTAGAATGGCTAAAGTGGCACTTAGCCTGTTCCCAAAAAATTTCAAAGGTTGTGAGGAAATGAGGATTGATCTCCTGAATTTGATTTGCTTAATTTCATCTAGAAAAACAGGTAAAACCCCAGGAAATTCTGTGTGATTATATAGTAAGCTGTGACGGTGCAAAAAAGGCTTAATCCCAATTGTGTGATAAATAGAAGTAGTCACATGGTGCTACAGAGCAAATGTCCCTTCCAAGCAGAGAAAGGCACTTATTCCTTGGAAATTAGTTCCACAGCAAGAGCAAACGATGACTCCGAACAGCAAATACACACTCCTGGCTCCTGAAGCTCAGGACAGCTCCTGAATAAGGGAGCAGTATGACTCCTGCACACCTCACCCACCTCTTTCTTTACAGGAGCTTGAAAACACCAAATGTTTCGTTTGTCTGAAGCTTTCTTTCTTTCCTATTTTGTGTAAATCCCAGTCAAAGTATTTTCTGCACCGGTTCAGCAGCACTGGTGACAATAATATGAGTTATTTGGTAGAACTGGCAACAACCAAAAGGACTGAATTTTACTGCAGAGGAAAATGTTCTGTCACTCGTGCAGGATCTACCGACATCATTGACAGACCAGGGAACCTCCTCTGCGAAATAAAAACCAATCTTTCCGAGAAAAGATTATGCACCTATCTCTTCATTCATTCATTTCTTCTCACTTGTTTAATGTTCTTAGAAACACTGGCAATGTTTCCTTACACTAAAATACGTGGAATGCACGTATGTAATGCATAAACAGAAGTGTTCATGCATCCACAGCACTCCAGACTTCTGTTAAAAATGACAATCAGTAATTGCACCGGGGTAAAGAACATTTAGAGAAGTGGAAATCGTCCTACCAGCCTTGTGAAAAATTGACCTGAAATCACTGTATTGCCACATAAACAAATGGTTACTGGGTAATTACAGTGTAATGGCTATAAATGGGTGCTTAAAGGGGGTGTATAGGAAAGACAGGGACAAACCTTTGGCAGGACCTGCTGCAAAGTGATGAGTTTTAACTAAAATATTGGTTTATGTTGGATATAAGGAAGAATCTTTTACAATGTGGGTGATGAGGCCCTGGCACAGGGTGCCCAGAGAAGCTGTGGATGTCCCATCCCTGGAAGTGTCCAAGGCCAGGCTGGACAGGGCTTGGAGCAACCTGGGGTAGCAGGAGGTGACCCTGCCCATGGACTGGACGACCATTAAAGGTCTCTCCAGCCCAAACTAGTCTGTGATTCTATGATCACATTCAAACCAGGCAGGGTAAGGGCTGTTTTTGAACTTGCAAACACTGACCTTGCCTTTCTTTGAGATGTCTGGGAGCCAACAGCAGAACTCACTGCTCTTGCAAACTGCTGTCTCTGTCACTGTAGTGTGTGACATGGGAATTTGGGAGCTGTCTGTCAGGCCCTGCTCCTTGGAGATATATGCTCATATCCTTCTCCCTGTCAGCTGAGAGATTAGAATCTCGTTTTACTCAGATAATACTTTCTCCAGGGCAGCATTTCTGCCTGACAGCAAACAGGGGAATCCTCTGGAGTTATCAGAAAGTATTTGGAGTTATCAGAAAGATCCTGAGGAAAGATCAAGAGAAGAGATGGCATCCACAAGCTCAGGACTAAGAAGGACAGGTCCCAGTTATACAAGATTTTCTTTAAGTAACGGTTTGTACTTTGCTGGAGAGAAGATTGCGAGTCTACTTCTTTTATTCTAAAATATGCAAGGAGTGGAAAAGTAAATAGAGGGGCAGGGAGACATTGATTGCCAAATAGCACTTCCCTGGAATTTGAGATTACCAGGATGTGCCTGCAGTGTCTAACGGGAGGCTGCAAGCAGAGAGAAGGCAGGAGAATGACAATCTCCAAACAATAGGATTGAAGTGCTCCGTGCAGTTAGGACTGCAAAGTGTTTCAGTAATCCTTCCCAATTTGAAATGGAGAAAGCAGTAATTAGATTTCTCAGAGAATCAGAGTTTCTGGCAATACTATCACTTTAGAAAATGTTATTAAACTTAGTGAACACCCATGTTTGTGGGGAAGGGGGGAGAGGGTCAGGAATTTCTATTTAATTATCTTAAAATGCAACTCCCCTAAAAAAACCCAAATCATAGAACATTGATTTTATTTTTCTGTCAGCTGCAAGTATAAGCCTAAACTCCCCACACTCACTGCTGAAATCAGTAATTTATAGTGCATGAATACTTCCAGTCAGACTTAACACCCACACAGAAACAGGCCCTGTTCCAAGGGAAAGGATCAAAAGTGGGGGTCAGCTACAGGGGAAAAACAGCAACAGCCCAAACCTTACCTGACTTCTCAGGCCCCAACACAGCCAAACAAATATTAAACAAAATGACTCCTCAAAATAATATTTTAGCAAATACAAAATCGACATTTAAACATTATGATTAATTATTAGACTTCTGATGAACTCGAATTTGAATGAATTATTTCTATATTTCAAATTATTTATGAGTCAGAGGAAGAGCTGTTTACCAAGACTGTTCAAAATACTTTGTCAATTTGCACAAACGACAACAAGCCAAAGCAAACACCAAATAAAAGGAAAATAAGAGTTTCCATAACTGCGACCTTACATTAGTTTAAAATGCACTCAAAAACTGTTTTGTTTCAAATTTTCCCGTCTTCAAAACAAATCAGAAAATGAGCCAATTGTTGTACTCCAATGTCTTTCAGAGTCACAAAAACATCCTAAGAAGAGCACAATTGTTAAGATAATTTTGCTGAAGACAGAGCTGACAGACAATGGAATAGATCACACCAACAAGTCAGACAAAACCCAGCATGAAACATGCACAGGAACATAGTAATCCACACAAAAAAGGAGAACATTAGAAACAACACGTCATTTCATTATGGCAGAATTAGTGTCACTTGCCACCTCAGCTAAACATAAAATATTTCACCAAACAACATATAGTTCACGATATAGCATAGAGTATAGTCCAATTACAAATGGAAAAAAAAAGAAAAAGAAAAAATCTTGCAAATACTTTACACCTGACACTTGTTGAGACTAGAGCTGGAGACTTTCTGTGAGCAGAACTAAAGGAAAGGGGTTTGGTGGTGCAGCAGAATAAGCTGACTTAGAAATGAGAATAACGTTTTGGACCAAAAGGTAAAGGAATTTCTAGGGAGGCCTGGAATAGAAACAAAGCAAACACAAATCAACAAACAAGATTGAACAAATAAACAAAAACAGAAACACCAAAACCTCACATCAACTCAATACCTTCCTCTGAGCTCAAATTACTGCTTTAGTATTGTGTGAGCTGCTTCAAAGCTCTGGAAATTAGCTCAAATTCAACACTGAAGCCGCTTGCCTCACTATCAATTTAGATCATTTCTTATAAATAACGCTCAGTGAAAACTTTTCACACATCAGGGTAATGCATTTCTTCCTAGAAATTCTTCCTCACAACACATAAAGAATTTAAAAGACACAGACCCAGTCTCTATTTACACTTCAGGCTGATTTTATGGACCCTTAGGAATGAGGCAAAGCTGGTTTTACTCTCAGGTGAAGGACTGAAAAATGACAAGCACAAAACCGAGTTCCACAAATTACCCAAACCAAGCACAGATAATGAAAACCCCATCCACTTCCATACTTATCTGATATTAAATCATGTAGCCCTAAAGATTTTTGTCTGGCACAAATCAGAACAATAGAATTTTGACTGTACTAGTTTACAAAGCAGAATAAATTACCACTGTTGGACTGCATTGAAAGTCTAGATGTAATAAAAAGTAGCTAATTAACCCATTTATCACAAATACCAAACAGGCCAATGGTTTTTGTAATTATCAAGACAATTCAATTTTTGCTTTAGTGTGCAGGCTTGTTTGCCCAACTCAATTGGAGACCATCAAAATTACTTACAATACACTGTCTAGCAAAGCATGACAAAATTAGTCTGCTACAACCAATTAATTGAACTTAATAAAGCTTTTAAATTATTTTTGTTTATTACTGTTGCTTTGGGGTTAATGATGTAATCCTTTTTGGCTAGGAGGAATAATTAATATTATTTTAAAAGAAAATTAGATTTTCAGTGTGTTAAGATAGACCAACAACTCTCCCTAATGGGTAAATAGTAAATTATTTTTCAAAACCAATACTTAAAACAGTAATTTATTCCTCTAATAAAAGCTTCTGCACCCATGCAGTTGTGTGTACATACACAGACAGATTATAGGCAAGATCTCATATTACTAAGGATGATTGCTGAGCTACTTCTCAACAAATATGTACTAATTAAAATTAATACTCATAAATAAACCCCTGTTGTCTTTTCTAATGGAGAGCAATCTGACCATCATCATGTGGCTACAGCTCTATAAAATCTCATGCCACAGGATTGCAGTTGATTAGCTATAGTCAAAAGCTGCCAAGTTAATTGCTTTAATAAACAATGTCAATGCAATTAACGTTCAGATTTTCAAATGAAGTCATGCCATGTTCACCCTAAAGTATTAATGCTGAGAAATTCTAATGGAATTGCTCATCTCCTTTGATATAAAGAAAACAATGGATTTACTGCTTTGAAAACTTTTTTGTTGTTCATTCATGACAGGAAAATTCCCGATCCTCCATACCTTGCCATAAACATTTCCACCTGAAGAACTCACAGCTTATTTTAGAATGAGGGAGGAGCTAAGCATGGTCCCATTTAGGAGTTATCAGAACTGTTATGAACATCTTCATATCTCTTCTGAAGTACCTCTTCCACAAGGGGCAAATGTCCATGATTAACATCAATATTCTCTGCATATTTAACAGCAGGGAAAGCAGCAGATGCTCGTTAGGAACTGGCCTGCAATGTCCAAGCTCTCCAGAACAACTCTCTGTTCAAAGGGGATTCTGACACACAAATGCAGTGCTGGTGAATTTTTCAGCCTTTCTGTCTCTAATCCACACTGGCCTGGCACCGCCTGAAAACCAGAGTGACAGAACTTTCATGAAATAAGAAAAAGAAGAATAGAATTTTTCTATCTGCAGCTCAGTTTGTGACTTGAAATATAACTTCAATATAACTTTATAGCTGGAATAACCTGTTAAGATCACCTAACTATTGCTTAATTTGTGTACCATTAAATGCTATAGTTTATTGCTAGAAATACCAATTCTTATTTACAAGATTTTTCTCCTCCAGTAAATCTCATCTGCAATAACTGTGTCATTATCTGCTGTCTGCTATCTTCTGTAAAACAATTCTTTTTTTCTACCAGCTACTCAAAATGTTGTATTATGAGAATACCCAAAATGACGCATCACAGTGCAATTCATCAAGTCTAGAGGTGTAAACAAACCAACTTTAAGGAAACCAGTTTTTAGAAAACAGATTCAAAGAATGGAAATTAAGCAAAGTCTGCCAAGAAATGCTGATTTTAAAACTAAATACTCCTTCATTCAAAGGAGGGAAGAATAAGTTATAGGAAAGAAATGCTTCTCAATTATCTTATCCATACAATTTAACTGCAAAAGTCTTCATACTGTTATTTTTCAGACATTTGATAAACGATTCCTGACTCGCAATGGTGGAAAATACCCCAGCAATTACGTGAAATAGTTTTCCAGCAAAGAACCATTTCACAAGTAAAACACTGAACTCTGTTTCTGTTGGGTTTTTATTACAGCTTCTCAAATTCTTCCTCAATCATTCATAACAGCTCAGCTTGATTAAACTTCGTGTTATCCTTAGAAAGTTGCTTTTATGTCTGGATGTTGCCAGAGCCTTGGCCAGACAGAATGACCTGAAAGAACCCCCAGTGATGGCCATGGTCCTGTCTCAGCACAGCTCCTCTCTATTAACCCTCCTTCCCACACTGGTCTCAAAAGTTAAATTTCATTAAAAACCACAGAATCTGCTTGTGGCTTTTTGGTTTTTAATTCCCATAAGGAGTATTGAAGGGGAGGAGGAATCTATTTGCTGTGATCCCAGAAATTTGAAAATTAGGCTTGAAAAAACCCACTGGTTACTAAACTTTATGGAGACAGATAAAATTCAAAGTACATTGATATCTTTTCCATGAGATCCTTTCTCAGCGAAAAAGTTCAGGTGATTTGCAGTGGTCAAGACACGAAACAGCCTGAGCTCACAGATTGTTGTTTACACTGTGAAAGTTAAAAGCAAAACTAAAAATCTCTTAAAAGCTTGAAAACTTTGTTTATACAGACTGATGGTTGCTAGTTCCTCTGTTGCAAAGGCTTTCACACATATTCTGCTTTACAGAACCAGAGAATCTCAGAAGAACTAGGCTGGAAAATGCAGACTTCCGTAATTTTGATGGAGATGACACTACCTTCAGTTTGACAATCAGAGCACGACCATCTTCAGAGTTTCAACTGTTCCATTACATTTCCAAAACATCTAAAAGCATAAAATTGGTTCTTAACGTTGTAAATCAAGCTGCTTATTCACATCACATTCACAGCTTTTCTTTAAATACCATCTGTCAGTTCTTAAAATGGGGTGGTAACTGCTGCCTTGGAATATTGAGGGGCCTGAATCTACAGAGAAATGCTTGAGAGCCAAACCATAAAGGTTACAATACTCAGAACAATAAAATCACCTTATTTTCAAAATGGTAACAGAAATCTAACTGTGGAGCTTAGAGTATTTGAAATAAATAAGCCTGACAACTTCAATGACCGTGCTTTAACAAAAAACCCGTGAGTACAAATTATTTGTGAGATTAGTTTGCAACATGCTCATCAAAATTTTCGCAAAGTTTTAGCAAAGTCTCTGTGCAAGTGAGTTACTGCTTGTGCTAAGCATAGTGAGATATAATTTAAATGATTTGTTCCTTCCATTACAATGATGTGTATCACAGAGACACACCATAGATACAAGCAAACATTTAAATTCTCAATCAATAACGTGCTCCTGCTTTACTGCATTTCTTTAGATAGACAGTCACCTGAGTTATTATAAAGCAAGAAATTACCGAGGCTTAAACCCGAAGCAACTTCAATTATCCCTTTATTCCAGGCATTTGAAGTACTTAGTTATTCTTTCAGATTCTATTAAGCCATTATTGCTGCTTTATTGCCAGTAAAACAGTATGTTTTCAAGGCTTTGTAATAAGATGCCAAAGGAACATCTGTATGTGGAACAAGCTGTTTGGTGTTTCCCTGGGAGATTTGTCACTTGTGCTGAGTTCAACAAAACCCACACATCTGTGTAGAGAAGTGTGTGTGCCAGGACGTGCACCGCACTGTGCCGGATCTGTATTTCATATTTATAAATATTCATTTGGGAAATTTCCATGCAAATGTCATTAGCAGTGGTCTGTCTTCTGTAAATAAGCTTTTAAAGTACAAATCACATTCGGAGGGTTATTACAGCTTCTAAAAGCAAAGGCATCTCAAGGATTCTTACTTCTCAAAGGCAAAAGCTCATTAAAATCCAACATTTATTGGTTAAAGCCTTGCTGCTGGGGACATCAGCTTCCAGCTTTGATGGAGTCCCACCAAATGATCATTTTCCCAATCCACTTTTCTTTCTCTAGCCCAATACCTGCTTCTCCAAAATTCTTCAGGAAAATGGCAAGAAAGGCTGACTCTGACCAGTGTATCCATCCTCAAAAGATTTGTGATGCTTTGCAGGTACCTGGTCTCCAAGTTAGACTCCAAGGACTAAGAGTGAATTTCTTCCTTAATGAAACCAAGACAGACAGATGACAGAGATGTGTTACTGGTTATTGCATATTCAGGGGTATGGAACATGGCATATACCATAGCTCCATAAAAAATGTAAAGAATTGTTCAAGACAGAAGCATTTCTATCTCTACAGAAAACAAAGTGCAGAGTAGTAATATTTCACCACAGACAAATACTGAAGGGTCCAACATAGCACCACAACCCTCCCTTTCAAATGAACCTAAGCAAGTTTGATGCAGAAATTCCCCCAGCACACTTGAATAAAAATCCTACTTATTCCGTCTCAGAGGTCTGTAAAAGGTTACTCATGATCATTAAACAGGAGCATTTAAGGAGATAACAGGCCACTGTAGGCAGAAAAATGCATCTTGATAGTAATAATGGAATAACTCTTCCTTGCTCTCTGCAGAAGTTACCACCAAGTTGCCTCTAATAGAAATTAATAAAATACAAACACTTTGGGGATTTCCTATTAAAATAGTCTCAGAGTTTTCAAAAAATATGTCAGCATCAAGAAGAAAAGCGAACAACAAAACCCCCACGGAAACCCCAAACCAAAACTACATGTTTAAATCAGAGAGCCAGATTAGAAATGGAAGCAGAGAGAAATCAATTTATCAGTTTGGTACTTCCTGTTTAGAGTTTGTCTCGGTTGAACACATTTAATGTAAATATTAACCACGATTCAGAGCAGTAACCAGATTACACTGCGGGATGAACTGGAGAAGCCAAGAGCCAAGAGCAATGGCATTTTCACAGCTACTTCAGCTGAGGATAAACAAGCTCTCCTTCAAGGAGATGGCAATCATATCCAAGAATTTTGCCCCAGTAAGATTTTGGTTTCACCTTAATCTTTCCACCCATGTGGAAGCAGCAGAATGCAAAAATATGTGATGATAAATCAGCATAAAAGTTCTGCATGTTCTGCTCACTTCTAGTCTGGTTTTTGTTGTTGCTGTTGCTTTTATTTACATAATTAATTACCACAGCAGCGCTGGCACAATAATAAACACCCATTAATTCAAATTATTTACCAAAAATCAATTATTTCAATCACACACAAGCTCTGAGTTGCTTCATAGTCACTATTCCTAGAAAAAGTGAAATGTCTGAGTCACTCTCACTTTGATTATAAGTGGGAAATGAAAGTACTGTGACTCAGTCTAATTACTTATTTAAGTAATTGTCTTTAAGAGCCATAATGATTCAGTGTCTGCTTATCTAAAAATATGTTTCCACGACAAAATCATTTGTGCTAACAGCCAGTAAACTTTGTGAATTATGAACATCTGTCCACAAATGCACACAAAATAAGTGATGCATCATTACCAATGCATGCTCTGCCAGTGGGGAAAAGGAAAATTTAACAGGTTAAGAAAGGAGCACAAGAGGCTGTGGTGCTTCAAAAGTGAGATTTGGGCTGGGACTGCAGCAGAGTTACACCTCAGTAACTTTCTGTTTAACTCCACAGGGTTGCAGTTGTTCCTTCTGTTTCTCTCACCTCAAATATCAGCGATAGACTGGTGCAATTGCCAAGAACAGAAACATCTTTGAAGTATCTTGAGATCAAATGGTTTTGCTGCTCCAATGTTTGCAATCTTTGTTTCTGCTTAAATTGATTGAAAACAAGTTATTTTTATTAATTTCTTCACTAGAACTTACCTGTGCTGATAACTTAGGATAAACACGAGGCTGAATAAAGTAGATGGCAATGGAACTACATGGAAAGCTAAGCAATTTCATTAATTTAGAGTTTTATTCCATTAACAATTTCAAGGCTTTAGTCCTATCAAGAGTCCTAAATGACAATATTATTGCAACTCATCGGGTGTTACCAGTTAGATCCTGCCAGCAGGTGGCCTGTGCATAGTTCAGGCTTAATTAATTCCTCCCAATTTCTATGGCCCTGAAGAACAGATCTAAAGAATAATCCCAGAAGACCAAAGTATTGTAATTCAAGAACTCACATGAGATTGTTACAACCTTTATGGAGACCAATTACACTAAAGAAAAGAAAAGTTATCTTGCGTATCATATGGCAGCATGAAAAATTAGCTTTCTAAAATTTTAATGTAATAAATGAAGATTTTTCTAAAGTGAAAAAATAACTTGTGATATCCAAATGTTTCCAGTGCATAAGCAAAATTACCTCCTGGACATTGCATTTTGAACATTTATTTGTAGCACTGATTATGGAAAAGGAATGTTTTATACTCCCCAGAATGTTAGTTTTAAGAATGGCATCCATTCTTCCTAAATCTTAGAGAGGTGTTTAAAACAGTGGCAAACACAGGTTTGACTCACAGGATGGGGGAAAAATTCCAATAACACAGACCAAATGATTATGAGATACATCTCCAAACTGGAGGAATAAATCCAGTGGTTGAGAAACAAAACCAAGTTCTCACATTTTAGTAAACTCATAGTGAGATTTACTGCACAGGCAGACCAATTTCTTGTAGCATAGACCTAAAAAAGCACCCTTGTGTGCTTTTCTCTGAGGGGAAAAAAATATCAAAAAGAAGACAGAGGTGAATATCAGTCATCTTCTCACTGATCTCATTAAAACTCACACATGTATCCTCACAGATGGGTGTGTTTGGGAACAAACAATCTAAAAGACACCTAAAGTTATCCTAATGTGTGAATATTTGCAGAAAGCCTCCCATATTACAGCATTATTAAGCTATTGTATTATTTGATTCAATTTTCCTGTCTTTCCTGATTCAGTGAGGAGTGTACTCTCTTCACCTGGAAAAAGATTCTCTGTAAAGTTACAGCTCCTATTTTTCTATCTTGTATTCTCAGAAAAAGAAATATCCACTGAGTAATTACACACATTCCAGCTGTAAACCCCTGAAAATACAGTCTATTTTCACAAAAAATTTATTCCTCCTATTCACAATTCCTGGTTTATTTTTTGTTTTATTAGTTATGCCAGAGTGACCAATTGCCAAGGAAATCATAGCTTGTGAGGTCTATAAGAAATACATCTTAATTTCACTGTGAATTTTCTTTCTTTCTCACCTGAGCAGAGAAATATCAAATCACTGAAATTTATTATCCAGAAATCCTTGCCTATTGAAGACACTTTAGCAAAAAAGCTAACAGAAATGAAATAAAAACCAGCATTTGTCAAAGTTTTTCAAACTCTTTATCAAAGTAAGGTCAGTACACCAGTGAAGATGTACAGTCTGCTTGTACATTTTCATATTTAGAAAGCTTGAAATCCATTTATATCAATAAACAGAGCCATTTTCCATAAACTAACAGCCCATGGCAGCAGTCAGTCTCAGGATTATCACATGGGAAGCATTCACAACTCAATAGGATTCATTTCATACAAACCCTGTGATTAAAATGGACTAACATTTTTCAGTATTTACATGCTTCAGTATGAGAATGCTCTCTAGTGTTTTTTTTCCCCTGTTTGTAGCTCATTTTCATATCAAATTTTGTGTTTACATTACCTAAACCAGCAAACTAGAGCAGCACACACTGAGGAAGCACAACGTCTAATTGGGAAATGATCGTCACAAACGAGCTGCTGTCCGAAGAGTTGTGAAACACAGCCAGGTGGAACTGGGTGATTTTAAACAGGCATGGGCACAGGGGGGCTGCAGGATACCCAGAGAACAAATCATGTTCTATAAAGCAGAGGAGCTGCCCAGAGCTGGGGACTCCCCATCCCTGGAGGTCCTCAGGGCCAGGCTGGACGGGGCTCTGAGCGACCCAGGACAGTGGAAGGTGTCCCTGCCCGTGGCTGGAACCAGATGTTCTTTAAGGTCCCTCAAACCTGAACCACTCCGTGATTCCAAATGATTTGAAAGTCCTCTGCTGCTCCAATCAGGGTAGAAGTTCACCAAGACACTGCCATATATATTTATTGTGATGAACATTTTGGAGATTTGCCTGCATCTGAGCATCACGAGCACTCCACCAACAGGCCCAGAGCCTTGCACTGGGCAAGCTGCTGGTGTTTGTTAGACACCAGGGAGTGCATATCCATTGATTTAGCAGCGGGGAAGAATTAATCAGACATGGATGAATGTTTCTCTTTTAATTCCCATTTGCGTTTTCAAATAATTTTTCACATGATGAGTCTACAGCCCCTGCAGATTAGCATTTTATACTTAATAGACTAAGAATTTAGGGCACCCCACGGGCTGATAATTAAGGTTAATAAGGTCTGTGGTCTGCTCCAGCCCTTCTCCTTCGAGGTAAATAACCATGTTCATATTGCTTTATATTACATTTTCCATCTCGTTGATAAAATTAGTATTTTATAATCTGTGTAAACATCCCTTTAAAGCTGTGGGATTTGGCAGCCATGCTGGTATTTCTACCACTGCCAGATTTCCACCAAAGACAATTGGTTAAGACTTGCAGACACAAATTTTAAATCATCTGTGTCATAACAAAATGTGGTTCTTGACACACCCTTTTGAGTACAGAGCCTTTCTCTGGCATCTCCAAGTCTGCACTAGTTTTGTTATTAACCCTCCTGCTTTTCTGACTGTTATAACTCCTAACTGATCAAATAATCTCATTATTTCCAAAATCAGTTTACTGAAGTTCAGAATAGTTTCATTCACTTTATTTTGCATTCAGTTTTCCCGTGAATCTCCCCTTGCAGCTCCAGCCTGCTCTGCCAGGCCTGCAAGAGCTTTGGAAGAGATTATCAATCTGTGCATTTCCCTGCATAAAGTACTGTAATTCTTGAGGATTTTGAAAGTTACACAAGAAAAACTAAAAAGGGCAGCTACAAAGCCCCATCTTTACAATTTTTGTCATTCCAAGCAGAAATCCATTGGGTTTTTTACTGTTCTGACAAGCAGCTCTTGGCTGTGGTTATTTTAGCTGTACCCTTGTCTGGCAGCCCCACAGCTTTCAAAGCATTATTTGGATTAATGAGAAAAAGTATTCCATATCTATGACTATATATATTTGTGTGTGTATTTATGGGGTGCTCCTTCCTTCCTCTACCTGGATTTAGATTTAATGAAGTGGAGGATATGGACAAATCATAAACTCTCTTTGGAAATAATCTGGCTGCAATCAAAATACTCAGCTAATTTCAGGAGATTATCCTATTATTCAAGTAAACCACAAATCTGTAAATTTACAATTTATGATCAAGACTGTATTTGAGATGTATTTAAGCATCTGTGAAGGTTAACTGTGTTGTACTTCCCAAACCTGTCAGCATAATGAGCTGGCACCCCTCTAATATGCTTTGTGTTATGTTCTTCCCACTTTGCAGCTTTTAAAGCACAATGTTATTAGTGGATCTGTTAATCCAAGAAGAACACCAGAGCTAATTATGTGAAAAATGTTAAATTGCTGGGAAAATAAGTTACTGAAGTCAGCAGTTGCTCTTTTTCACACTCCCAGCACATCCCAGGATGGCATCTCAAGGAGCAATTAGCTTTGTCAGGGCAGCTGAATTCAAACACACAAAGATGTCATTTTTCCATATTAAGAAACATTATTAATAAAGAAATTATAGCAAGTTGTCACAGACTACCCAATTACTGGAATAGCAGTCCTTTTCTCCCAAAACTCAGGGGAAGGTCTTCACAACACTGAGGTGGCAGAAGAAAACACTGTACACATTCCTGAAGTCCAAAGGAAGCCAAGCAGCATCGCTGGTACTGACTGGCTCTTTGGGACTGTTGAGAGCAGATACAACAGGAACACAAAATTCAGTTATCCCGTGCACAAACTGGTGTCACATCAAAACCAGTTAGAGCTAAAGCTTTATATTTTATCCTGCATGCAGAGACACATTATTAGTAATGACTGGGATGATGACAAAATGTCTCCCACAATGTGACATAACCAAGCTTTGTATTGTAATTATAAAATATCAGTGGTGTTCCTTGGCAAGGAATAATGCCTTGCCTCAGCAAAGTTCCTGTAAGATTTCTCATGTTTGCTATCTGTTTATGCAAAGTGAGGCTGTACAGCAGCTTAAATGTGACAAGATTCTCTTTATCTGCCCAGGTATTTCTCACGTACTGATCACTGTGACACCCGTCTGTCAAATATTAATTGTCTCTAATCCTGTTGCCAAGTCCTTATTATAATCACAATAATTAAAGCAATTAAAAATTCAAATCAAATAAATAAAGACATTTCTTACCAATTAAAAGTTAAAACAATAGAAACAATCTGCAACAGACATGAACTAGAAATAATTGCACTAATTAATAGCAGAGTCTAAAATTGTTTAAAATATTAAGCTGAGAGTTTCTTCATATCAAGAACTCCTCAAAATTAGCTGTGACACTTAACCATACAGAAATTGCTTTCTGATATTTGCATAAGCTAGTAACTTTGGGGGAAAAATATCTGAGAAACTGAAAGGTTGCACTGAATTTCTCAAATATTTTTAGACAACAAACAAATTATTTCAAACACTTACATATTTGCCTAACTTTAAAATATGAAGTATTCTGAGAGAAACACATTGGTTTGAACAAAAAACCAAAATTTCAACAGTTCAAATGAATATTCTTTGGAGTGGGAAGGTAAGGAATGGAGTTCCAGCTACAAACCACTTCTCATCGCTTTCCCACACTTTCAGGTTCGAGGTTAATACAGCAGAAACAGGGGTCACCCCCATCCAATAATAGAGATAAGCCCTTAAAGTTTCACACTGACTTCAATGGATGCTACCTACAAGACTGAAATTAATGCCACTTCCCCCCTTCCCCGGGGTTAATTGTGTGTTTTGCTTCCATAACTTTCTGCTGCTCAGGGCTTCTTTCCAAAGTGTGAAAAACGAATTTCACTCGCACAGTTCCCAGCAGTGTGCACCAGGGACAATGACCCTCTCATTAACAACTCATTTTTTTCCTTCAAAGTTTAGCCATAGTTCAACCAATATTGATCAAACACATGCAAAGATGAAAAAGACCTACAAGATAACAATTCCACTGGATTCACAAAGAATTTTATAATAAATACTTTTGAACTTCACTAGTGACTGCTCCCGCAAATGAAATTTGTTATAAAATTTTTTCTTCTCATAATGTCACTGTGACTATCATCAGGGATTCAAAGGAACTACATACTTAGAAGAATTAAAATATTTATGCCATATTTCTCTCTCTCATCTCTGATAACTTCTCAAAGTGTAAACTAATCTGATAGAACCATGAATATTTATATATTGCTCAGCAGGGATAATTAATGTAAATTAAACAACTGATAAAGTTGGTAATAGTTGTGGTACCCATATTTCCACAAATCACTCTTATGTGGCAGCAGCATGGACTCCAGGAAATATTCCTGTTGGGCTGTCACACGTCAGGGCTTGTTTGGCATCTGCAGGAGAGATCATTTCCTTGCAGGGAGCTGCAAATACAGATATTCACTTATAGCCTTTCATAAATACAAGTGGCAACCACGAAGAAATTATTCCATCTTTTGCATGCAGCAAAGCAGACAGCTCCTGTTAGGTTATACATCCTCTAAGATTACAGTTAGCACGGACAAAATTATTATCTAACGCAATGCAAGTAGGAAAATACATCTTCTGAAATGGAGATTAAAAATAGAGGTGTTAAACCAGACTCAAAACACCATGGAAACCAGCTTTTAAGAAACCCAAGGAAATGCTACAGTACTTTCCTTCAAAATTATTTATCGAATTTTTCCACAAGATCTGCATTTTAATCACTTTTGGGAACACTTGACTTTGCTGTGTACTAAAAGACTGCTGATAATTTCAATCAAAGAACGTACCATTGAAGATGATAGCCAAGAATACAGCCTGGATTTGTGTTAGACAGCAGCAAGATGACATTCTGGGTAGGATTAACTCGATCTGTTTGGGCTTGGAGCAACCAACATTCCAAACAAGTCACTTGCTTATTGTGCCCCACTCTGGAGTACTCTGGACCACTTGGATGCCAACCCTGTTTCTGTAAAAGGTTGTCAGGAGGAAGTAAGATAAATTTTCACTTGTTTTAAAAGTTTATTTCATTTTCAGAGTTATTGGAGAAGGAGAAATAGTTTCTAAGGATTCAGCAATTTTTCTTTTGTTCTTTTCCTCATTAAGGGCTCTTAACCAGGGCAATTGGCAATTCCTGTCTTCTTCATGAAACCCAAGATTTTTTGCACAAATCCAAGTATCACCCATGCAAGTTGACTCCAAAAGCCAAGCATTGGTCCAGATAAACTGTTCTCTGTGCCCTGCACTCCAAGGAATGAAGTACGAACACTCACCTAGCATTCACTTGGAGTTCTGCAGCAGAATGGATAGCCAGAAAAACTTGTGAGTTTAAATTCCTTTGGCCTTTGAGGGAATCAAAAAACAGACTGCATGGATCGTATACGTGGTATTTGAAAATATTTTTAACACCAAGCTCTTATCTGTACAATTATCTCCCAGCACATCCCAAACACCTTATGTAGAACTGATTGGCTACTCCTGAACTTACTGCCCTTGGAGGATGGAAAGGCATAGAAGGAGAATAAAATTCAGTCAAAAATGATGTGTCCGTGTTTTGCAGCACAATGTAAAATACACAGGAAAATACTGCATCCAGTCTTTCTCCAAAGTACACCCTACAAGGTTTCTGTAAAGGTAATTCCGACTGAGGACTGAAATCAGGAAACATTGTGAAATCCAAAATACAGGAAAGCAAAACCACAATTAAATCTAAGTAGCACAACAATCAGGAGAGGTTGGGAGAACTAATCTTGGCTCGGAGATATGACCAAAAGCATTTATCTCCATGCTTAGCAGCACTAAAATCAGGGAGGAAAGGCATAAAATTCAATTAATAACTGTCCTGTCTATGCTCTGTCTACCTTAATTTGCACTGAAAGACTAAAATTGTGGGACACTTCAACAAGACACTCTTCAGCACAGACTCTACATTTAATCTGGAACAACAGGAAAACAAAACCACCCAGCCTGCTCCTTGCTGACCTCTGCCCTTGCCTTTCACTGTTCACCTGCCTCTTAAGGGAGTTTCCCTACGAAATTTGTCTAAGCCAAAATTGGTAGAAGCCCAGCAGTTGTACTCGCCTTCCATTAAATGGGCTTTAAATGATTTTACACAAAGCAAGCCAAAAAATTTACCGCTGAATTTTGCCCATTTCCTCATAAAATATGAAACACTCAAGTCCTTAATCACTGGAGAAATTGTCCAGGAACATTTTAATTATGAAGCACCTGAATTTCCCTGTAGTCCCACGGTGATTTATTCTAAAATGCATAGAACGCACGACGCTCAGAGCCTGAAGTGGATAAATAAGAAGTGTGTGGCCATAACAGACATGTCTGAAATAGTTTTGAAACACTAAACAAAGAAATGTCATAGATTAATTTCTTCAAAATGTTGTAAAGTCACCCCAGTGGAATTAGAAAACATAAGAAAAAAGAAATTACCTTATGTTGTACTTAAAATTCCCCATTATGAGATATGTAAACAAAGTACTTATTAAGACAGAGTAGTAGCTAAACAGATCATTCACCACAGGATTGAATAAACTTTTAATAACTTCTTAAATGCATGCTTTGAGACATAATAAAATTACTTCCTGGCATTAGAGACTTACCTGATGTATAGATAATCAATAACTGCCTGTTCCACAAAGACAGACACAAAGTTACAGTTAATTTAGACTTGGGCTTCTTACTCTGCCTTGTGAATTACCAGATTTACTCCAGCAAGATCCACTGAATAAAAAGGTATTTATCTGAAATGCTGGAGGAGTGCATTTGTGAATAACTACATGGAAATAGCAGCAGGCTGGAGAGCAAATGCCTTGCTAAGCCTCTTCCATCTCCAATTCCCAGCTCTCTCTGAGCAGGCACTTATCCTTGCTGTATTCTAGGGAGATCAGCACTGATCTTCATGAAATCCATAAATTAATATTAAAAAGTGGCACTGTAGTACAACGCCTGCTAAAAACTCCTACAACTCTCAAAAACTTTCTACTCTTGCCACAAATCTGGTCCAAAGGGCTGACTGAGCTGAAAATGAGGGTTTGTATTTGAGAGCCAACTGTCAGTGATGGCACAAAGGCCAAAACTAATACAAAAAGGTAAAAGAAAACATAATAGAAACCAATTCTTTGAAAGGATCACTCTGAGAGTGTAACAATTAGGAAGAGAAAAACTCCCTTAGCCACTTCCTGCTAAGGTAGGAAACTCAAAACTACTGACAAAAAGAGCTGGTAAAGAGTGAACACAGGAGCAGCAGGAGTTAACTCCAACCAGTAATTAGGATGAAGATCTGGGTTTTTAACCTGTACCCAACACTGAGACCGGGCTCTGCCTCTGCTCTGCCCGTGTCTGATGCAGCTGTGAAGATGTGCCACACACCCTCCTGACAGCTCAGGCACTCTGTTTGATGTGTCAGGGGACCTGCTTCCAAAGGAGGAGCTCCAATCAGTGTCCATCAGTACCAGGAAGGAAGCTCCCACTGCGTCCTGCTGTGCAGTTCCAGCAATCCACCCTGCTCCAGGCCCTGGTGAGGGAATGAGCTCTCCCAAAGGCAGCAAACAAACCCAGCCAAACACTGCAAGGGTTTATGCTATTGCACCACAAGTGGAAAAACAGCAAGGGTGGAACTGCCCAGCTGGCAGCACAGAAAAAAGTTACAAAACAGGGTTTCTAAAGGAGTGAGATACATTAACTTAAACTCAAATTTTACATGCATAAACCATTAGATGTTTAATTTCATTTCTTCACTGCAAACAAACATTAACATATTTTTCTCCTAATTTTACTACAAACAGAATGAGCCATGCCATGGAAGCATAGAGAGGCTTCAGCTGAGGCTGAAATTCCCCAAACAAAGGGCCGAATAAGTACACTGTGAGCTTGTTTAGAGTTTTAGCAATCCTGCATTTTTTTTTCTTTTTCCCTATCTGAACAGACTTAGAAGAGTTTAAAGGAAGAAACTGGAGTTGAACTGACTTTATCAGAAATAACATCCCGATTTAGCAGGCCAGGGTACCTCTCAGACTGATGTCAAAATGTCAGATGATGTAAGGAGCCCACACTATAAATGTATCAGTGGTTTAATAACAAGAAAATTGACTTCACTGCAGAGCTTGAGTCCAAGAGCCTTCAGTCTCAGATGCTTGGAGAACAGCTTTTTGCTTTTTAAAGGTCATCTGATTTATCCTGCCAGGTTCTAACATCAGGAGAGAAGTTGCATAAAGGAAACACCACAGCCTGTTCTGAGATGAAGGAAGCAAAACAATGACAAAAGCCAAGCCAGCCCTGAGTCTCATTTCTTACTGTCCCATGTTAGACACTGCTCTTACTTCCAGCTGGAATGCCTGCACTCCCACCAGCTGCAGAGGATGGAAACACATCTGCCTGTAAGTTATTTCCCAGAGTTGATGCTGTCTCTAAAGGAGTTCTCTTCTCATTGTGCCACATCCAAAACGCAGCAACGCAGAAGCTGCTGCTGAAGAGAAACTCGAGATCAAATCTCTGCGGACTGGGAAAGTAAAACACGGCAGAGGCTGATTTGCTCAGTTCCTTCCCTTTGCACCGAGGAACACGACTGGTACAACACTCAGCATGCTGAATCCACGGCTGATACCTCTGTGCAGGTCCTGTAGCGGGCTCTGCACACAACCCCCAGCCCCAGGGAGAGATGCTGTTGTTATAGATACAGAGCTTGTGCTGTGCCACCTGATGCACAGCACGCCGAACGTGGCAAATGTTCACAGCAAAACACAAGGCTGTACACTGATTATTTTTAACTTCAGCACCACTCTGAGAATAGAAGTCATTTTTGCTGTAGAAATGCTTAACACCCCTCAGCAGAAATTTTGTGACCACTGAAAGAATCAGGCAAGAAAAGAAAGCAGAGCCTGTGCTATCACCCTGCTCCCTGTATCTCTGCACATCCCAGCTGCATTATTATTCTGGCATAGATGCCTTTCTTTAATTTGTTTACTGAATGTTTATTTCTTGACGGCCTGTCAATGAAGCTTGACGTGTCCTTGAATTATTTCTTTAAAAAACTAATTTTATTTTTATACACAAAGTTCAGTGTTACCCATCTATGGGCTAAGTTATGCTTTCAATCAGCTTTCAAAAACTGGAAAAGAGCAATCCAGCATTCTAACTTCCTAGCAAACTACACTGATTTCATTTCAGTTTTATCTGGAGCCTTCCTGCTCTGAATTGCCCAAGTTTATACACCAGATTTTCTGTTGTGGTTCTGATATGAAAATGGAAACACAAGAACCCCGATAACTTACAGAATGGTGACTGCTGATATTTTACATTAAGGAACAGAAACGGAAACAGAGCTCATCAATATGTATCAAGCCTTGCATTAAAATCAGTTTCTCCCGATGTGAGAAAAAGAAGGAATACTTTTGCTTTTAAAAACTACATCCTTTTGCAAAGGTCAGGATCAGCACCTTGATAAAATACCAAAAGCTTTAGGTGGCAGGCCTTGTGGAACCAGCTCCTTATTGGGTGTAAAGCACGTGCTGCTGCAATAACCTCAGCGGTCATTTCATGTGCTCGTTGGACCAACGCGTTTTGTGCTCCCCTTTGGAAAGAGAAGAGAGACAGAATATATTTAGCAATTGCAAATGTCACTTCTACAATGTCCTCTAAAGTTTGCACGTTGCAGCAATCACCTTTTCCAGTATAATTTATTAAATAGTGCCATCCAGTGGGAAGTGACTCTCAGCACAGTGAAACTCTGAAAAACACCACGTTAACCCTAAATTCTTACCATCAATGCAACTGCAGAGAGTATTTCCACGGTTTATCTTCTAAATAAGATGAATTTTATAATAATCCCAACTTCCTGGCAATATTTTGGCATGCTTTATGTAAGGTACAGATGCAATAAAAAAGCAGGAATTCTCTGCTATGTGAAAGGACACATTTAAGGGGCATGGTGACATAGCAGTACCAATCCTAAATCCTTTTAAATCCTTGACAGCACCTAAATACATGACAAGAGATGTTAAATTTTACTCCCAGAGGTTCTGAGTGTGCAGAAGGATAGGAAAACACTGAAAAGGAGTGACCTGACTATTGATTTTAATTCTACCAGTTCATGTGTTACTGAATTCCCAGAAAAAAAGGGTCAGAATCATGAAACTATTTTGTTTGATTTCCAAAGCACCTTTGTATTATTTGCTGTTAAGGGAACACAAATACTGAGCACACACAATATGTATTAAACCATGAAGCATTTAGAGAGAGGGAGACAAAAAATCTGCTTTCCACTCACCTGTTGCTATTGTTTACAGACCTGCAGAATTCCGTGCCAAGAGAAAGCACAGAAGTAAATTTCTGTGCAATTGGGAGAGCACTGGAGAGCCATTAGCAACCTAAGAGCTCATTCCTCTCCCCTGCTTCATGTTTCTCCATGAACTGCCAGCCATGAATCACAGTTCTCTTCAGATAATGAAGTCTTAGAAATTTCATGATCTGATGTAGCAATATAAATCTATACGGCCGCCCCATTAGAAATGCCTATCAGGGAGCAAAATGTGCTTTCTGGAAGTCATTCAATGCAAATACTCCAGCTTTTTTTTCTTTTCCTTGGCATTTCACTAAAGGAACTATAAGATGATGTGTGTCATGTAACAGCAAAAACCACCAGACATAGTTCTATGTGTGTAAAGTATTACGAGTAAAAGATATTGCATGCACAGAATTGGTTTTGTGTGTAAGCAGGACATGTCAGCACAAGAAAGAGAATTTAGAAATAAGTCCATATTCTGGTATTCAGATATCCACTGGAATTATGCCAGAAAAGGTGAAATTAATACATTTGCTGCGGAGAATAGAGTCAAAAAGAAAAGTTCGAAGTACAGCACCCAAGTCCTTTAAAATTGTAACAGTACCAGGTATTTCTTTTGTTAAAATAAAATAAAAAAAACCAAGTGATGAGCAGTGGCCTGGATATTAGCAGTTATTCAAGGTAAGAAGTAAGTATAATATTCTTCTAAGCTGACATATTTCAGGAACAGCAAATGGTTCCATCACCTTTGCTATTGCCTTATTTTTTACTCCTCTGTTACAGAGATTGTAGTGGAATGCAGCTCAGCTAGTTCAAAAAGTTCCTCACAGATTCTTTGAGAACAGTGGAGTTTTACTCTACAGTAATATATTTTAAAAATATCTAGGGATACTTGGAGATAGAAATAACAATAATTAGGTGCATTTGTAGATATAGAAAGAACATGAGTAAGTTTAGGAGTTTTCCCATTACTATCAGCTAAATTGGCAGTAAGAGAAAAACATCTTTTTAACATGTGGTGGGTTTTTTTAATATCCATTCATGGCTGTTTCATAAAGGCTAGAGCATATAACAAGAAAATAAACAAAACAAAGAAACGCCCCAAAACAACCAAGAAACCCAGCAAAACAACCTTCCTGCAAGAATTTCAGACTAAAACAACCATGACTAACATTAGCAAAATTTACTCATTAGCCTTCCCAAAACCCTTCCTGCTGATGGTGGCTTCTTGTCACATAATCAAACAATCTGAGTCCTCACAAAGGTAACAAACTCATCAGTGTTTCTACTGGCCCAGTCGGTAAAGCTCTCTAATCCCCATGTCAACAGGAAAAGTCTTCAGAAGGTTTTACTGATTAACACAGATCCCCACCCAAGGCTGACAGCAGGAGACTGCTGAGAGCAGGATCAGATCCCATCCTGGCATGGGCCAGGCACCCTGGAGATCCAGGCAGGCATGGTTAACGTAGAGCACAGCCATTAATTAATGGATAAACGCCCACAGCACCTGCTCAAACGAGCAAAACCTTTCTCAGAGTTTGGAAAAAATGGTTTTTCTTTTCTTATGTCAGACACGGCGAGAGCAGGAGATAAGTAACCACAACCTCCACTCTTGCTTTCTAGCTGAGTCAAAATTCAGAGGAAAAGGAACTGTAGCAAACAAGCCATGCCACAAATGGATGGTTATAAGGCAAAAAAAGAGAGAGTAGGACCTTACAAAGAGAAGCCTGAACTTGAATGAAGAATGGAACAGGTAACCAAGGTAGAAATGGATCACACACAGCCACGTTAATGAACCTGCACCTCCTTGCTTTTTCCAAGTTCTGAACTTAATAGAAACTCTAATCATAAATTCATAAATTGTGCTGAAAACTCTGGAGGCATTTATTTTTCAGCTCTGGCTGTATGTGAATGCACACACTCAAGATCTTTTAGGACAAAGGATGAGAATTTGCCAACCGCTATTCCTGGCCCAAGTGAACATGAGCCCAGGTTTCTGAGGAAGAGTTTAATGCATGAAACCACAACATTAGTGCTGCAGCTCCCTATCAGTTTCTTAATAAATGTAGGATTTAAAAGTGAGAGAGAAATGAGAGAGTTTCACCTACATCTTCCTATTTACAGGTTGAAAATAGCAAACCTTGCAGGCTGGCAGTCTCACTGCTGTAGTGGCTACCAGTCCTTGTGAGAATCCATTGACCCCTTCTGCTGCAGGGTAATTAAAGAATAAAATGTCGGCATTATATGGAGAAAGAACTGTGTCCCCTCGCTTATATTTCTTCACTTGACACAGTGGATCTAAAAAAAGACCCTAGCAGCCTACAGATCATAAAAGTGCTCATTGCTTTAAACCAGTGGGCACTGGGCTACCATCCAGGTTAAGTCACTTCCAACATCAAGTACTCTGCGATGCTTTGAACTCTAGCAGAGCCCTCTCTCTTACAATGCCACATCATTAGCTCATCACTAAACTAATTTTCAGTGTTTCCTTTGAGCTCAGAAACATTAAAGGAGAGAAAAAGAAGACTGGACAAAGTCTACACCACTTGCTGTTTGTGTTTTGAGTGTGGCACAGCAGCTGTACAAGAGATGCACTGGACACCCTTTTCATCTACTGGATCATAACAAGTAGATGCTGATTTTTAGTGGCCTGTTCCCTCACAAGTCCAACAAATATTACCCCATCTCTGCACCCATTATGTGGAATACCCACGTTGCCCAACATGAGATGCTGCAAAAAGTCTTGGAGGATAAATTCCTTTCAACTCTGTTTCCAGTGTGTGTTTTCCACAAATCCAAATCCCAAGCCCATACCAGCTACGGTGAAAAATACCTCCACCCCAGCCAAAACCAGCACAATAATATGCCTGGATTAAGTTATGAATATTTTCTGTATGCAGCTTCTTAGGAATTGATTATCTTTTTATAAATTCTTCATTTTTTACACCAAGGAAAATAAGCCAGAATATTAGTTACCCAAAATCTTGTACAAATTATTCTAATGGTAATCTTAATTAATTTAATCTTTTTATAGGCACAAAAATGTCAAGCAATTAGTTTCTTCTAATTGTGCCAACAGAATTAGTAATGTATTAATTATTATAGCATAAAAGTTGGAATAATGTAACTGTTAATTAAACTCAAAATATTGCTAAATAATTATTCTCAAGAACATAGCTTTTACTAATTAAAGCATTATTGCTAAATATAATTTCACAAGTTATTTTATACAAGTATTCAACTCTTAATCAAATTATCAGTTGAACAGAAACAGTCAGATGCTGAAGTTCTGCAGTTTGGAAACAGTTATGGTTAGTTGACTGTATATTTTACAAAGAAATGCTTCTGCCCTAAAAATGATTTGGCACTTGATAAAGGCCCAGCAGCAGAGCCTTCAGTGAATTCAATCCATCGACTCATCACTCAAAATCAACAGGCAGCACAGAAATGCTCCTGAAGCTGGTATAGAACCAAGAAACCCTTTCAAGGTATTTACTCAAATTAATTGTACAGGCAAGTGTGCAGGAGGAGGCAGAGAGATTGGGCAGGGATCTGCATGGAGGAATTCTCTCCCTGCAGCATCTCCTTCCTGCCTGCAGCTGATGGCAGGTGGGGATATAACAAATATTATCTAAATCCACACTCCATGAAATCACCGTACAAGCAATGACCAAAAGAAGGAAAGGAAAAGCTTTCCTTGCAAAGGGAAGTTTTCACCACAGCTTGGTAGCTGTTAGTGTCTCCATTTTTCTCTATCAGCTCCCTTATCAAACCAAACCCCAAGGGTTCCAAACAGATCCAGCAGCACAGTGAAGTTTGTCCCCAGTTCTGGATCTTACAGAGGCAGAATCAAATTTCCCCATTTATCTCACACTCACTTCAGTCAATCCCAGACTTAAATTTATCCAAGGGTTTGATGCCACAGTCGAGTATCTCCATTTTCCAGCGTTCTTTGAATCAGCCAAAATCCCCAAACCTGTAGTGGTCACCATTGCCTGGAAAGGGTCATGACAATCTTTAGTTTGGCCTCTGTGAATGCTGATGTGAGCTTCCCTAGGGGTTAGGGGTTGTGCTTCTGCTTAAAATGAACAAACCCATCCCAAAAGCCATCGAATAATGCAGCTTAGCATGCAGTATAATTATTGTAACTTTATCCTGTAGTTTTATGTTGTAATTTAAACACACCATGTCTAATATGAGGAAGGAAGAAAACAAAAATCTCTGCTTTGGATACCTTTTCACAACGAACTTCAACAGTAAAGAAAAACCATCCAAACCCATGAAAGCTGTTTTAATGTTCAAAGCACAAGCTCTACTGCTCCTGCCAAACTGAAGAGGTTCCCAAAGTAATCAGTATCATATTCCAAAATTACATAGAAAGCTTACTGCAAAGCTTGCTGAAGGACAACAAATTCCCTATAGCTTTTGAATTATAAACACACAGAAAACATTTCCCAGGGTCATGAGTATTTTCCAGACTTGGCAACTCTAAAAATAATAGGTCCTGGATGATTTGCTAGGCTAAAACCTCTGAACTCGGTGGATAAGAGAAAATGTGAGAAAAAAAATATGTGTAAAATTGTTTATTGCAGTTTAAACTTGGAAGAATGGGGACTCTTGATGCATATTTATAACCCTTTTTCTGGGAAGAGCAGAAGATAAAACATCTGAAGCCCTGGCCATTCACTCTGTGTCATTACTATGTCCTTTCTGGAAGGATGCACTAAAACCACCTCTGTGCTGATCATCACAAGCTGTTAGAGCCTGCCCCTGTTCAAGCAGCATTACCTGGTGTTTGTTTGGTACCTGTGCCTCAGCTCCTCGCCCCACAGAGATGTGGAACATCCCGAGGCTGCTGCTGTCACCTTGTGCAGGACTCCCCCACGTGCACCAGGCACCTCTGCAGACTGGGACACAGCCTTTGCACAATTCTGCTCCAGATGAGCCTCTTTTTGTTCAAGCAGCCCAAGACCAGATTTTTGTAGTAAAAGCTGTTGTAAAGCAGTAGCCTGAGAGAAACTAGGAGCAGTTGCCAGCAACAGCGTAAGGGCACACTGCCAGCATTCAGTGATACTCGAGATCTCAAAAGCTTTATCAGCCAGAGACTGCTCTCTTAGAAATCGATGGTGGATTTTACTTCCATGAACCCTCAAATCTTTGTTCAATATTCGGTTTCAGCCTTTATTTAGTGCATGCTTTTCAAATCCACATTTCAGATAGGATCAGACAGCCTTTTCAGTGAGAGCTTCGGCTGATGGAGCCAATCTGTGCTTCAATAAGTTAAAACACTTTTGAGAGAACGTGTTCCAAACAAAACAGATTTTATAACACCAGCAAAGTTATTTTTCATTTTTCACAAGTAACTTATTTTCATCACCTGTGAACACCGCAAAATGATTGCTGTGAAGGAAAACCAAGCAGTGAAACTGCATAGCAAAATATCTGAATGCAAAAACTGAGCACAGGAGTACAAGAAAACAGAATTCCCTTAAGCACCACATTGTTACCACTAGGAATAAGGTGCCTTCTGAAATTTTAAACATGACAGTGTTCCTTTGCATTTCAGTTTTGATATAGATAGTAGTCCCTCCACGAAATTGTGTGCTATACCCGAAAGCAGCAGCTGGAACACGATTCATGTTGCTCTCCTCTTTGTTTGTATGACACTGTGAGTTCTTGCAGAAAAAGGTATCTACCAAATTTCTACAAGATAAAGGGGTCATTTGTGTTAAAGAGGGGCAAGAATTCTGTCCCTTGAGGCACGGAATCCTTTCACCGAAGTCCCAAAACAGGACAGATGTAGAAACACAGTGGAAAAGACAAAATGGAGCAAAACACACCGAAAGCAAACAAAAAGAGCACCCCTCATGTAGCTGCATCTCAGAATTTCTTGTGTTTTGTTTCATTGCATTTCATGTGCAGAGTGCTTTGGGACCACCCTGCCTGAGCAGGGAGGTTGGATCTGTGGTCCCTTCCAACCTTGCTCAGACTGTGAATCTTCTGAGTGGAGACAGAACCATTCTAAAGAAAAGGCAGAACACTAAGCACACATTAAATTCATGTGTAATGCATAAATCCTTAATGGAGCAGTGATCAGTTTCCTGGAGGTCTACAGCAATCTGATTTTGTTCAACGTTTATAAAATTTACCAAAAAAACCTAAAGAACAAGAGGCAAGAGGCAATCATTTATGTTTCTACACTCCTCATAGGCAAGCAAAATGCATCTATTTTGAGGAAATATTTCTACCATTGCAGCACAGAAACACATACATAGATATATTAAAAAAAAAAAAAAACCCCAAAAACCCAAAGAAACAAAAACAACCCCAAAAAAACCAAAAACAAAAAAAAAAAAAAACCCCAAAAACCCAAAGAAACAAAAAAAACCCCAAAAAAACACAAAAGAAACAAAGATAATCAAAATACAAAAAAAACCCCAAAAACCCAAAGAAACAAAAAAAACCCCAAAAAAACCAGAAACAAACAAACAAAAAAAAAGCACTGAGCAAACCATACCCAGAGGACTAAGAGGCAGCGATGACACAGCCTCAGGAGAAGCTGTTCCACAACAGTCAGTGCTGCACTCAGGATTCTGTCTTGGTATCCACTGTACCCTCATGCTCAGGTCAGAATTTTGCCTCTCTCACCCTCCTTATCGCAGCCAAACCTGTTCCCCCATTGCTGTCGTACAACAAACTGATCACCAAAGTGTGATCACTCAATTTAAAAGGTGCACAAACCAATAAATATTTGCTGTGGTATTCCAGAGTGGCAGAGTCTGAAAGGAACAAGAAGTATAAAGAGAGAAAACGAGTCAGCAGTGGAACCACCAGGGCATTTTGGCTTTACTTCAAGCTAATAGAGATTACAAGGAATTAATTCATGCACAGCCTTAGCAGTCCATCCAGAAGTGATTCCACAGCAGATTTACAAAGCCCAGAAAATGGATGATATACTCCAAGTTAATGTGAACCATTTTACTTTAAAAAGGATTCAAATCTTGGTTGTAACAGGTCCTTTTCTTCCTTTCCTATAATTTCCAAGTTCCTTTGCAGGTGAGAGGATAAAGCTGTCACCATGCTACCAGAAAACCTTAGAGATTAAAAGAACCACCGAGCTGAGAGCTGGTGACGAAAGTGGCTGAAGAAGTTTTCTGTATTGATTCAGATTTGAGAGAAATCTACCCCAGATCCACCAAGTAAAACTTCACCCTTTTATGAAAGATTTGGTGATTCTTCTAACGTCAGCACTTCAACCACGAAGTTGTGCTGTAACTAAATTCCAAAACTGAGTTGAAAACTTTGGAACATACAGAGTGGTCAAAGCAAAAAAAAGAAGACAAAGCCCTCCATGGCTAATTTTTTGATAAATAAGGACAATCAGAAAATTTGTCAACCCCACATTATAATACTTTACATCAAAAAAGTTATTTTCATGTATTTTTTTGTTTTCATATCGTGTATTATGATAAAAGTGANGCTGGTGACGAAAGTGGCTGAAGAGGTTTTCTGTATTGATTCAGATTTGAGAGAAAGCTACCCCAAGTAAAGGGTAGATCCACAAGATCCACCAAGTAAAACTTCAACCTTTTATGAAAGATTTGGTGATTCTTCTAACTTCAGTGCTTCAACCATGAAGTTGTGCTGTAACTAAATTTCAAAACTGAGTTGAAAACTTTGGAACATACAGAGTGGTCAAAACAAAAAAAAGAAGACAAAGCCCTCCATGGCTAATTTTTTGATAAATAAGGACAATCAGAAAATTTGTCAACCCCACATTATAATACTTTACATCAAAAAAGTTATTTTCATGTATTTTTTTGTTTTCATATCATGTATTATGATAAAAGTGATAATTGTTCTGCAAGCTCCAGCTACACTATTCACTTTCAAATGGTCAAAATTACACTCCTGTGTAGGAAATAAATTGATCTGCTTAAAGAGTATAGGAGCAGTTGGGGGAAAGAAATCTATACATTCAAAGTATTTATCATCCTACCCCAGCAAACTAACACCGACCACCTCCTTGCATTAATGCTTTAAGTCTAAGATCCTTAAGTCCTCACAGAAGCCTTTAACTTTTCAATTCTCATCCTTCATACACAAATTGTACTCCACTCCTTTCTTATATTTGGATTTTCTGACAGCTCATGCCCATGGCAATAGAAGGTCCACTTTCCTTTTGTGGAATGAAACGATACCAGAGCGAAGATAGGAAATTCCAGGTACCAGACACGAGTGCCGGTGAAGATCATAGAATTTCTCCCAGCTCCCATCAGTAGGGCCTAGGACCGGCCTCTGGCACTACCAGTCACTCTTCCTTTACGGCAAAAATACATCACAATTATCACTCTGAAAGTCAGTTTCTTAAAAGGATTTGTGAGTTTCGTCTGGTTGCCTACACAGTCATGGAAGGCAAGGTTTTGGGAGTGTGGTGCAGTACTCCGGGTCTGAAGGAGGGATCGAGACAGTTACCAAGTAACACGATACTCATTTAGTGGTGCTAGCTCAGGAAAAGGCACTAAATCCCATTTAATTAGCTCTGATCAGCAGCAGAGCACGGATACTCCCTCTGGAGCCAGAGCACTCTGCTCCAGCCCTGCCTCAGGGCCTAACCCTGCCCTTGGCATTTCACTTGGGCCCTGGTGGGATTTCAACACGAGCATTCCCTGACTCCCTTTGTCCTCCAGGAACTGAAAGAGGAACTTTTTCAAACAGCACCCTTCAGCTCCCGTGAGCCACTCAGCAGCATGAAGTCTTAAGAGCAAGGACAATCCTGCTCTGGATACGTTTTTCCATCACCAGCAGATGCCCAATCAAGCCTAACCCTGCAGCGAGCACGTGTTGCTCACCGGCTCCACTTGTGATTATCTCCTGATGCCAAGAGGGTCAGAGGCTCCTGCTATTAGAGGAAATGCAGTGCATCTTTTATTACCATAATGCATCAGAAAATTCAGGCTGAGCATTAACTGTAAACATGGGGACAAAAGGCCAGCGATTTTTAAATGCTGTTTACCACTTAACAACTGTTTTTCATTTTGATTTGGCAATACAAACTAAACCTCTGGAGTGTAAGTGAGAGAAAATCTTTCTGTTTTATTTCAAGACAATCATTTCAGTAAGTGCAAAAAAACAAAAAATCATCACTCCATGCAAAGCTACTCAATGGAGAAATTTGGAGTATATTCATCATTAAAGTCTTGTGCTCTAGCTATATTTTAAATTTTATTAAATGCAATATAATTCTTGAATGAAATTATGAAATTCATTTGGAGTAAAATAATTCCATGCTAGTAAATAAATCGTCATGTCAGAACATCGGTGGTTTGATCAAACAACAATTTCATCAGTTTGGTCATCAAAGCAGAATTCCCATCTAGCACAAAGCCTTCAGTGACTGCCACTTCACTGTGAAAGGGCAACTTGGAGCTAATGCTTCTGTGTGTCCACTAATGTAAGAATGCACTGAGTTTGTGAAAACATTCTTTAATGTTTTGACTATTCCAGTGTTTGAAAAAATGGTGGAAACACTAAGTACCTAGGATGCTGAACATAGGCAACTATTAGCCACAATCTTTAGCTACCAAATTACAACGTTAACAGTTACTACACTATTTAGCTAACGAGTACAGCCGAATGCATAAGCCACATTATCTGTATTCTGGGGTTTGGCTCAGAATTCCTTAAGATTCCTTTCAAAGTCACACTAATGGCATTAAATGCAATATATAACTTTTGTTAAAAGAACTGGGAAGACACTAAGCTTCAGCTGTTGGTTTAAAAGAGGGAACCTCCTCTCTCCCCCTCAACACAGATTTTTCACTATAAGCACAGAATATTTTCTGTGTCCCCCCACCTCAGCAAGTGAGAAAGCACAGATTTGTGTCAATTGGCTCTCACAGACCCAAAGACTTGCCCAGAAGCTTCTCCCAGGTGTTCATGGGCACCCACTTCCAGTTCCAGGGCTGTCCAGCTGCTGATGAGTGAACCGCAATGAGACAAACACCTGCAATTCTCACAGAGCTGGGACACAGGGCCTCATGCAAGATGCAAGCTTCCAAAATCTGTTCTGTCACAGGACTGGCTCTTCCTCAACTTTTCTGAGGAATGTTAACCCCAGGAATGCTAGAAATTATTGTAATAGATGTCCCTTCTGTTTTATCCCCTCCTGAAAATCTTTCAATATTTGGGGAAAAGAAAAAACCCAAACATTGTTACCTCCTGCTTGCAGACACTTTCAGAACTTGAACTGTTTTTCAGATGCTTTGTTTGGAATAAATAGCATTTAAACTAGAAAGAATCTGATTTAGGGACAGCTCTCCTCTCCACTCATTGTATACTTACAATTTCAAGTGTGCTAGAACTGAATCTCAGTCAAAAACAAAAGGAGCTCAATATTCTCCTTGCATCAACAAGAGGGTTTAATGGGGACAATGTGGGATGATTGATGACATTCTTCTTCTCAGTCATTACCTCTGAGAACCACTGTTGGTAACCTGAAGAGGATAATCACCTCTGGAAAGGCGAGTTTGTGGTCAGATGGAGTAGCTCCCATCCTAGAGAGTCTGACAGTGGGTTAAACAACTACTTTCTATTATTTGATATTGTTTTCTCTTGTTGTTGCACTGATTTCTCCAACTAATTTCTCTGTGGACACTACAGGATGAGAGGGCTCTCAGTCCCCAGCGGTGGAGAGCAAAATTAAATACAAAACCTGTTTTTTTCTCCTGCACACTGAAATAGAAATCTCCAGAGTTGTTCCATGTCATCTGTGGCCTCAGTGCCTGTGCATTAAAGCTGGCCTCGATTGTCTGCCATCATTTCCATTCACCATCAGAGACAAGACTGTTAACAACAAAAAGGGTTATGGGGAACTGCCACACCACAGATGCAAGCATCAAGGCTCCCTCTGCCCCCCTCCTGTGCCAGGAGACTCTGACAGATCCTCTGCTGTCTGTGGAGGCTAAAACCCAACAGAATCTGTAATCCCATAAAGGACCAGCCAACCCCAGGAACAACACCATCTCCTCCTCTCTGATTTATAAATGCCGTTAAACAAACTTCTGACAACCTGAGCAAACCTGAATTAAACATTTGACTGGACAAATTGCATGACAGTGGGAATAAGAAACACAGATTCTAGTTCTGGTCACCTTTTTGGTTTTTCTCCTACATTTAAAAGAGGTGGTAACACGTTTGTTTTTTGCAATAAAACCCACAAAATCATTGCTGAAAAATGAGATCAGCTCTTACATTCTGAGAACTTGTAAGGAGCAATAAAGCAGAACCAATACCACTATGTTACTTTTCATACAGTAAAGAGGCTCCCCTGCCACCCCTTCCTTCTGTAAACAGAAGCTTGAAATCAGTAGGTTTGGATTTTGCATTGATTCTGATTTCTATCAGAGCATTTATTTCCAGTTTTTCTCCTCTTGAGCTGGCTGCTCCCTGTGGCACTCTGAGCTTAGTATCAAGCTCTCCTTGAAATAAAAAAGCCCAAATCAAGTGTGTGCTCTCATTTAGACACCAACTGAGCTGTGCCAGCAATTGAAAGCCTGGCTTATGCCAAGCCTGAAACTTGACTGCATTTGTTAGAATGCCTCTTTTAAAGGAGGACACTGTCATCCAGAGGAGTAACCCTCACTCTAAGAACATCAGGTTACAGCCTTCCCTGCTCCTTATCTTTTCATCATTAACATTCTGGATTCTATATTCTGAAAAAAAAAAAATGAGTAATTGTTATTTTTTCCTCTTGAAAGATACGGTTTCTCTCTTTAGCTGGCCTTTCACCAGCTGATCATCTTGCTCTAAACCCTGAAGAAGTGGACAGACACACCAAGGTACCATTAAGCACAGTTATCCTCTGAATTTTGCTCCTAAATTGCAGCCTGAGGCAAAGTCTGTGTGTGGTAGTTTCTCTCACCATCTACTAATTGGTGGCATCCCAGCTGGAACCAGAGCAGCGTTGCCTCCCAAAGCACAGGAGCAGATTACTTTGATTTTCCAAGTAGGTCATTCACTCTTCGAGCAAAGAGTGGCTGAAGGAACACTAACACAGCAGTGGCAGCTGTTGCCAAGGACATCAGCCTCTCCCAGCTTTGCAATGCCACAATGGCATTTTACATCTGCCTTGCTCTGATCTGCTGCAGATTGAAGTGATCCGGCACCAACCTTCACCTGCCAGTGCCTTCCCACCGGGACGCCACCGCCACCACGGCTCACGGCTTAGTTACATCAATTCCTGCCAGTACAGCTTCACAAAGTTCATCTTTTCCACTGGTGGTTGCTAATTTCTGTGTCTCCAACTTTCAACTCATAACCTGTGCTTCGCACACACACACTTCATAAGCTTCAGTGTGGTGGTTTTAACAAAAATGCCACAAAAACGATGGGTAAAAGTGGCCCATGGAAATTCAGTGATTTCAACATTCAGTTATTTCAACATTCAGTTATTTCAGTCTGTAATATTTCCATACAGAAAAAAAAAAAGCTATTTCAAATCTACTAAAACTTTATCAGGCCATTCTTTACTTCCTGATCAAAGGTTTTCCCACAAACGCTTGTAGGACCAGGTTTAAGCTATAAGCAAATGAACACAGTTCTTGTTATTGTTTTCCAAATTTCAACTATTTCAAAGACAACATTTTGTGGAAAACGGGGCTCACAAAGAGGAATATAAGGTAGACTCACCATCATGCTTTTCCAGGGAGTGAGGGGGGAACAAAATGAGCATTTCCAACCATCCCACTAATGCTTTGTACCTTCTGCTGCTCTCAGCAGCTCATGAAACGAGAGTTCTGTTCTCGCTTTTGTGGTATGGGGAGACTTTTTCATGTGCGCAGTAATGTAGAATGTTGGAGTGAAACTGGATACACTGATTTTACTCATGCACTCAAGAACTTAAACATCAGCTGAAGCAAACGCCTGCTGGAGCTCCGAGACAGGGCACACACAAGCTGTAATACCTGCTCTGTACAGGACAGCAGGACTGCAACAAAAGTGAGCAAAAATAGCTTCTCCAAGCCCTGCCTTCACCACAGTGAGAAATTCTTTGTGCACTCTGAGTTCAGACAAAATCCAAACTGAACAGAAAAGTCCTGCTTTTGTAAAATGGGTCACTGGTCTATTTAATCCTGGAAGGGCAGGCTGGTTCCCTGGCATGCATCCTGATCAGGCCTGATGGCACTGAGCTGGGAAAGGCTGGGAAAGGAAAACTCCCAACCCTCTGCTGTGTGACTGGCACTGGGCTTTGCTACTTCCAGAGCGTGTTAAGGAAAATTCTGTTACCCTGGGACATGGCCCTCATCTGGATATCAACTGTATGACGTTTCACTTCCTGGCATGCACTTCAAACATATAAAATATGTTGATATTCTATAATAAATAACACTCCTCAACATTCTCTCACATAAAATTACACCTTTCAAGCACCTCACAAAGCAAGCAGAGTCTGCCCCAGTCCCAGAACTCTGTTTTACAATGCCTCACACCAGTTCCATTCCCTTTGCTAGCTAATAACATTTTAACTTCTTTAACTAAGTCTTGTGTCATTTCTGTTGTTAATCACTATTCTGCCCCAGAATGACAGTAATTCAATCTATTTTTTGGAATAATGCTACTGTCCCTTCAAAAATATTTAGCAGCCATTAACAGTCAAATGCCTTAATGCTCAAAAGGTGCTTAAATTGTATGTGAATTCAATGTTCTACAGTGTTAAGGTTTCATCCAATATTATTGGTCAACCTCCCCTACCTAAGCAAGAGTTATCTACCAGAGTCAGAAAATCAAGAGGATTTCATTAGTTGTGGCCTTAAAATAACTCAGACATACACCATTCTGGGAAAAAAAAAAAGGTTTTTTTCTTAATTCTTCAGGTATCTACCTCCATAATTTGGAGTCATTCAACAGAGCTCTGCTGCTCACCAAAAATGTTATACTCATTCAAATGGAAGAGCCACTAAAATGTATAAGCAGTTTGCATTAAAAATAATAGGTTCTGACTTTCCAGCAGTTTTATAAACTATTATGTAAATATTCTTACTTAAGAATAATAATAAAATATTAAAGCTCTCTGAAGGCTTCAAAACCTATTTTAATTGTGTGTGCATGACTGGTAATTGCTTCTCTCCTAACAACACTGTGTGTGTAATTTGATTATCTTAAACCATGAAGGACAATAACCTTCACTTCAACACATTTAAAAAAAAAAAAATCTGGGCAAAGAAACCCATAAATAATTAGATCTCATCAACACATAACTCCTGGCACACTACACTATTGATAATTGTGCTTATGACGAATGCTAGAATAGAAATATTATGTGAATGATTTATGAAAGAACTATCCTTGTGCAACTCTTTCATTTCCTCATGGAAATAAAACTATTTCATATTTTTAATAATACATCATTTCATTTCCTGCAAGATATTCCCAAATGATGCTAAATGCTAGTAATGTTTATAATATTTTTCCAGCACGCTCTTTTCAAGTGGTAATTACAACTTGATATTTTCCTCCTCTCTTTCACCACGATTTTTATTCCCCTGTGACTATTACCATAAGAAAATTCTATGATTTGCTTCAGTAAGAGGGATTTGGGTGGGTTTAAGTGAGGAAAAGAACTTTTTGCTTTTGGGGAGTTGCCAAGGCTCATCTTCAGGGTCAGCCTTGTGAGGGGCCCTGCTCAGCGCTGGTGGGGTTTGCAGCTCCCGGCGTGGCAGGAGCTCTTGCAGGCAGTGCCACATCAGTCCTTCCAACCACAGGGGTCTGTCAGCCGGAGGACAGGAGATGGTTTAACCAGTGAAGCCTCTAAATGCTTGTCTTTGGTCCTTGGGTCCATGCTTCAATCTCCCACCACACCCAAATCCCTGACCCCAGTGTGCAAACACTCCTGGATCACAAACACGGTGCCAAGCTCACAGTGAGAGCTGCACCTGAAACCACACTGCTCTTGTACGGCAATTAATTTATGCAATTCATTGGAGTTCCCCCAATATTGCATCAGAACTGGGTCTGTGGTGGAGGCTGTCCAGGTCCCTGTGGATGGCATCCCTTCCTGCCGTGTCCCTGCAGAGGCTGCCCTCAGCCCCGGCACCCACATCACCACACCCCAGCAGTGCCAGTCCCAATCCCAGCCCCTGAGGGCCAGCACACGTCACTGCTCTCCACCTGGACACTGAGACACTGACCAGAGCTCTGAGTGTGACCATCCAGCAGATTCCTTCCCCACCGAGTGCCCCGAGTGTCAAATCCACCTCTCTCCCATTTGGAGTCAAGGGACAGTGTGGGACAGAGCCAAAGCTTTGCACATGTGCAGGTGGGTGCTGTCTGCTGCTCATCCCTCACCCACCAATGCTGGAGCTCTGTCACAGGCATGATTTTCCCTTAGTGAAGTCATGCTGGCTGTCATCAATCACCTCCTCATTTTCCACGGCATAGTTTCCAGGAGGATGCAATCATCACAGTATTTAAAGATCATGTAGAATCTGCACTCTGGCAAGGCTGCTGGAATCAGACTTGCAAACTCCTTAAAAGGACAGGAAAAAAACCAAAAACCCTAACTTGTACTTTTAATGTCTGGAGACAATGGAAATAAAGGTAAATTTAATTCATGAGGTTTTTTCAGCATCTACCAAGAAGCATGAAAAGATCCTTAATTTATTTCTTCTTACAGCTTAGTGTAAAGGTAAATAGACTATCCATTAGGTTTAAAATTGTATTTCATCAATTCCATTGGATAGCCAAGACCTTATCATCACAATATTGGTTAAAGTATGGCAGCAGCAAATGTCATGTCTGTCAGGCTCTAGTGTTCTGAGCCAATCCGTGTTAGATTTACTCTGAGTAAATGTCAGTGCTATCGAGAGCTCCCAGAAAAAGCAGATTTTTCTTTACAGACAAGCATTTAACAATAAATTGTCTGGCTAGTACAACAGCAGCAAGCTAATGACTCAGTCTTGCTTCCTGGGATGATTCAAAAGCTGTTACACGACTGATTTCTCATCCCAAGGCAGGTCTCACAGTGTTACACCGCTACCTCTGCACCACTCCAGGATGACATTTACCAAATGGCTGCATGTCCTGGTCTGTGTGTGCCTGGGGATTTTCAGCCACCCCAGTGTGCTTCAGAGAGGTCCACTTCACCCGTTACCTGAGGCAGGAGAATTCCACACAGTCGGGTCAAGGTTTACACAATCTGACACGTCCTCTCCTTACAGAGCAAACACAGCACCTGGCCAGCTGTGCCAGACACGCAGCGTTTCTCGGAACTGAAAAGCAGCCAGAGAGCTAAGCCGAAGCTGGGAACTGCCCTCCCCGTGGTGTCAGGCAGGTCCTGCCTCTTCAAACACCACTCATAGGAAGTTTCATTCATTGCTTGAGCCAGCACAGCTGAAGCAGTCTCCTATTATTGCCCAGTGGCAATTCTCACAGATTAGACATGCAGAAAGCTGAGATTATCAGTTCTCTCTTGCCTGTTTATCTCATCTGTAAGAAACTTCCCTGGGTTTATGAGGTTGGGGAGTTTTTAAGGCCTGCCTCTGACCCTTATCCGTACAGAGTCACTCTAAACTCCCAGGTGCTCCACACAAGCTCGGCAGGACCCATTCACTGCTATCCCAGGATGTTCTCCTTTGGATGGAAAACCCCTTTTGTCACAGTCCCCCACTGTTGCCCCACCCCTGGAAGTACTCAAGGCCAGGCTGGATGGGGCTTTGAGCACCCTGGGACAGTGGAAGCTGTCCCTGCCTGTGGCAGGGGGGCTGGAGCGAGATGATCTCAAAGGTCCCTTCCAACCCAAACCGTTCTGTGATTGCTCCTGCTCTGGGAACTGTTTTCCATTTCACCCTCAGTCTCTTAGCTCCTTCAAACAAAGAGAAGATGGCCAAAAAAAAAGACAGAGAAAGCAGCACAGACAAAAAAATGAACACTGACTGGCTCCTTAAGATAGACTAACACCCCCAATATTGCCAGATATCTGGGCACTAGGTTTTAAAAAAGAATCTGCGTTAAGGAAATGCCCAGCATTCATCTACTTCTAACTTGCAGTGATGCCAAGGGAACCAAATATCTCTTTGACACGGTTAGGATCTGGATGTGCTGGGTTGAATGGGCAGGGCTGTTCTAAGAACAATGCTGTCACCTCTGTGCTTGCCCCACAGTTGTTTAAAAGAGCACGAGACCTCTCAGTGCTCCACAGTGGGAAGGGAACTGCAGGTAACTGAGAGTTTCAGAGCTGCCAGAGGTTGGGTTGCAGTAAAAGTAAAGTAATGCATTGACTCCAGCCTTTCTTTTCAGAAAGAATTCACCTGCAGAACTGCACTTGAGCATTGGCACCTTAGTTTCCATTGCTTCCATGTCCCAGACACTCAAAGGACTCAAAAAGGAATCTCGCTCTGAAAAGGTCTTTGTGACTGTGTGCTTTGAGGAAGAGAAGATCCAATATCTTGGGGTTTAGAGGAGTGTGTGCCTTGCAGAAAAGACAACCCACACCTCTGGGGTTTAGAGGAGCCGCAACAAAAGTCCTCTTTCAGGTTATCAGAGCTTATTCCATCTAAGAGTTTGCTGAGAAGGCGGCTTGTTAGTGCTGTCTGGCAGAGAACAGTCAAGCAGAGAAGGAATTTCACTCAGAGCTCCAACAGCAGCTCTGTGGCTTGTCTGGGAATTTGAACAGGAGGAAAAAGAAGAAAACAAAGACAAGTTGAGCAGGTTTATAAAGGACATGATTCCCTGCCATTCTGGGGAGGTGCACCATAAAAGTGACATCCTTGGCACAGCAGCCTGTCATCCTGTGGAGTGTGACAGCAGAAATCTCTCCAGGCTCCAGAGCTGCTTTGCCACCTTCACTTCTGTGAAAAAATGAACCACCAAATGCATCCATTTTGTGATCAGAATGGTGCTGGATGGTGGCACATAATGCAGGATTTAACCACCTTCTGTGCCTGAGGAAAACTCCCAATATCTTCACTGCTACACTCACACTGTGCCTCAGAGGGGCCTCCCCACACAAGCTGCTCTGGCTGCAGTTTGAGCAGATGAATGGGATTTCTGCTCTCAGCTGTTAAAGATCCCCTAAATCTACGCTACATATTACTACAAAGTAGTTTTCCTCCTAGACCTGCTCTTTCTGTACCCCTTCCGAGCACCTGTGACTTCTGGATATATAGATTAGAAATCATCGTTAACCCAGACAGCCGTTTCCAAGTTGGTGTTCAATTATGTCCTGCCTCAGCTCTCGAGAGAATAGATTTTACTTTCATTGGTACAACTGGTGCACAGATGACAACACTATTTAGAAAAGAGAGTTGATGTCTAACCACTGGGTCGTGCACAAATCAGAGATCTCTCAGCTGCACAGTGGAGAAGATTATGAATGTGTGTAAGTTTAATGAACACCAGATTTGACACATTTCTTAACCCAAGGATATCTCTCCTTACTGTACTCCAGGAAAATGGATCAATCTGTAGCCAATGTTTCTGTAAGGCCATCTGTTATGTACATCCACCTCTTTTAGAAATGATCTTCCGCAGTTAAAACTTATTCCTCAAAAAAATAGAAAGAAAAAATGTACATCTCACAGTATTTCCTCTTGCACTTATTTACAATCACCTACAGAGTTTTACTATTTTTTAGCCTCTAGACCCAATCCTTCTGATCTTACATATTTTACATCTGCTTTGGTAAAGTTCACTACCCAGGTTCTCTAGAAATTCCCATGAAGATTTCCTTTCTTGTACATTCAAAGACATAGAAATTGAAAGGGTTTCCTATTTCCATTACACCTCAAAAAGACATTTCAGATAAAATTCCTGCTGGTTGTCAGAAACAGCTGAAGGGGTGAGCCTGAAGTCAGTAAGTACAGTCCAATTTTCAGTTCATTATTCTCATAAGCTACAAGGTATTATCTAGGGAGGAAAATACACTATAAATATTTGCACATACAGACAGAAATGTAAAAGCAACAGTAATGTTACAAATCTGTGAAAGGACTAAGTGCAGCAGCTCAGAATTAATTGGTGGAGGGTAGCAATTATTTGTTCTGTTCTTGTTTTTATAGAGGGAAATTTATCTTACGGAAGGAAAAGTTTTAGCTGGAGAATGCCATCAAAATTCTGAAGGCCCTCAGTAAATGTCTAAGCTTAAGGGGTCTGAAGAGAATAAACAGCTTGTATTAGTTTAAGCAAAACATGGTTATTAGATGTCTAAATGTAACCATGTAATAACTCATGCATACTTTGAATTTATACATTTTCTTCATGGAACACAAGTCACATGTTATAAATATAGATGGGAATCTTAAGAACCTTGTTAGATAATATTAGGAACTAAAGGAATGAAAATCAGGGTGTTCTTTCCTGCTGCCATTCATTTGCTAGACTACATTATACAATTCCAAATTCAAAATAAATGTTCTTGGGCGATAAGAAAAAGTAACTAGTGGGTGACCTCTGGGGATATGCAGCCAATCATTGCTATTTACCTTGCTGTAAAAATCTTTTTAAACAAATTGCTTTCTGGCATACATCTCATGGAACTGAGGAGAGTCAAAATTAGTTCCAGGTTATAGAAAGTTTGAGAAGAGTGGGGGATTTAGAGACAATTTTCAATTCAGATATCTGTCAGCACCTAGTAGTTTAGGAATCCTTCCTCAAGCCTTCCTGTTTCCCAGTAGATTATCCCTGGTAGTGATAAATCACAATCAGTGGAAGATGAGGTTTTCTCTTGAGCAAGAAGAAGGGGACAAAATAAATCCTTGATCTCTCATCTGTAAAAAGGACAAGTGCACTGGCCTGGCTCAGCCAGCTCAGGGCTCAGTAAGTCACTTATCACTACTCACAGCTTGTTTGAGATCCAATCTACGATTACAGTGGCTCAAAGTTTCCCTTTAATGGTATTTGGACTCCCTGATGCTCCACAAAGGTTCCACAGAAATAACTCCGACACTCTGAAGAGAGCGTTTTGCTCCTGTGCCCTTCTACGGTGAATTTGAAGCCACCAAGCATCAATCTGCACAAGAACTGAGAAAAATCTGCTCCAAACACAATGCTCACTACCCAGCAATAGTGTGAGCACCTATTTTACTCTCAAGAAGGAGGTAAGTGGACAAAATTATGAGATGTTCCATCATTCCAAAAACCCACATAACAGTCTCAGAAGTGGTTGTTATTTTCACATGTTCTCATGGATTTATGCTGTTGAACAGGAGATAAAGGCTCTTGGGAGAGGATTACTTCAGCTCACTGGGAATGCAGAGCAATTTCCGACATTCTCCCACTTTTTCCAAGACAAAAGCTTGAACTGTAGAATTTAGTCTTTGTTCATATTTAATTGAACATCTTCCTAAAAGCATTTAAGTCTTGCGACCCCCTTGCAGAAATCAAGGCAGCTAGGTCACTTCTCATTTCCAGCATATTGATATAACCATTTCACTCCATTTTGTTCAGCTGAAAAAGCTTTTCACTGTGATATTCATTCCCTTTTCTCTTCTTTTCATGTGTTTTACAGCTCAGTAATATCCTTATAATAATTTTGTCAATAACCACAAAACATCAAGCTCCTTCATTCCACTTGTGACTGCTGCTGCATAAAGGATGCCTTCTGATCATTTAGTCATAAATACATGTCAAGCCAAAATAATCCTTTCTTCACTATGGCTGATCAAAATTGTCAACAGTATTCCAGACTGGGAGGCATAAATATTTCCCCCTCAGAATATTTTTTATGGTTATTTTCATTACCATCATCAGCATTACAGTGACAGCCCACAGTGATCAGATGAAGCCAGCAGCCTTCTCATCCATTATTGCTGACAGGCTTCACTCCTCACATGCATCACCCTCATCACCTATGTACATGTTCTAGTACTGAATTTCCTTTCATTCCTCCTGCCTGCAAGGTCACAAAGGCTTCTCTATGTGATACTCAGCAATCCTCTGTCCTGACAATGTGTCCCAAACTTGTAACTTTGATTTGGATCACAGAGGACGTAACCTGGCCTGGGAAAGAAGGAAGCTGCTCGTGTGAAGCTCCCCATAACAGGTATTTTCTTTCAGAGAGTAACACAACCTGTTCATACAATCATCTAGATCCCTATTTTGATACTTTCCAAGTCTTGAAGAATTTCTTTGTTCACTTTATTTCCTTCTACAAAAGAATCTTTACCAACAAGCACTGGAACTTGTAAAATGTCTACATAAACTGCAGAGGTGTATTTATCAACAGGAGTCCAGCTTGCTTTTTCTGCCCAGTACGTAAAAATAACACAAAAACTATCAAAATGCTCAAGAATCATTTGTGTGCATTCACCTCCACTCACAGTGAGGTAGTTAAGAACAATTAAATCCACTTAAGTTTAGATCTGGATGTGATAGAAAACACTACAACCCCATTCCCAGAAAATATTTGTTCAGTTTTTTGGGATGATCTATCCTATTCTTTTCAAGCTAATTCAGAGGTATCGGGGAGTCAAACACTTACATTCAATAAACTCCTTTTTTTTTTCTTGGTAATCTTACCTATTTTTTACATCACAGTTTTTTATACATCATACTTTGGCTCTGCAACTTAATATGTTACTGTAACTCATACCCCACAGGGAGACAGATGAGTGTTTAATTACAGGACGTATTTTTACTTAAACATCCAAGTGTAACACACGCATCAAACACAAACTTCAATCTATTCAGACTGGAAATTAAAGAAAACATGGTAAGCCATTATTTTTAGGGTTGTTTGTGGATCTCTTGTGACTTCAGGCACTGTAGGCTTCTTTCCTTGAAAAGGTCATATCATTCTTCAGAAAACTACAAAGAACAAAAACCCTGAGATTCCTTTTATTTCTTTGTATATCACTATTCTGAAGCAGGTCTGAAGTGCGAAACTAGCCAAGGTTTCAGAACTCCACTGGAGACGTCTTCCAGTTAATCTGACCTCTTTTTTAACAGTAATAACTCAAAAAAATTTAAGAGTTCAGACATGCCCTTGATTTGTTTCAAAGGGCACATTCTGCTTTTGAAAACAACATCAGTTCAGATAATTCCAAAAGCTTTCTGCAATAACAGCATTCAAGAAAAAAGGGATCAGGAATTTTACATCTATAGCATTAACTCTTAAGCTTCCCTGCCTGTTTTAAGGTTCTTTTTTTAATGAGAGAGGATGTGTAAAATCAAGGTTGGCTGACTGATGGCATCTGAAGTCTGCTACACTTTAATACTGGTGTGTGTAAGAACTGTGATACCAAACAGACTCACAGAGACTTTTAGTCAGTAAATCTGTCTCAGCAGGGGGTTCAAACATCAAGAAGAGATGACCTCAGATCTCCTTCAAATCCAGTCTAATCCTACCATAACTTTTTAGGCAAGTTTGTAATCTTTAGTAAAAGAGGCAAAACCTTTGTTTTACTTGAACTTATTTTCAACAACTTTCTAAACACCCATATAGGACAAGGAATTCTTATTACATGCTTGTTGAAACTGCAGATTACAAAATTTTCACTGTACTCCTTCAGTGATTACAACTAAACTCAATAGATCTACACACTGCTCTATCAGCAGATTTTGCAGTGAATTTGAGAACCTTGGTGAAAAGCCATCTTGGTTCTCCTTCATGTCAGAGGGGGCATTTCCCTTGTGTAGACGCCAGCACAAAGCCCATGAAATCCCAGGTGTGGAAGCAATCATCCATGTAACTGGCTGATTGCTGTCTTAATAATACACCAGGAGAGAAAAACCAGCATTTCAGTGCTACGTGGTCCCAAAAGCATCTTGAGCAACATTCAGGGGTACAGCAACTCAGGTACAGAGCTCTTAGAAGCTGGATTATAGCCAAGAGATTAACATGGTGAATGCATGATGACAACCAAAGTGCTCATGCCTGAACCAGAGATGAGGGCACCGGAATGAAAATAAACACACTCACCTTAAAATAAACACATTAAAAAGTAATTGAAAATTTAAAGGTAAAATAAGGTTAAAAAAAAAAAAGAGATGCAATCTTTTCTTTGTCTTTTGGATCACTGTTAACCAACACTTTACTGCTTCCAACAGCCAAAATCACTGGCACACGTGGATTTTTTTTTTCTCATCTGTGTCCTTTGTTTTCCTGCATAAAGTAAATGCCATTGTCCTCTCTGCTACACTTTTAAACCTCTTTACACTTTCACTGCTGGCACACTTGCAGTTTGCTGTAGTCCCTGGTGTCAATCTGTCATCCAAACTAATCCTTTATTTCAGTGACAGCTGAGTACTGAAGAAAAAAATGTTATTTATTTGAAATTTTGCCATAAAATGTAGCTATGAAAACAACAGTCTAGTAGAAACATCACAGTTTCTAGTTTTCCAGAATTGTAAATATGGTGCAAACCCCGTCTTGCATATTTTAATGTAAATATTTTAAAAGAGAGGGAGAGAAATTATTTTCTCTTTTCTCTTTGGCTAGGGATATCTTTTGGCAATAAAATATAGGTAGACATTTAAGCAGAAAGAGCAATACACATTCATATATAAGCTGTAAATTTAAGCTCAGGAGTCTTTTTATGTTTTCCCAATTCAACCTCACAATTTCCAAATACTAAAAACAATCTTCACCCTTTCATTTGTGGTGTAATTGTACCCATTTAACTGGGGTCTAAATGCCTGCCCATCTAAGGGTATCTGCTCTGATGTGATAAGGCCAAGAGCTCTGCAGGATAATAACACTCCAATTTATTCACCTGCAAAAGCAATCTGCTCAAAAGTGCCTTATTCTGGTAACAAGCCTGAAAATGACAACCCTAAAATGGCCTAATCTCAGTAAAATGTGTTTCCCAGTGTAAAAGGCTTCTCTATTCTACTAGAGAAGTTCTGGTCAAATGAGAAAGAAACCCCATTTATCTGCCCCTTCATTCATCTGAGACACTTTTCTCCCTTTGCCTTTAGGCTGGCAAATCAGGAAACTCTGCTCCCATGTCCCAATATGTGTCATAAGCACCAGTTTGTGTTCAGTTTCTTAATCTTTCTTGACCTATATCTCCCACATAATAAAAATAACTCACTGGAGTAAAATCTAATTCAGACACACAGAGTTGTTTCAGGAGAAATGAACCTTACAGACTGTGGGTACAGCTGGGCAGAAATTCCATTTAACTCCTTTTGACCTGGAAAGAGCAAGCCACACCAAGCAGGCTGTGCAATTCCTGCAGTCCATGGCAGGAAAACGTCCTTCCTGGTTCCTCTGGACTGCTCTATATATAGATGTTATTAATATGTGACCATAAAATTGTCTACTCCCTCTCAGATTTAGCCACAGAAATTTTTAATAAGTAATGTGCCTAATATATTAGATATTAAACTAGACATTAGCTGCCAGATCTCACTAAGCTGTGCAAAATTATTTTAGCTGCTTATCAAGGTGATATCTGCTGCAATCTCATTTTTAACAAAGCACTGCAGAAAGCAAAATTTCTCATGCAAAATTCACGGAGGGACCTTGTCATCGCCCCTAATCGAAAGGGAGCAAATGAGTTCTGCCACAGGAATCCATCTCTTTCCTCCTACAGGTACAAATAAGGAACTTCTGCTTCCAGATGGATCTTCAGAAATCAAGCTCATCATCCTCTTACTGGCACAAATGACTTAAATGACAAATACACATAATAAACCTTTGCCTGCCCTCTTTGTTTAACGTGGCTTTTGCACCACTTACACACTACTAATTCCCATTTCTTTGGAAACACAAAGTAGAGGTTTGTGGTATGGTTTGCTGCCATACACATTCTCAGCTTTTATATCTTCAGTATTCTTAGTTTTATGCCCCTTTATTTGCTGGGCTGGTTTTTTGAAGTAGTGGTATGAATTTATGCTCTAAACCAGCCATGAAGTGTGATCATTAAAAAAATTCTCATACTTGTAAAAGAGAAACATGCCATGAACATTGATAGTTATTCACACAGCTGAAAAAAAAACCCCAAAACAACAAAACAGGATAAGGATAAAACTCTTCATGAATAAATCAAACACACACAATTTCGCCAAGAGATCGGTACCACACCAGAAAACAAGAGAGAGGCTTAGTTAATTGCCTGAGCCTAAATATACATTCATACTTTTTAGCTGTCTAGAGCAAACAAGTCCAAAATACTTCAAAAGAGATGTATTGGAAGGACAAAAAAAAGCATTCAAGTATGCAAGCTCATGCCCACCACAGGGGATGGCATTGCACATTGCATATTAATTGTTCAGCAAAAAGCTTTTTGTCTGACTAAAACTGAAATCTGTGATGTTTTTATCCAGAAATACATTGGTGAGTGCTAATAAGTAGGGACTGATTAATTATTCACTGCCAAATTTGTGTGTTTGGACTGAATTCTTATCTGCTGCTGCTTCCAAATTCCATCAACATTCCATCAACAAATACTGGAAACTGGAGTAACACAAACCAGCGGAAAGCCCTCCAATCCAAAACAAGAAGTAAAGCTTGAGCTGACCCCCAATCTGCTTTACACAGCTTCTTAGGTGGTTCTGGCTTGATTTTCTCTTAGTCTAGAGCATTTCTCCTATTCCCTGATGAAAATCATTGATCAGTTTAATGAGCACGTTCAAGGAGGGCTGACCAGAGGGGTGGAGGAGGGATGCTCTGAGTCCTTCGTTACTCACACTGCCTAACTACCCATCCCTCAGCAAATCTGACAGACTCCAAACATCACATTAACTGAAAGGAAAACCTCATTTTGAACCCTGCTTTCCCACACATATCAAACAGCCTGTGAAATGCCTTAGATTTTGTGTCTGAATCCATTAAACACGGCGGGGGAGAAATTAAAAAATAGGAATTCGTGGTTGAATATGTGCTCGCCAAAACCTTCCCTGCTTTAACTCCGTAGCTGGATTGATCCAAGGGGTGCAAAGCACTGAGCACACTGAATAGTACAGGAATAGAAGAGTGAAATGTGAGTATTTGAAGGAACACAGCCACGTAAATTGGTTTCCTCCAAGGAACCTGAGCATGTCCATTGCTCTCCCAGCAAGCCCTGCATGGATTCGGGGCAATCAGCAAAGACTGCTCACGGCAAACCAACACAGATTGAAAAGAACGATGCTCCAGGGCCATGAGGAAATGTGATCATGGACTTGATGGAGCTGTGTTTCTTTAGGAGCCTGGGTGACTGTGTGTCACAGGCAGCAGCACGGGGTGTGTCACTAAGGACTGGAACATTGCAGCCCTGTGAGATCCAGCAGGGAACTGGCTGCAGCTCCCAACAGCAGCGCTTAATTTGCGCTCTCCTGATAGAGCCCCACACGCAACGATGTAAAAGTCAGCAAGAGGAGGTTAATGGCAGTGAACTAGAATAAAACTAAATGTCACTACATGTTACTTTTCTGTAGAACCTTCTAAGTAGATAAGACATGTTCAGGAAGCTGTAAAATGTGCCCTTTCCTTACAAGAAAAAGGTCAGTTCTGTGCTAACAAATTGTAATCGGTTAGTCATAAATGATCATATCAGCAGCTGAAATACGGTACCTTACATGTAATTTAAATATTGTTACAACTGCTTGAGTCACAGAGAAACCCACTTTGCACAGTGCAAACTCCTGCATGCATTAAAATGACGCAATTTGTGAAAATATGAACACAATATCATGTAGAAGGAAGAAATTACCAATTTCACAGCAATGAAACATGCTTAAATAACCAATTGTACAGTTGCCTTTGGCATTAAAGAGCAATCCAAGAAATGCTTAAACATATTCTGTGATTCAGTGGTTCTCTGCTGCTTTAAGAGACCAGCTCACAGAACAATGAGCTCTGCTGGTTTTCAAAGCAATGAAGGAGCAGAAGTTCTGCTGCTCCTTGTTTGCATCTCTCAGAGAGCTGAAGTTCCCTTTGCACAGTTCCCAGCACAGAGTTTCATAAAGAAGCACCCAGCACACAGAGCAGCAGGCCATTGCTTCCTCTTCTCTCTCAAGAAATAGAAATCAGCAGCAAAGCCAATATTAATTAGCAAAAATTCAATACCACGAATGCAATACTGGGATAGTTTTGTTAAGACAAAAGAAACCAGCTCTTGTCTCAAGGCCAGATGAGATTTTTGCTATGCATCTATTATTTTTGTGGCACAGTGTTCTTATTATTAAAGAATTTTTTTATCAGTTGTGTGGCTATTTCAGCATTTCTTCCTATTCTGGTGTCCAGAGTCCTGTTAGGTCCTTAACAACAAGTGTCCCATCCAAAGAGGGTTCAAGTTATGGGGTGCAGACAGACTTTCCTAAGAAAAATACTCCTGAGCCTCCACCTGCTGAGAAATGCCAAACTTAATACTCAGCTCAGAATAATCTTAGGGGTATTTCACAGCAATTTCTTACACTGGTGCAGCACATACCGTGCTCAATAGTAAAAGGCTAATTATCGATGTTATTTTAATTCCCAACCACTAACAAGCCTGTACAATAAGGTTGTGGGTGTTTTGTTCCTTTGAACGCTGTATTGAGTCGTGTATTTCAAAGCTGACAGGCCACTTTAAAGCTGAAATGCACACACTGAATACTAATGCTTGTTCTGAGGCAAGAACAAGTGTATTCAGCTCTAACACGCATTCAGAGCCACTTCAGTAACATTTGCTCATGCTAATATTTTGCAAAATGCAGGGAAAGGATATAATCAGTGAGCAGAAATGCTGCAGCTCCTCTCTTCACTCACACTGAAACACTCTGCTCTGAAATACCCTTTTGACACTGCATTTTTAGTGTAGCTACTAAACTAAAGACTACAAAGCCATTTTTAGTGCAGCCTTGCCAGGGCAGCTGCCCAGCCTGTGCTCACACCCATCACTCCCGGGTGTAACTCCCAGGCCATTTATCTACTAATGACTTAAAAAGTGACAAAAAATGTCTCAAATAGTTATGGTTCCTCTGTTCTTTTCAAAAACTCAACTTCTATATCCTTTTAGACAAAGCCCACTTGGATTATGCAGACAAAGTTGGGTTTATCCTAATTATGCAAACTTCAAGAAGGGTCATTTACAATTTTCATTTGATCATACTACACTGTATTTCCCAGGAAATATAGTTCTTTACAGAAAGGTGCAAACTCTGTTCAGCTAAGAAAAGAGATCAACACATCTGCCATTTTCTGCTTCATTTCTGATGTTACTAAAAGAGAGGTTAAAGAAACAATACCCATGAAACTTCTGCTGATATTTCAGTTCATTTTTAAATTTTTATCTCCAGGTTAAATGGTGAAATCTGAAATGCAGAAATGGTGAAAATCTGAATTGCAGAGAGGTTAATGAAATGTTTAATTTCTCTTTAGCTAAACCAGGTTCTGAGTGACTCAGAATTTAAATTCTTGCCTGAAATAGCTTAGCACCAAATCTCCTTTTATTTCTTAAGGTTCTATGTCTTTAGCCTCTCTTTGTCCGAGTTCGATTTGTGTGATGTGACTGTGTGAAAAACAGTACTAACGGTAGTAGTTATATTTCAGATGACACTGTCTCACTTAAATGTGTAATTTTTAAAGGTAAGTTTACTATTCAACCTATTAATTTTACTATTAATTCAAGCTATTAATTTACTATTATTCAACCTATTAATTTACTATTAATTTTGTAATGCAACGATCTCCCCGATCCCCTCCTTTTGAAAGCCATCTTTCCCTTTAAATTCTCTTCTGGGTACATAATTCTGCAGCAAATGCAAAGCTGCAATCAACCCACAGGTAATTCACATTTGAGTTTGTACCACAGCTCTTTCATGTTTGCTTATCCTGTGAGCAATCCAAACTGCCTTCAATTCCAGTATTGTCCTTTGATAATAAAAATAATATTCTAGGATAAAGCACTAAGTTTTGCTCTTTGCCTACAATTTGAAGGCTACAGAGAATCTCGCATCCTTTTCTGAACCATTGCCAGAGCAGCTGGGACTGGAAATGAGACAGAGGCTCTCTCAAGGTGGCAGCTTTGTAAGGAACGTTGCCCATTTCTTTCTTACTTTAATCTTTTAATCCTACTAATCCATACTATTTACTCTTTTTTTTTGTCCTCCTGTATCTAAACTGATGCTTCTGTCCTTGCCAAGGCACCTTCTGCTCTTTCTTATTTATTGTTTGCTCTGTATTTTTGAAAGGAGCATTAGAACAATGTCTGCAATAAGTTTCAGCAATTTTGACAGAACTTGAACTGATCCAAGGTGAAAATTTAAAAGGTATTTTCAACCAAGTGATGAAGTTTTAGAAGAGTTTCCTTATGACAGTGATGACTTCGTGATAGGATTAAAAAATTTACTGAAAGGTCTGCATGACAGATTTTATCATACAATTATCATTGTCTGTGATAATAGCAGTGAACTGAAAGAGGAGAGATTTCCATTAGCACCAATGCTCCTACATAACGCCAGAAAATCAGAGTATCATAAAATGGTTTAGGTTGGAAGGGACCCTAAAAATCATCTCATCCCACCCCCTGCCATGGGCAGGGAACCTTCCACTGGCCCAGGCTGCTCAAAGTCCCATCCAGCCTGGCCGGGGACACTTCCTGGGATGGGGCTCCCATATTAGAGATGAGAGACTTATTTTAACTAAAATCAAATATCTGGGACTTCATAACTTGCTTTGCAAAATATTGTTTTTCAGCTACTTGAGACTGTGACATGAAGAGAAGATGCCCTATGATTTTTCTATTAAAGTTTGCATGCACAAGTTTTACTTCTGAGTTGACTGAAATCACAGAATTCAGTATTTCTTCACAAGGAAATCAAATGAAGTGTCTGTCCTGCTCCCCTCAACACACACAAACACAAACAACTTCAGTGAAAATAGTGCCACATGCCTGTGAAGCTTACAAAGAGAAGTTTGTCAAACCCCACTCAAGACTTCCTAATGGATTTTCTTGCCATAAGACACTTCACCATCTTCATAAATTCATTTTCAGTAGGGAAAATTTAATTCGCTGTAGACAAGATTAAAAGGTCACAAACAAAACATTGCCATTCAGTTTGCCCTTTGGAGTCAGTTCCAAATACGATACATGATCTGCTCAATGATGTTAGAATTTGGTGTGACCTCCCAGCTTCTCCAGGATCCAGCTCTTTACCAGGGTGAGCATCACTGAGCAGCTTTAAACGTGCAGCACTGCCACAGGGAGAAGTCTCAGAGCACAGAACTCACAGCTGCGAGCTTGGTGTGCTGAAGTTCCCATTAGCTCCTCTGAATTGTAAAATAAACACAAAGAATTAGCAAGTGCAAACATAGAATCTGACTGTTTCAGCAGAGAACAGGATGCAGAAGGTGAAGGGAGATAAAAAAGACCATTTTTTTTGTTCACACCACTGCTGCCAGTATGTTGTGAATATTTTAAGCCTGCAAAGGTTCAAAAAGCAAATAAATTCCCAGATGAGAAGTCTAAAGAAAAAAACCCTATTCCCTGGTCTGGGAAATAAAAGAGCAGTGTGTGGGAACCAGGTAATTGCTCAGTACACATAACAGATTTTTTACTCCAATTTTTATTCATCTAACACATATTTGTGGAAAGTGCATCACACACAGTACTGTTGGTATGGAGAAAGTGTTGTCACATGAAGGGAGCCTACAAGGAGGATGGAGAGGGACTCCTTATAAGAGCATATAGTGACAGGACAAGGGGGAATGGCTTCAGAGTAAAAGAGAGTAGGTTTAGATTAGATATTGGGAAGAAATTCTGTCCTGTGAGGGTGGGCAGGCCCTGGCACAGGGTGCCCAGAGAAGCTGTGGCTGCCCCTGGATCCCTGGAAGTGTCCAAGGCCAGGCTGGACGGGGCTTGGAGCACCCTGGGACAGTGGAAAAAGTTGAACAAGATGATCTTGAAGGTCCCTTCCAACCCAAACCATTCTGTGATTCTGTATCCAAGACTCAGAGGACAAAAGAGAGAAACATGCTGCAAGAAAGAAAAAAAAAAAATCATTCTTACTGTAAGTTATTTGCAAATCACCTGGTGGTTTCACAGCTGTGTTTTTCTTGAAAGTCATAAAAATAACCTGAGTTATGGAATGAGTCAAGTGGCTCAGGCAGTGCCCTGCTCAGAGCTACCCACAGCCCTCTTGGCTCTGTAGCACAGGAGCATCTGGGCACCTCTGACAGTCCCATGCTGGAGCCTTGGAGGTCGGGGAAGGTCACATTACTTTTGTAGATAAATGCTAATGAACAAAATGCAGAAAATAATCAAAGTGCCCAAGCAGTACCACAGTATTTAGTACAAATTAAACAAGAGATCCATATTTCTGAAACTTAGTGCAAACTGCAAAGCCTCTCCACAGCAGGATAGTCACGCTGGATTTCAGTTTGGTTCTGTGGGTTTTTTGCAAGCAAAACCATGACACTGGTCCCAGTAAGTGTTTACTATTCAAGTGGAGAACTCAAGAACACTTAAGCCTTTTTGAAATAGGTCTCTGATATTCTATCTCACATTTAACCTTTCATTATAAAATGAGAGGGACAAAGTATTTTAGTCTCTTATTGTGTTATGATAGGGATTTAAATGAGTTCAGGCATTTGCAGCACAGTGGTTAGGCAAATGGTGAGAGTAATTTGCAGAAATGGCCACTACTTCTCACTCAATGGATTTGAAATATCCTCGACTTTTATGCATAAAATCTTCGTCTTTGCCCTGATATTTAAGAAGCAGGGGCACTTATTAACCTGAGATAATTTTCTGTTCCACTGACATTATATCCTAAATTTATACTGTTACAGAAGACTGAGTATTCCCATAATGAACTTAGTCATAATGCAATTGTTAACATCTCTGTTCAAATCCAGAATTATAGGAGACTGAATTTTGTTGTTATTTAGAGCTTGTGCAGTCTGAGGTAGAGATAAAAGTTGGGGTGGCATTTTAGCTTGGGTTTCCTTGTTCCTGTCTTTGTTGTTTTTTTAAAGGGACATCATTAGAACATTTAAAACCTTTCAGAATTCATAAACAGCATGGAAAAGCTAATTAACTGCGTCTAATGGGCAAAACTGTAGGAAAACAACCCAAAAGTTTCAAGCAACTAAACATCACACAGGAGCTTTGGAGTTCCTTCCAGCATCATGATGCTTTATAGCTAAAGTTTGCCTTTGTCAGAAGCCAAAATTGCTGGTTTTTCCTGCTGAGGAGGTGGCTGTCCTGCCTGAGCAGCCACGCTACAGCACCTTTTAAAGCATTTGTGATTCCACCTAAAACGTGTTCAAGGCAACGTGGTCATTGCCCGCTGTCACAGGACTGGGAACACACCAGAGTCCACACGAGCACGGATGACACCGAAGAGATTTCACCAAAGGGCAAGAAAGGAAGAAGCATTTACCACCACGGGGGGCAACTGCTCAGCAGGAAGCACCCAAAAAGATGCCATTTAAAGAGATCACCTGCCCAAGGGCAGGACAAGGTGCCCAGGGCTGGCTGCAACGTGTTCAGCTGCTTTCAGAGGTTAAGCTCAGCCAGGGAACATCAGGATGCTGGGGATGCACCCGCGGGCCCAACGCAGCCACTCCCTGCACCCAAACCCTGCTGAGCAGAGGCTGGCACTCAGGTCACTGCCTGCTGGAGTCAGCTGATTTCAGCCATCTGAATGCCCACATTGTCTGCAGGATGCAACTAAATTATTGAGTTGTTACTGGGCAAAGGTGTTTACCTGCAATTTCTTACAGAAAATAAGATGATGATCATCCTATTCAGGAGACAGAATACTGTAGACCAAATTATCAAAGACTTCATCTCACAAAAAATGAGAAATAGCATGAATGCCTGCAAAGCATAAACCCTGCCTGTACAGCATTATTACATCCCAAAGTGCTCACATGGAAATCCATTTTCACTCCCCTAAAATGTTTGTCCATCAGGAGAGGTGTCCACTACAAATCATGTGTGAAAGGGTGTGTTCCTAAATGAAATAAATATGGCTACTGAGATTACACAATACATTGTAAAAGATATTTAAAGCCCTGTTTTTGAGGACCAGAGTCAAAAATTATTTTTAAAATCCTTTTTTTTCTTTTATCGAGTGAACTTATAAATTTGTGCTATTCGTGACTGAGAATAAACTGATGATTTATTAAATTTCTATCTCACAGAAAATCTGCAGAGCTCTGCAGAAGCCAATTCAAGGTTTATCTCATTAAGGTATCACAAATAATCTACCTTTCTTTCCGTTTATAAATATCATACTCCAGATCAAAAAAATATAAACACCTCATGTTTAGGTAGAAGAAACAACAAAACACCCACTAGCAAACACCCACTGATAAAATATTGGATATACCTTTCACTTTCTAGAATGCCCTTAATCACCTCCATTTTTCCCAAGAAAAGCAGTTTTCCTGCGTCATGATGATCAATAGTTCAGAATATCCAAATTAATTTTAAAAATAGTTGTGCAGGCAACACGTCAGTAGTGAAAGAGAGACGTAAACAGAATATTTCCAAAGAGCACTAGCATTAGAACTTACATGCAGTGCAGTGAGAACTGAATTTCTTCCATCCCAAAGAATTCCTTCAGGACAGAACACGAAACAAGTTCACTTCTTTTCTGGAAAACATTTTTCCTAAACCCCTTCACAAGCAAAAAAAACCTCCTGGAGCATGAATCAGACGTGACATACTGCCATCAGTTAGCAAGTTTATTCCCTGCCATATTAAAACTGGTGAAAGAATCATTAAGTCTTTCTTTTTCCACTCTCCAGCTGAGCAGTTTTGGTTTTTTGTGTGCCTGTGTGGCAGATGCCTCAGCACTGCTGCTGCAGCCTGGGGTGTGCGTTCCACAGCCTGCTGAGAGCCCAGGCAGGGCCGGCACAAAGATGGGAGCTTCATGAATAAACATTTGCTCAAAAAGCACATTATTTCATCATTTTTTTTTTTCTACTGTGGTTCCTCCACATCTGTAAATTGCAGTAGTACCAAGGAAAACCTACTGCAGTGCTTTAGTTTCTGCTGGCGCAGAGATTTATATGGGCCCACAACAGGCATTTATTTAACAGCAGTGGCCCCAAACTCACAAACTTCCCATCGAGATCATTATTTCATCCCTTTGGGGGTTCCCATCTTCCTCCATTTTTTACCATGATAAAGCAAGGAAAGGAATTAATAAGAAAGTGGGAGAAAGAACGGGAAAATGACTTTAATTTTCAACATTTGGATTTGTTTCTTTACAATGTGTGTTCTCTAGTACCAGCAGGAGCAGACTCACATTAAAGGAGGGCAGCATGTATTCCCACAGCACAGCAGATTAATCAATGTTCAGAAATTATTACTGGTTGCAGATTTCCAATTTGAAATACATTTAAAGAGTCACGTTTTGCTTAAGAATTAGGTATTTAATATTTAAATGGACATTCAAAAGTAGTAGGCACTTCAAAAGCACGACCTTAGGCTTTACTACTCAAATAAAGAAGCAGTCACACAAAAACATATAAAAATGTGTCCTTCTCCAATTCAACTACTCCTACTTTTTCTTTTCCCTTGCTATTTCTAAAAATTATTTATGTGTCATATAGAAAAAGACAGTGTCAGGAGAAAAAAAAAACACCACCAACAAAAATTAGCAAAGGAATTATCCTAAAGCATTCTGAAAAAAAACCAAGGGCTATTCCAGCCTGATGATAGAAACAAAATTTGCAATTTTCTTTTGTTTTCTTCTCAAGTAACCACCTCCCACAGCAACTGCTACCACATGAGAAAGAAATCCCTGAAATAAGCAGTTCTTTTTTCACCTCATCAAAAGGAAACACGCTGGGAAAGACCATGCTTACAGCATACTTGGTAGGACTTCATGGAAGAGTTGTGGATTGAAATATCCATTCTAAATTAATTTCTTGTGGTCAGTATTGAGTGTGGATGTCCTGCACTATCCTAATAGTTACAATTGAATATATACTCTATGTTTGTATAATGGTTTCACTATTAGTTGGGGTCTTTTTGCCTTTTTATTTTTATTTTTCTGTGCAAATCCTTCTTTCTTACCATGTGTAACTTCTCATCACTGCCTGGAAGGCATGAAATGACTCACCTGTGTGATGCTGCTTGCCTAAAACTTGTCAAAAATGAGAATATCATCTGTACTGGTATAAACTACTCTTTTTGTATTCAAAAATATTCTATAAACACAAACCCATTTACACATTTCTCAGATAGGTACCAGTTATCTTTTATGTCTCTAGAAGGGAAGGAAGTCTCAGCAATATTAGCTATCTATATGCACGGCAGGAGACAAGCAAAAACACAAATTCACATTGAGAATGGGCAGGAATCTTTTTCCCTTCTCACTATTCCTTTAAGCGAGCCAAGAATAGGCAACAATTATAGTTATCCAATGGTCTTCTGTCCAGTGTGCTTTATCCACATTATAAAGGGTTGTGAGAGCTATTAATGAGCTCAATTGGCTTCCTGGGCTGATAGCAATGTGCTTTTACCCCACAAAAACAATTAAAAAAAAAACAAAACAAAAAAAACCCACAAAACAAAACTGAAGCCACATGTCTAACCCAACCTGTTCAGTTCCTAAAGCAAGTCCTGAGGGAGAAAGAAATAGTTGGAGGTAGTCTGGATTTTAAATCTCACAGGACAGTCTCCCATCTGAGTTTTGTTGTTTGGGTTTTCTCTTGGTTGGTTGGTTGATTTTTTACACTATTTTATACAGCAGCATCATGGATCCACTTGGAACTGGCAGGACAGGAGAGTTTCCAAAGCCTCACTGTGAAAACACACCACCCCAGATGTCCTGCTGCCCCCAGGACTGTTCCTGCTCCCTAACCAAATTCCATATTCAGTCACTGTGCTTGCTCTGTGCGCTGTTTTAAGGCCTATAAATGCCAATTTACTGCCATTACAAATCCCACCTCTTGACCACAGCGAAATTCTGGTTAAGTAGCCCTAAGGTCCTACAGCAGGTGCATAAATTTCCATTTCATTTCCCAGCCACTCAGTAAGGTCAGCCCAGCAAACAGGAATTGCTGCCTGTACCTGAGGGATTGAGCCAGGTGTGACACCTCTCCCTGGGATGGGGCTGTTGCAGGGAGTGTGTTAGGCAGTGCTGGTACCCATCCCGAGGGCATAAAGCTCTCGAGAGAATAAAAGGAAGTTATTTTCCAAGGACAGCTTTAGAAGTGCACCTTCCAAGACCTAATGTTCTGTTGAAGTAGATGCAATGGTGGAAGCTCCCTGTGGTGGTGACTTTCTTTGCTCTTTTTATGACATCCTTTTCTAAATCTTCCTATAGATTTCATTTTTTTGGCTGACACACCGGAGTAAAAGTCATGGTTTGGGAGTTTCAGGTTGGGAGGAAGGTTATCAAATTGTCATTGATCAGTTTATTTCCTGATCTACCTTTCCACTCCAAATTTTTTTTGTGCTCAGCAGCAGTGAAAGAATGGAGTCAGAGGACAGACAGGGAGATAGGGGCACCAACCCCTCTGGTGAGTAGCAAAGGCAAACATTAACTTCAGCAGAGGTCACGAAAAAAGAGCAAAACACAGGAACAACAGCAAGACAATCCCTTAGAACTCTAACAAGGAAAAAATCGCAATGAAGGACGAGAGAAGCTCAAGGGCAATGAGGTGAAACTCAGAGGAAGTGGAACAAACAGAAATGGATATCACAGAGATGAAGGAGCAAGAGGGTCGGAAAGAGACACACATTTTATAACACATCCTTTGCTGCAAATATGTGACTTTAACTCATGACAAAATGCCTGTGTTTCTGTAGAGCACCCATCTCAGGCACGGGCCACACTGAATATGCCTGAAAATAACCCATGACGTGCTGTAGGGACACAGTAAATAAAGATTTAGGGACAGATTCAGGTATGGCAACTAAATGACTGCAAGCAGCAGCCTAACAGCATTTCAAATGTGCTCCAAAATTGTAAAGGGGCTTTTTGTTACATCAGCTTTTCTATCACTGCCTGTCTGCCCTACCCCAGCTCTGTGCCCATTTATCTATCCTGCTACTGCCAACGCAGCAGGGGTGATCCCTCATGGATCCCAATCATCTGTTCTAGCTAACTGAACAGCAATCACACCCTGCATCCATGGACAGCCTGCATCAAACCTGGGCTTCTTGGGGGCCCGAGAGTGCACAGTTTAAACATTAAAGAGTTTGGCCCAAGTGCCACACTGCAAAAAGTTCTACCAAAAGTGGTGGCTTTCTCGGGTTCTCTTAAGGAAAGCAAATTAACAAGTGGAACACTATCCAGCAGACATGCACACAGTACATTATTTTTCTACAGGTCAGTGTGGTTATCATATAAATAAGTTTTGTTTATTTTATAGATATATACATTTGTGTGTGTGTGTGCCTGTGTGTGCATGGCAAAACTTGGTTACCAATCTCGGTAAACCTCTGAAGAGGAATTTCAGGTTTAGGAAGACATGGTTCTGCCTTCCAGAAATGCTACATAAGCCAAAGGTTTCCTTCTTGTGAGAACCCAGACCATCAATTCTGCCAGAAGGATAATAATAATTAAAATATCTGCTGCTGGTTCATTTTTAAGTTTAATAAAAATGTACATTCCAGACCAAGAGTGCGTCTGCTATATTGAACACTCAAATGATATCATGGCTATAGATCTATATTAAAATTATGCATATCTGAAGTAATAAAGATCCAAACTGGTTATCAGCAAGATGGTTTACAAATGAAGCATTTTTTCAATTTTATTACTGATAAGAGCCTAAGACTTCCTGACGGCATTCAGTAATATTTATGTATAAACTTATGTATGGCCATGCAGCAATAATTGTTTTGAGTGCCAATTCTCGTGGTGTAATTATGAAATAAAATTCACGTCAGAGAGACATTTCCTTAAAGTTTCCAAACCAAAGAGAAAAGGCTGGGGCAGCTTTTGCTGTTCAGAAGTCACACAGCACACAGGGCTATGGAGAAACAGAGCCACAGAGTTACTGTGTAGAAATTACAGTCTCAAATCTATCTACAAATATTTCAACAAGCTATTTTCTAAAAGAAGAAATTAGTGATTAAAGGTGTGAAAAAAGACACCCTGAAGACTGTCACTGCCAACCTTCACAGGAACTTGGAGTAAATGCAGCGGGTTACACCTGCCTAGGGCAATGTGAAAATTGGTGCGGAGCCCTTCAAGTTCCTAAAATATTCATAAAGTCAAACTTGGCTCACCTCTGGTGTTCAGACTTACACAGGGCTGCAGGGAGGTGACTCCAGCTGCCGCTCGTGGTGCACGTATAGATGAAGGGATATTATTTACCAGCTTCAAAAAAACCAAGTTCAACCTGCATTTGTGTATCTGGTACCTCTACTCCCTCATGTCTGCACCGCAGAACTGAGATAGAAAGACACAGTGCAAACTTAAAGCTAATTTTAGTAATGAAACATTAGCCTTTGCTGTCTGATAATTAATAACACAGTGTTTGGTTCAACAAGGATATAATTAAAGTTTCAAATGCAAGCGTTATAAATTACAGATACTTCGGGATTATAAATCTCTGTAGTGTTTTTTAATGAAAATAAATTGAACTGACATTGTTTCCAGAGGAGTTGACTCATTTCACCTTCACTCTCAGTATCTGATTAAGCTCTCTAGCTGTCTTTTGGAAACATTTGAGATATCTTCCTAGAGAACACGAGCTTAGTCCCACCCAGAGTCATAAAGCAAGCGACCAAAAAATCCATCAGCATTGGCTGTATGCATAACCTGACTATGCATGGAGGTTTAGTAACTTTACATTAAAGGCTGAAATAATTACTTTAGGCTTCATGGATACATGAATATTTCTATTATGCTACTTGATCATCCCTAAAATTGCAACTTTATTAAGAGGTCCCCATCACAATAACCTGGTCCACTTTGATTAAAAGAGCTACATTCCATTTCTGTCATAAAACACAGATGACAGAAGCAGGGCAAAAGAGTCTCAAGACTCAATTGATATTAAACAGAAGACAAAGTAAATGGAAATTAAAACAATAATAAAGTGTACTGGTGTCTACTTTCTAAAAAATATATATATTATACAATTACTTTGTTCTGAAATGTTTGATTAAATGGGAAGATGGCTCATCCTTTTCCATGTCACAAAGCCAGGATGAATTCCACCAAGCAGACATTTCATTTTTTCTGAATAGGGATCATCCAAAGTCTCAAGCAACCTTAAATCTTCACATCTGTTTACATAATAAATGTGCAGAAGTTATTACAAGTATTTCTATATTTTAAAAGCTTATTATCTTCTGAGCAAAATCTAGAAAGAGCCAGAAACAAGCAGCAGATCTAGCAACTGACACTCAAAAGAATCATGTGTTTTCTGTCCTCAACTAAACAAATAGAAGACACTTCAGTTTTGATCAAAAGGGCAAAACAGGCCTTGCAGAATTTGGGCAATGAGTGAACGAAAAACTGATCACATATTGCAGCCATAATTCATCTTCTATTTTGCACGTGAAGTATTTTGCTAGAGGAAATATTGCACCCAGAAGCCTGTCCCAGACATTCCAGCAGGAAAAGAAGGATATCTGGGAGGGGAAAGAAGCCTTAAGCTAAGCAACTCAGCTGTGTGAAACCTCTAACACTGTCTCCTATGTAATTGGAGTAAGAAATAGCAACTAAAGGTTATTTCATGAGAGAAATCCTGCCACGTGGCTGGGTAAAATATCTCTTTCCAAATGAGCTTAATCATATATTTCATTTTAAGCTTGATCTTTTAACAGTTTCCTTTCCTCTGGCCTGCTTTATTTTTGCAAACTTTGGTCCTTCAAGTACTTTCTCTCTCTACTTGAGAATGTGTTACTGGTGGTCTGTCACAGGAGTCAGAACTAAACGAAGATGGAACTAGAGAAGGTTCAGAGAGAAACAATAAAATAAGCAATTTCTGATGCATTACATGGAAAGGTTTGGTCAAACCCAGATCCATTTATGTCTTCAAACACTTTTAGTCTGCTTTAAAAACAAAAAAAATTCAAAACAAATCGTTACTGGTTTTTCACATAACTTCAGCAGCATATGAAAATTTATAGGCAAATATGACTCTCTTTTGGGTTCAAAATACAGAGGGTGCAGGGAAACCTGCCCAGCTGCAGCTGCTTTAATTCGACTTTGTGAAATGTCTCTGTCCATTCAGGATCCTGCTCTGTAATTATCAGACTACAAACTGCCCACAGCCCCAGCTGGTCCCATGGAACACTCCATCATCCTGGCACCCCACGGGAAAAAATTGCAGCAACAGACTCTGCTCCAGCTGATTCTCCAAAGCTGCCATAATATCCTCTGTCGGGAGCAGCAGGGTAATTTAGTGCCTTTGGCAGACAGTCGGAGGAGGGTTCTCAACGTGTCTGATGTTGGACCCCAGAAGGAACGAAAAAAATACAGAAAAAAATCGGAGTGAAAAAGAGAGAGTCTCCCTAAAGACTAAAAAGGAAATAACCTACCAAATGAGGAGGAAGGCAGAGATCCCTCCCCACTTTTAAATCCAGATTTTCCTCTCCTGACAGTCTCCCTGATTGCATTAAAAAGAAAATAGTTACTAAAATGGAATGAACGGACTTCCAAAGCACTTGGCAAAACACCCTAAACCCTTTGCATGGGTCTCCTATGAAGGAGCCCTGAAAGACTGCACAAAAAACTCAGCAGAAATTGAGGTAACATGTCCAAAGATGAAAAATATTGGTTTTTATTGTGGGAAAAGGTCTTCCTTACCTGACTCTCTATTTAAAGAAGAATTTAAAAACCATTAAAACTTTAATAAAGCATTCACTTCTAAAAGACTGAGTCAGTGCCCAATTAACATTAAAGAGAATTAATCTTTTTTTCTCTCAAAACTTTTCAATGGAATTTAAAATAAATACTGCTGGGCAAAGAAACAGAGACCCCAAAATAAACAAAAGTGCAAGAAGGAACTCTCTGCACTTCCATTATGATCTCATTTTCTCTGGAAAATTAGATTTCTCGCACTATGCATGTATCCCTTCATAAAAGCAAGGAAATTTCAGAAACTTCAAGAATGTCAAATAGTTAGAAAAAAAGATTATACAAATTCACTGAAATAGGTACATCATCCTCCACAGAAATAATCTTTTTCAGAGAAAAGCAATGTATCATTACCTGCCCCCAAATTCTCCATCTCCTGTGCTATACTTAGGTGTTCACAAAACTCATTGAAGATTTATTCTTATGACAAAATGGAACAAATTATTACCACTGACAGCCTGCAAAAATTGTTTAGCTTTGTGCCAGTGTGTACTTTTACAGTCAGATGGATCACTGCAGCTCCAAATGGTGAAATGGAAAACAATAGCTGCTCTGTGTGCAGCACAGGGACTCACCAGAACATAATTTTTCCAGGAAAGAATAAACTCTCCCAAAAGGTTAACTGATGTTAGCACTTAATGTAAAAGGTGTATTAATGTCATCAGCTAAACCCCTGGCTGAGCTGGTGCAGTTGCCTCTCTCAAGTGATCTTTAACATTGCTTCAAAAGTACTTAAAACATAACAAATGTAATAATTAAACTTGAGACTTTTGTGGGTTTAGAGCTTTCTGTTCCTGGTAGCTACTGAGGGAAATGAACACTGTCACACAGTGACAAAGCAAATAACCTACCAAATGAGGAGGAAGGCAGAGATCCCTCTCCTCTTTTAAATCCAGATTTTCCTCTCCTGACAGTCTCGCTGATTGTATTAAAAAGAAAAGCTTTACTAAAATGTAATGAGCAAACTTCCCAAGCACTTGGCAAAACACCCTAAACCCTGAGCCTCCTGTGAAGGAGCCCTGAAAGATTGCACAGAAAACTCAGCAGAAATTGAGGTAACTTATCTAAAGATGAAAAATACTGGTTTTTATTGTGGGATACAGGGAGTTGGCTGGGACAAGTTCTGTACACGCTCAAAAGAGAAAGCAGCACTGCTGGGCTGTGCTGATGTCAGGTGAGGGGTGCATAGGCAAGGATAAACTTCAAACAGAGAACATCCATGTGGAGGGAGGGGATTATGTGGATGATCTATGAAGAGGTGGATGTAAATCTGTGTCTGTGGGTGTCAGTGGAAGCTGAGGTACCTGCTGGAAATCAAACACCGTTCTAGCAGGTTACGTAATTCTGGCGCCTCCACTGACACCAGGGCTGGCAAATTTTATTTTTGTGCCAGACTGCTTCAAAAATTCATTTGAAAACCTTTGTCATTTTCAGCCTATCCATTCAGAGGGGCTGGCACAGTTTCACAACTGGCAGTGGTTTCCCAGACCCCTGGGAGCACTCAGGGCAGGGCTGGCAAGGGGGGCTCGTGTAGGACAAGGGACTCTGGCAGCGCCGGGCGTGGGGTGCAGGGACAGCGCTGGGAAGGGGTCCAGCAGCTGCCTCAGGAGCCACTGCAGGACAATTCCAGTTCTCACACAGAGCCCCAACCCCCTGAGATCCTTCTGAGCCAATGTCAGAACATTCCCAGAGCGCTGTGCAAGGCTCAAGGGAAAGGCACCAATCGCTGGGTTACTGGATCCCTCATTTCTGCAGGATGCTCTTTGCTCTGTCCCTGTCAGAAAAGGCAATGCTGGCTTCAAGACATTCTCACCTTCTAGAGCAGCAAGCAGAGAAATGATAAAAACAATATAATCAAAAAGAGAAATATGCAGAAATACAGGGAAAGGTAAAGGAAACAATGACATTTACACATACAAACAAAACCAGGTGCTGTGAAAGAGCCCTAGAATATACAGGATAATGGGGAGAATGAATAAATCCCTTCCACAGTGATATCTCAAGATATTTCCATTTCAGTGGTTGTGACATAAATATTTATTTCTGTTAGATATCTCAGTATTTTAGAATCAGATAATTACAGTTTCAGGATATTTCAATAGCCCAAATATGGAATATTAGATCCCTAATAGTTTAAACATGTTAACACAAAGTTTGTACTAGGAAAAAAACCCCACATATCCAGAAAGGATTACTAAGAGTATTTTAAGTCCTTCACTAATGTGGCTTAAAAAGGACAAGCACTCATCATCTTCATACAAAAACACTAAGAATCTTTAGTAAGACTATTTACAATATTTACTTTTTGTCCATCTGCTAAAATAACATGCTCCAGCCCACGTTTTAATTTGATTATTTTCTTACCGATATTGTTTTAAGCTGTCACACAGCAATTGTTTCTTTATTAAATAAGAAAACAAAAACCTTTCAAAACTTCAGAAAACCAAAACTTTCTTTTATAATGATAAAAGAAAAGTGGCTTTATAAATATTATAAATATCTACAAGATAGCTACAGGTTCTAAAGCTTTAAAAACAGCCAAAAAAACCAACAGCAATGGACACAAAACACAGACCACAATACAAATTTAAATCAAACAAATAACTCTTTATTCCACTATAGTAATAGAGAAGTTAGGAACTGACCTCAAGATTAACTCAGGCCTTAAGAGCAATTACCACAGGGTTGGGGTTTCTTTCAAAAAAGTTGACACAATTCCTAATTTTTGTGGCTGAACAATGCCCATCAACAAGGTGTTTTCAGTCCACAGACCAACTTTTTACTTCCCAGCAATTAAAATAATTTCAGTTTCTCAGCCACCAGATATATATTCACTAGATCAAATGGCTGGTTGGTATAACTGGCCAGTGACCAGTTTTAACACTCAGTCATTTAATTTCTTTTTTTTTTTTATTCTTTTTATACAGGGTTTCAGAAGGAGCAATAAGGAGTGATAGAATCACTGACAAATTACGCATTTTAGGAAGTGCTTTTACTTTCTACAAAATCAAACTGCAGAGAACTCTCTTCAGGCTGAAATCTCCCTATTTTGTCTTCATTTCTTTTCTCAAAAGTATTTTGCCTTCTCTTCCTGCACCCTGCAGAAAATTAAGTCATAAATCCTGAGTTTACTGGGTATAAGTAGAAGGTTATATGGAATTGCAAATGTGTTTCTACGAGCAACATTGTTTTTAGACTGAAGCCATCGCAGCAAAAAGGCAGGGGCAGCCTGGAGAGGGGAGTGTAACTTTGTGGTGGTAGAAAAGTCAGGAGGATGAATCTATTTTCTAGAATTTCAGCTCTGGGAGCTCTTTGATACCCCGACCACAGCAGTCAGATTTGCCTGACTGAAACACTCAAACACTGAGGACACTGCAGAAGTCCTGCCCTGAGCCCTGCAGGTGCAAATTAAAGAGTTCCCCTTTATCCCTTCACCTCTCTTGTTAAGAAAGCAGAAAGCAATATAATCAAATTCCAGGCTAAGAGAGCTCAGTGGATTTGTTTGCCCAGCCCCCCAAATTCCTAAATACTTATCTACTAAAAAATAGTACTTAGTTACTAAAAAAAAAAATTAATTAGAGTGGAAAAGGATAAACAATACATTAATATAAATGAAAACAAACATAACTAGAAATAAAGAGAATTAACTATTAATTCACATCATTTAAAAAGTAGCAACCTGACAATGTTCTGTATTTTTTCTGTTCATGTAACAGAACACCAGGAAGGCCAAGTCAGGCACACAGAGCAACATGTGCAGATTAAATTATTTCTGTACCACAATGAGCAAGACGGAATGCAGAAAACAGCTACAAGCTACGAGTCCAGAAATCTGAATTAAGAAAAACTAAAATGCACCCACCAACTCCCACACCCCTTGTCTTTGCCAAGGGAGGTTGCACTGGATGACCCTTGAGGTCCCCTTTCATCCTGATATTCCACAATTCTGTGATATCTTGGTGCTGTTCAGGTCAATGGTTCAGCTCCAGGCAATCAGAATTTGAGCACAAGCTCAAATAGAGTTAAACCCATGTTCACATCTGACAATCAATTCAGAGTAATAAATTAGCAGAGAAGCATCTCTAGAATCATAAATATTTTTTAAAAGCCTGCTATAAATGATTCAACACCAGAAGAAATCTGCAGGAATCCTGCTTAGAGGACAAGGTTGTACAAGCACAGTACAGAATGTGATTAATTTCACAGTAATTAACACAATATGCTGTTTGTTCATCACACAGATCAGTATATAAAAATGTTGTTGTTGAAATCACATTTGTATTTAAAAAATAAAAATAAAAAAATCACAAAGGGAGCTATTGAGTGCTTTTAACTGAAGCCCAGCTTGCCTTCGTGTCACAAGCCCCATCCCAATTCCCTGCTTTTTCTCCAAATGATCACAGCTCTAAAGTGGTTTTAAATTGCTATTGTATGAAAAGGCAAATTATTTTAGGAGGTTAGAAGTCATCCTGTCACCCCATAATTTCTTTAATTACAACACTGTGTAGGTGGAGAATGTGAAAAATCTATGTAAGGTGTCTCTGCTAGAGAAGATGTTGGCTATTCTCTCCATAGAACATACAAAGACAAATTTAAGGGAGAAGTAAAGTTCTGCCTGTTACTCACAGGTTGGGGTTTAGACAACAGCCCTGCTCCCAGTACATCCTGGCCCAGTCAGCTCCTGGTGCCTTCGAGGAGGCTGCCAGACAACAGGTGAAACAGCTGCTCAGTTCTTTCATACTCAATTATTTAATTCATGGAAGAGAAGTATGAGTAAAGGCTTGGGGAAGAGTTTCAGGATCACCTGGGAATAAATAGAAGCCTGACAGGCCTTTGCCCAGCAACGATTTATTTACCTCCTGCACTTGCAGAACATTCAGCTGCTCGCTAATAAGAAACAAGGAGCTGAGATGCAAGATTTATCCAGCAATAATGAGAGGATTTGTTAGCCTGATTCTGATTATTCCGTAATGAAAGGCTAATGAAACTAATAAAGCTCTATCACCACCTGCAGGGATTTTGCCAGAAGCCAGAGAGAGAGTGTGAATTAGGCTGTGGGAGGTCTTCAGAAAGTCGAGAAAGGAGCAGGTCCCACCTGCCACTGAGGACCATGGGCTGCTGGGCAGTGATGGCCAACCTCGAGCCTGTACCAGAAACGCTTATCCCAAAAGCACACGAGGTCATTTAGCCTCTAGACAGCTGCTGAGAACATCACAGAAGGAGCCAGGGCAAAGACCAAGCCCAGCAAAGTCCCAAGAGGCTGCACTGGAAGGTCATTGCATATTCATTGCATATTCATGGCTGCAAATCATGGAAAACCGAACATCCCGGGCTACACCGTGCTGTGAGAGCAGGGCACGGATCTGGCTGCTACATCAAGAGGATACAGTGGGGGGATACCTGGGCAAGGAAAGGGATCTCAGAGGGTCACAGGTACTTCTGCAAGGGATGGTGGAAAGGCCAGATCTCCTCCGTCTGGAGAGAAGGCTGAAGGGGATACACAATTGACATTTTCAAAATCACGGAAGCAACACATCCACCCGAATAGAGAACTCTCAATTCCATAATCCTGCACTGCCAAAACACACAGTAAAGTGGAGAGGTAGAGATGTATCTAACACCCCTAATCCATCACTTGGGGGCGCAGGAGAAGCAGGAGGAGAACGGCTGACCAGGAGTGCCTTGGCTCACAGAAACAGTGTTAGTCTAAAATGCCACTGCTGGAGACCAAATATTGGCCTCCACGGACCAATGGACCCAGCAGGTCAGTTCTGCTCTTAGCAATTCAGGCCGTGTGAGAAAAAAGGGAAATGTCCTTGGGCTAAAGCTTCTGTTCCTTTGCCAACAGGTTGACTCCAGACACTCCTTCCCTGCGGGAGGACTTTGCTCTCTCATCAGATCGTGGCTACGCCCCTGTCTCAGAGGGGTACAAAGAAAGGCAGAAGCAGCCTGCTCGTGCTGCCACAACAATTAATAGAGCCCACAGCCAAATCCACGTTTCTTGACAGCAAAAATACCTGCAGGCTAAATGAACTACATGCTCTGGAGCAGCTGATGAGCTGTTGGGCACCACTGAACGTGTAGAGCACTCGAACGTTTATCCTGCAGAAGGGCAGAGACCTGGAACCACGCATGTCAGGGAACACATCCTTCTGAAGTGGCGCTCAGCTCAAAGAGTGAATTTAATTAGAAGTTAATTAGACAGCTTCCCAAGGACCAGCTAACAGAATTGCTTGGGCATGCTGGAGTTAATGCTGATAAAGCAGGAACGCCTTGTTAGTGACAGAAGCCTGTGTTAATCACGACAGGAAATAAACAAATAGCTTTTACCCTTCTGAGGATCGCTCCTACCAATACCCTGCCACTCACAGGGTCACAAAAAGACAAATTTTTCTCATCTCGAAGGGAAATGTTTGAATGCTCAGAAGCTCAGCTCACCAACTGTGCAACATTATCTTACATGCAGCGCTCACATTGTTTTCATATCACAAACCTATCCCAAATTTGAGCTGTACAGATATACTTGTGTAGTTTCCAAAATGTTATTATACATCTTCTTTTCCTTATCAATATTTATTTCTTAGAAGAGATATTTGAGCAGGTATGAACAGGATGCACTTTGCTTTCTTTGACAATGATAAACACGCATTTATAAAATAATAAAACCTTTTGCCGAGCTGCAGCACAAATCAGCTCGTTCTTGCTCAACCTCTTAGATACACTGCTTGCAACCGTCACATCATCCAAGGAGAAACAGCTCCATCTAAAGGTTAATTGGCTGCACAGTCCTGGTGGTTGCCACGTCAGATGTGTAAACATCAGGAGCAGTGGGATGTTTATCCAGGCTGGACAGTGAAGAACATGGACTGGAAGGCCACTTCCTAAAGCTGGGGAGAAGCTCATTTCTCTGCCTGAACAGGAAACGGATTCATTAACACTTTGTTCTCCCTTTGAATCATCTCACACCTCTTCATCACTTCATATTTACATGGCCCCTGTTAAGTGAGTTCTGGTTTGCAGCCTACATTCCACCATCACATACAAACAATAGTCATGAATTTTGAATCAACTTCATCGTGCAAACAACAACCCAAAATCCCTTTTAAGTGCCCTTTTAAAGCCACCCAGAAGTCTCTAATCCCTCTTAAATTTTATTGACTTGAAGAGAAGTACACCTCCAAAAGTCACTTTTTACTTGTAAATATCCGATAGCTGGTACTGGAAAACACTACTAAGAATTTTGAAAAAACAGCTTTCAGAAACACATTCCTAGCTGTAATGATAGTGATTTTTGAAAAATCATAGTTTAGGAGTATGCTTCCTTCATCAACCAACAATTCTGAGCCCATCCTGATAATGGTACCGTGAAGGTTATCCTCAATATGCATTTTCCAGTATTAAACCTGGAAATTTCCTTTTTAGCCCTCATTTCACAGTACAGCGAGTTAGCCACAGCTAAGAAAAAAACAGGACATTCTCTACAACTTTAAGAATACTCTGATTAAAGGTTTCTAAATTATTTTTAGACTCTCATGCCTGTGCAATCCTGAGCACAATTTGTGCATGCTGTCAAAGCAAAAGCAATGTTTTAATAAAGGCCTTCAGTGAGGATGAAGTACTTGGGGACTGCGGCCATAATTACAAACTTAATGGGCATTAAGTTAATAATGATGACAAAACCCAAGCTTTTCAGAGCAGAAATCAAGTAGTGTTCATTATAACTATGCAGTCTTTATTGAAGTGAAATATTTAATCTAGATATAGTATTAGGAACCAGAGAGGAAAAACCTGATTATATTCCAGGTAGCAGAATATTCTCAGTGGGGATGGTTACACTCAAAGCAAATTCAGCAGTGCAAGTGCAGATTCCTGGCTTTTATTTAGCCATGTTTCAGCTCTATTCAAGACAGGGCTGGTTTAGATCTGCCTCTGCCTTACTCCGGTATCATTTCATTTCATGATGTCTCCAATTGATAAAATATACTTTGTTTCTGTAATGTATTCAACATAGTTTAGAAAATGGCAAATTGAGAAATCACACAGACAATAGTGAAAGTGGTACTGGACATTTCTTGGTTCCATGGGATGAAAAAACTACCATCCAAATCATTTAGGGAGTACTTAAGGTATATCAAGTTAACAGGCTGGTTTTGGGGGTTTTTTGGGTGAGTTTCGCTTTTTTTTTAATTTTTTTATGTGTCCCTGGTCCCCACAGCTTCCCTAGTTCTCCTCTCTCTCCCTAGGTCTGAATATGTAGCATTCCCACAATTTCCCTTCTTTCACAGCATCAAACCCTCACAATCTGCTCCTCTGCACCAAACTTTCCACAGCAATCCCTCTCCATCTCCCGGTCTTGGAAGCAGAGCTGGCTTTCTGTATAACACAAAAATTGAAATCTGAAACCCTGGAGTCTGCTCCCAGTGTACATTTGCCTCTGATTACCCGTAATTAGGATAATAGCAGCACCCAGAGGCATCTCCAGGAGTCCAGCAGGACTAACACCAGCCCGGGGGTAAGACAGCAATCCTTGTAAGATCACCCTCCCTCCCCATAACCAGCTTACCTATCCCTTTTGCAAGTTGGTTTATGCAACATTCAGAAAACACTGCCTGTACATCATTTTGGGCTATTTCAGAGAAGGAAAAAGGTTCATAATTGAGTGTAACCACTCCCTGCTTTTTGCAGCACTGTGATGGTTTCAAACAAGGGGGTTTTTTTTAAAATTATCACATTTGCACAAAGTTGTGCTGAAGAGCAGGCATGGAAGGAGAGGGGTCAGAATCAACCCAGATGTTTCATAAAGACTTTCCAACAACCACAACTCTAACTTAAACTACTTAGAGGCATTCTTCTGTGTCTGTTGGATTTCTGTTCAAAACAAACCTTTACAAAACAAATCTTCCTGAGACCTTGTACCCTACAGAGCTTTTGCAGAGGCTGCTGTGCTTGCATCTCATTGTTCATCAAGCCTGTAAGAACATTAGCAGGTGCAGTCCCAGTCTAAAGTACAACCTGCAGCATAATCTCCAGGCCACAAAAGCAATAACAGGAATCCTGGTAGCTTAAATCAGGTTTCCACTCTCCCTCCACACCTTGAGTTTTCTTTAGAGTTCATAAATTGCCTGACCCATCACTGAAGCAGGAGCTGTGGCTCCACATCCTGCTTGGTTCTGCCCAAACCTAATGAGATTAAGCCCCAGCCAGGCTGCCCGGTACTACAAAGCAGCCTATTCCTAGGGCCTAGATGATAAACAAAAATAAATTACCGTATCTCATAAAACATTTTATTAGGGCTGTTCATGTTAAACCTAAACATATCCATGTCAAGAGTTTGTGCCTTGCTTTCAATAACAATATTGTGTGTTGTTTCTTAAATTCAATTTTTAAGGAAGTTTTTTCACTTTTAACAGCCACCTGAAATTTTTTTATACAACACTTATGACTACATTGCCTATTCTCAAAAAAACCACCACAAAACTATTAAAACAGATCAGCATTAGATCAGTAACACATTAGACCAGTAACAAACTGCAAGATCCTAATAATGCTAACCAAAAATGCAATTCAACTACTTTAAGGGAGTAATTTTCCACTTGTGTAAGCCTCAGGTTGATGGAGAATTAAAGTTAGTTGTTAAAGAAAGATCGATGGTCTGGAATTCCTTCCCTCCTGCAAAGAAACTTGAAGCAGCAGTGTGAGATTAGGACAATGTAGATCAGGTAGAAAAATAATAAATTGGTAAAGTTAAGGTGCTGAGCATCAGCCAGGAAAGATTTATGATGTGAACATCATGAGTGCTGCAACTGGCCAGTGCAATTGTACTCAGCACTAGGAACTGCCAGAGAAGAGCATAAACACTGGTGTGGCCTTTTTAGCTCAAAGGTAGGCAGTCAACTGAAACCAGCCATTTTTGCCTGATGTTAGATTTGTATAAAATTTTTATTAAATACATTCTTCTCCTGTGAATTTACTATTCATTCCAGAGATCGCATTATTGGAAGGTCTTTAAACAGCTTTATTCTCTTTTAGAGACAGGAACAGATTTGCTTCTAAGAAAAATTGATTAATGCAGGCTTTGCCAGTGGTTTCATGCTTCACTTTCTTATTCCTTCTTTAGGTCTCCTGCTGGTCCCACACTGAGTTAAGGAACCTTGATTTTTATAGACTGCTCAGCCCTAGTGAGCAGCTAGCATGCTGTGCACATAGTCTGCATAAAACATTCATACAGCAGAATTAAAGTCTTCTGCTAAATCCTTTATTTGAGTTCAGGATGTCTCTCCCCCTCAGAGATTCTGCTAACATTAAATATTTTCTTTGGATTACCTCAAAAAAGCCTACGTGAAATTGGTTCAATCTGCACATGGATTCACACTCAGGATAATATATGGGCCAATATTCCCTTGGACTCTTACTTAGAGGGCAATGAAACCATCAGAATTCACTCTGTGCATTGTAAACCTGGGAAGGTTGGGGTTTTTTCCCCTCTCCTGTTCGCAGCTTCAAGAAAAAGTCGGTAACTTCTGCATTCACAGAAAAATCAGAGCAACTCTACATTGCCTTGAATATCTCCATCAGAGCAGCAGAACAAAAGTGGTACTTTAGGACAGTGGAATCTTAACAAAAGTTATCATCACTCAAGGAAAAATACATCAAGCTGGAGGAATTAAACACCTCCAAGGTGTTACATCTCACTCTTCAGTTGCTGTCGAGGCACTTGATCAGTCCCTGCTAATGTCAAAGACAAATTGCACCTCCACTTAAAACTGAATCCGTAAAGGGAGGTGTTAATCACTAATCATTACTGTTACTGCCATCACAGGNGGGAGTACTTAAGGTATATCAAGTTAACAGGCTGGTTTTGGGGGTTTTTTGGGTGAGTTTCGCTTTTTTTTTAATTTTTTTATGTGTCCCTGGTCCCCACAGCTTCCCTAGTTCTCCTCTCTCTCCCTAGGTCTGAATCTGTAGCATTCCCACAATTTCCCTTCTTTCACAGCATCAAACCCTCACAATCTGCTCCTCTGCACCAAACTTTCCACAGCAATCCCTCTCCATCTCCCGGTCTTGGAAGCAGAGCTGGCTTTCTGTATAACACAAAAATTGAAATCTGAAACCCTGGAGTCTGCTCCCAGTGTACATTTGCCTCTGATTACCCGTAATTAGGATAATAGCAGCACCCAGAGGCATCTCCAGGAGTCCAGCAGGACTAACACCAGCCCGGGGGTAAGACAGCAATCCTTGTAAGATCACCCTCCCTCCCCATAACCAGCTTACCTATCCCTTTTGCAAGTTGGTTTATGCAACATTCAGAAAACACTGCCTGTACATCATTTTGGGCTATTTCAGAGAAGGAAAAAGGTTCATAATTGAGTGTAACCACTCCCTGCTTTTTGCAGCACTGTGATGGTTTCAAACAAGGGGGTTTTTTTTAAAATTATCACATTTGCACAAAGTTGTGCTGAAGAGCAGGCATGGAAGGAGAGGGGTCAGAATCAACCCAGATGTTTCATAAAGACTTTCCAACAACCACAACTCTAACTTAAACTACTTAGAGGCATTCTTCTGTGTCTGTTGGATTTCTGTTCAAAACAAACCTTTACAAAACAAATCTTCCTGAGAGGTTGTACCCTACAGAGCTTTTGCAGAGGCTGCTGTGCTTGCATCTCATTGTTCATCAAGCCTGTAAGAACATTAGCAGGTGCAGTCCCAGTCTAAAGTACAACCTGCAGCATAATCTCCAGGCCACAAAAGCAATAACAGGAATCCTGGTAGCTTAAATCAGGTTTCCACTCTCCCTCCACACCTTGAGTTTTCTTTAGAGTTCATAAATTGCCTGACCCATCACTGAAGCAGGAGCTGTGGCTCCACATCCTGCTTGGTTCTGCCCAAACCTAATGAGATTAAGCCCCAGCCAGGCTGCCCAGTACTACAAAACATCCTATTATTATTGATGATAAACAAAAATAAATTACTGTATCTCATAAAACGTTTTATTAGGGCTGTTCATGTTAAACCTAAACATATCCACGTCAAGAGTTTGTGCCTTGCTTTCAATAACAATATTGTGTGTTGTTTCTTAAACTCAATTTTTAAGGAAGCTTTTTGACTTTTAACAGCCACTTAAAATTTTTTTATACATTTATGACTACATTGCCTATTCTCAAAAAAACCACCACAAAACTATTAAAACAGATCAGCATTAGATCAGTAACACATTAGACCAGTAACAAACTGCAAGATCCTAATAATGCTAACCAAAAATGCAATTCAACTACTTTAAGGGAGTAATTTTCCACTTGTGTAAGCCTCAGGCTGATGGAGAATTAAAGTTAGTTGTTAAAGAAAGATCGATGGTCTGGAATTCCTTCCCTCCTGCAAAGAAACTTGAAGCAGCAGTGTGAGATTAGGACAATGTAGATCAGGTAGAAAAATAATAAATTGGTAAAGTTAAGGTGCTGAGCATCAGCCAGGAAAGATTTATGATGTGAACATCATGAGTGCTGCAACTGGCCAGTGCAATTGTACTCAGCACTAGGAACTGCCAGAGAAGAGCATAAACACTGGTGTGGCCTTTTTAGCTCAAAGGTAGGCAGTCAACTGAAACCAGCCATTTTTGCCTGATGTTAGATTTGTATAAAATTTTTATTAAATACATTCTTCTCCTGTGAATTTACTATTCATTCCAGAGATCGCATTATTGGAAGGTCTTTAAACAGCTTTATTCTCTTTTAGAGACAGGAACAGATTTGCTTCTAAGAAAAATTGATTAATGCAGGCTTTGCCAGTGGTTTCATGCTTCACTTTCTTATTCCTTCTTTAGGTCTCCTGCTGGTCCCACACTGAGTTAAGGAACCTTGATTTTTATAGACTGCTCAGCCCTAGTGAGCAGCTAGCATGCTGTGCANGAATCAACCCAGATGTTTCATAAAGACTTTCCAACAACCACAACTCTAACTTAAACTACTTAGAGGCATTCTTCTGTGTCTGTTGGATTTCTGTTCAAAACAAACCTTTACAAAACAAATCTTCCTGAGAGGTTGTACCCTACAGAGCTTTTGCAGAGGCTGCTGTGCTTGCATCTCATTGTTCATCAAGCCTGTAAGAACATTAGCAGGTGCAGTCCCAGTCTAAAGTACAACCTGCAGCATAATCTCCAGGCCACAAAAGCAATAACAGGAATCCTGGTAGCTTAAATCAGGTTTCCACTCTCCCTCCACACCTTGAGTTTTCTTTAGAGTTCATAAATTGCCTGACCCATCACTGAAGCAGGAGCTGTGGCTCCACATCCTGCTTGGTTCTGCCCAAACCTAATGAGATTAAGCCCCAGCCAGGCTGCCCAGTACTACAAAACATCCTATTATTATTGATGATAAACAAAAATAAATTACTGTATCTCATAAAACGTTTTATTAGGGCTGTTCATGTTAAACCTAAACATATCCATGTCAAGAGTTTGTGCCTTGCTTTCAATAACAATATTGTGTGTTGTTTCTTAAACTCAATTTTTAAGGAAGCTTTTTGACTTTTAACAGCCACTTAAAATTTTTTTATACATTTATGACTACATTGCCTATTCTCAAAAAAACCACCACAAAACTATTAAAACAGATCAGCATTAGATCAGTAACACATTAGACCAGTAACAAACTGCAAGATCCTAATAATGCTAACCAAAAATGCAATTCAACTACTTTAAGGGAGTAATTTTCCACTTGTGTAAGCCTCAGGTTGATGGAGAATTAAAGTTAGTTGTTAAAGAAAGATCGATGGTCTGGAATTCCTTCCCTCCTGCAAAGAAACTTGAAGCAGCAGTGTGAGATTAGGACAATGTAGATCAGGTAGAAAAATAATAAATTGGTAAAGTTAAGGTGCTGAGCATCAGCCAGGAAAGATTTATGATGTGAACATCATGAGTGCTGCAACTGGCCAGTGCAATTGTACTCAGCACTAGGAACTGCCAGAGAAGAGCATAAACACTGGTGTGGCCTTTTTAGCTCAAAGGTAGGCAGTCAACTGAAACCAGCCATTTTTGCCTGATGTTAGATTTGTATAAAATTTTTATTAAATACATTCTTCTCCTGTGAATTTACTATTCATTCCAGAGATCGCATTATTGGAAGGTCTTTAAACAGCTTTATTCTCTTTTAGAGACAGGAACAGATTTGCTTCTAAGAAAAATTGATTAATGCAGGCTTTGCCAGTGGTTTCATGCTTCACTTTCTTATTCCTTCTTTAGGTCTCCTGCTGGTCCCACACTGAGTTAAGGAACCTTGATTTTTATAGACTGCTCAGCCCTAGTGAGCAGCTAGCATGCTGTGCACATAGTCTGCATAAAACATTCATACAGCAGAATTAAAGTCTTCTGCTAAATCCTTTATTTGAGTTCAGGATGTCTCTCCCCCTCAGAGATTCTGCTAACATTAAATATTTTCTTTGGATTACCTCAAAAAAGCCTACGTGAAATTGGTTCAATCTGCACATGGATTCACACTCAGGATAATATATGGGCCAATATTCCCTTGGACTCTTACTTAGAGGGCAATGAAACCATCAGAATTCACTCTGTGCATTGTAAACCTGGGAAGGTTGGGGTTTTTTCCCCTCTCCTGTTCGCAGCTTCAAGAAAAAGTCGGTAACTTCTGCATTCACAGAAAAATCAGAGCAACTCTACATTGCCTTGAATATCTCCATCAGAGCAGCAGAACAAAAGTGGTACTTTAGGACAGTGGAATCTTAACAAAAGTTATCATCACTCAAGGAAAAATACATCAAGCTGGAGGAATTAAACACCTCCAAGGTGTTACATCTCACTCTTCAGTTGCTGTCGAGGCACTTGATCAGTCCCTGCTAATGTCAAAGACAAATTGCACCTCCACTTAAAACTGAATCCGTAAAGGGAGGTGTTAATCACTAATCATTACTGTTACTGCCATCACAGGAGGAGCCAACCATCACTACAGCATCCAAACCCTCCAGAGGTACCCGGGGAGTGGTCAGCAGATTCCATCTCCTCCATCTTATCTTATCATCTTATCTTATCACCTTCTGCACACTCTGCCTCACTGGGTATCCCCAGAGCACTTCCCGATCTCTGAACCTACTCGGATATTTTCAAAGTGTACCCAGCTATGCCACGTTATCCCCAATTACACCTCAAACAATACTGGGGGGTGTGACTTTAAATGCTGATTAAATAGGTATATTCAATTTGCAGACTGATCTCTGATTCCTTCACAAAATCATCCCCACATGGCACCCTGACATTTTTTATATGGTTTTTCTACAGAAACAACAGAAATACCAGTCCAACCACTAGAAAAAAACATGAATATTTCCAGTGTACTGCTTAGGTAGAAAAAAAAGCTAAAAAACAAAAAAATCATTGAGAGTTCCTTAAGCGAAATGAAATTTGAATTTGTACCTGATGTGATACAGTTTACTGCTGAAGGAAAACCAAATTCAGAAGGCATTTTCACATTGAAAATAAAAGATAAGATTATTGTGCTTCAATCCATTAACCTTCGTGTTCTGAGTTTTGGCAATATAATAGCACATATATTTAATATTCATGTATATTATTTCTGCCCAAATTTTACTTATGTCTGGGGCTGAAACTGCTTCAAGTATCAGAAGCTGGAGAATCAGCATTACTATCAGCTAAACATAAATTTTCTTATTTGAATACATAAACATAAGTTATGTTCAAACTTATTTAAGTAGATATTGCTTACCAAGAAACCATGAAATTGTATATTGGGTTTCAAAGGTAAAGCAACACTCTTTGAACAAGGCAAGCAAATAAATCAACTTAGAAACAATTTTTAAATCATTTGTTAAAGAAATTTGGGAAATGAGAAAGCAGAAATTTATCACTGTAGAAAGCATCAAAGTTGGTAATTAAAATTAACACTTAAAATTCCTCTGCACTAAATAGGGGGCTTTAAAAATCATTATGTACTGGGCAGTCATATCTGGTTTAGTCTTTTAGCTCTAAATCATTAGAAGAATTCTGTTTATACAAAGAATGGGCAAAGCTACTCTTCAGTTTTGGTGGTATTCAAACAGGACAGCATCTGCTAATAAAGAAGCCCAACCCCTCCTATTTCTGAAATAGTAACTGTGGAGATACAGGAAATAGCAAATAAAGCAGCAGAATCAAAAATAGCTATATTGCCAGTCACATTGTAATTACAAATTTGACAAATTTTTCAATGTTCAACTTGTAATAGAGAACTGATCTCTTCACCATTCCCAACTCATTTTGCAACCAATCTGTTGAGCAAATTAAATTTTCCTTGTCATTGTTCTCGATGTCCTGCCTCCACTGAAGGCTGTTCACTCTGTAAAAAGCTAACTAGAGCCAAAAGAACAAGATTAATGGAAACTTCCCTTGATCTATTTTATACAATAAAAGGTGGAGCAGTAAATTTCACACAAAACTCAACTGCTAAATGATAAAGGGAAAATAATAATCCTGGTAGCCATCAATGACATCAGCATTAATCACACAATAAAACACAGGAGAGGCTTTAATTAAATATGTTCTCAGACATACAGGATCACAAGCCTGACGTGGTACTAAGCGTTCATTCATTCTGATTTTATAACTGATTTTATACTGTGTTTTCCATTTTTTAACTCTGATTGGCTCTCTCTTATTTAAAAATATGCCTGTTATGAGTATGACTATAATATATTGACAGTTGTGTTATTATTGTTTTCTTTGCTCATTACCAGTGAGCCTAAAACCAAGACTTTCCATTTTTGCAATACACATAATTATTATTTCTAGAAACACTGTTGGGCTTGGAAGTGAATTACCCAGGGAGATAGGTCTGTAAAAGTGGAGTCTGTCTCTTAAAATACAAGAAAATACAAAGAAAATTCTTAACATACAAGAAAAGTCATTTTCCCAGTACTGTGTCCTGTCACTTTACTGATGCTCTGGCTCCAGAATAGAAAAGGAGCAACTGGATGAGTTACTGCAGCAAAACTATTCAGCAAGGAAAGCCCCAACTTCCCTCACACAAAAATTCAATCTGTTTAAAGCTGGTATAGCACCTTTTCATCTCCTCTCCAGTATTGTGACTTGGGAATGATGGCATCTTGCTCCCTTCCTCGTTATACAGTATCTGAAATTGCCAGCTAAGAAAAAAATCTGTATAATCCAGAGCCAGTGAATGCCTCTTAGAAAATATATCTTCTTCTAAAAACATGATGGACTTACTGACAGACTGTAAAATATGAGTCCTATTTCAATTTGATCAGTTCCAAGGGACCCCGAAGTCAGAACAGAAGGGGCTGGAAATGGGTAACATGAATACTTTTCACAATATTGTTAATTTACAATCATTCTCAAGCCAGTAGCTGCTACCAGGTGACTGTGCAAGGACCACTGCTTGCCTATCACTGCTGCTGAGTTACACTTTCTCCTCCCCTTGTGGCCAAGACAATAAAATCCTACAAGGATGGCTTTTCCAACTCTGAAACAGCCAATAATTAAAGGAAAGCGTTTCATTGTAACAAAGTTCTGGTACTCTCAAAATGGAATATTTCATTTGGCATTGCTTTGCTCAATGTTTTCATTCTCAATTATTTGATATTGACTTTTATTTTGTGACAGGCTGCATTTATTCAGGAATGATTTAAAGTCTCACTTTTGTGTCTTTGATTGCTGTTATGTCCCACAGCAAGGCACAAAATCCTGTTTCATGGGGTTGCTGATGCAGAGACATCGTGCTCTGAGGAGCCTGTGCTTCACTCCTGCACTGGTATCTCAAGATTACACAGCAGCTAAGTCTCAAAATGACAACAATCCCCAAAGATCTGTAGTTTTCCAGTGTCTTATCCCCTGCCATGTACTCCATTCCAGAAAGTTCTGTAAGGAGAAGCTGTGTTTTGATGTATCCAGTCCTCACCAGGTAATCAGCCACAGACAAAAACATCTACTGGAACTACATCAACTCTGACCACTGATTTTGTGTGGTTTTTACAATGCAAACAGCAAGAACGTGCTTGCAACATGGAAGTTAACGCTCTTCCCCCCCAAAACAGATTATTATTTAACTTTTATTATAGAATCAGACAAAAATTGGCAATTGGAGATCTTCTGAAATTACTTTAACCTTTCTTGTTCTTCAGGAGGAGGGAGAGTAATAACCAACATCATAACTCTGTGTTACCGGACAGCTTTATTTCTATCTGTGTTGGAAAGCAGGAGAGGAACAGATTTTCAGCACTGAGGCAAATCAAATCAGCCTCTGAAGAATTAATTGGAAAAAAAAAATTAAAGACATCATCAAATTAAGCAGCATTGCAACCAACTGAGGCCTGTGTAAATTTTCTTGTAAAGTGGTGCTTAACGTGAAAAGAGAGGGCTCAGAACTGCAATTTGTAGTGTCCTTGGCTTCTCAAACATACTGCATTAGCTTCATATTTTCAGTCTTTGGGGGAAAATACCTGAACACTAGTTAAATTTTCAATTTGACACTCAGGATAGAAAAAAAATGAGCCTTTTAGAACTGAATTCAAAACAGGAACTGAGTTTTATACCATTTTTATGCTCTCAGTGCTGAAAGAAATAAAGTTTGCAGTAGCTACAGCTTTATTTAGGCAAATTATATACAATTGTATCTTTCTGCAGTCGTTCTTTAAATGCCTACTGAAGCCTTATGAACAAGGCTGAAAGAGGAAAATCCATATCTGAAAGTCAGATACCATCACAAGTGTCCAGGACTTTGGTAATTGATGTAGAAGCAATACAAGACATTAGGAGGGGATTTAATCCTAAAACTTAATTAACACTTTGTGTGTCAGAAATATCATTGTAGGAAAGAGGGGCATCACCTTCACCTTTGTGAAACTCGTAGAGGTTTGGTAACTTTGTCCCAACAACAATCCGTATCAATGATTTAACAGGAACTCCAGGGAAATCTTTTCAGAAGTGTTTCAGAGGTTGGACTTTTCTTCTGAACAACCACTGGCAGAGATCCCAACTCATAAAAAATCTGATAAAACCAGAGTGTCTTTAATTATTCAAGGCTGTAAGTGTTTGAAATCCCTGCTTCATTCTGAAACCACAGGGCAGTGGACATTTCCTAGTCTTGTGCAAAGTTCTGAAGGAAATAAAAATGTTACCCAAGAGATAACTGTACTTCCAGTAAATGTTGAAAACTTCTTTCCATGAGGCCACCAGCCAATGAATGGATTTATTTTGGGAAGGAGTTTTTGTTGGTTGTTTTTATTTTTATTTTTTTTTCCTGTTGTAAAACTGTTTTGACTGCAGCTAAAAAGCTTTGTGGGACACACGTATAATGTATTCTGTGTGAGAACTGTCATCCCACAGAGCACTTTTTGCCTCTGATGCTCCCTCATGCTGCACATTTGTCAGAAATATGTTATTTACCTAAAAATAAATCAAACTATTTAATAAGAACTTGGCTTTTCACACAATAAATGTAAAGCATAAATCATGAAGTAGACTATTTAAATGAGTTATTTTGCTTTATGTTTGTTTTGTTAGTCATCCTGAGCATCATCCAGGCATCCTGTGTGCACCATACTATGGGAATTTGGAGTGTCAGAAAATACCAATCCTCCCTGGTTCTTGTTGGTTTTAAGGAATCCTTAATTTGAGAGAATTCTTTCTCACTGAGCACTGTGCTAATTTAACTCTCAAACCCTGCCCTACTGTCCAAGAGCTGTTGGTACAAGGTTACTGCATTAGCCCGACACCACTAATTATTTATTGCTGAGAGTAATTCTGATGATGTATTGCTGTAAGCTTGGGAACTCTGTGGGGTTTGCAATGCCAGCTGGTGGCCCTTGAGATCTCCTTTGCACACTCTGAGCTTCCAAAAGAGCCAAGACAGGACTTCATCTGCATTTCTCTAAAATTCAACAGGTTTCCCATTTGGGAAAGTTTTCAGCGGTTTTGTTTGTTTGTTTTGGGGGGTTTTTTTTGGGTTTTGGTTGGGTTTTTTGTGCTTGAAATTTTGCTGTAAACTTACTTGGGAAAAAAAGAAAACCACTACCTCATCTATTAATACTTAAGAACACAAAGAGGGTCTGATGATTGCTATGTTAAGCAAACAGAAAGGATTTCAAAACTAAATAAACAAACATTCTCAAAACTTTTTTTTTCCCCCACTAAAAGCTGAAGCTTTTTAGAGGAAAGAGAAAGCCCTGAGAAGTAGTGGGGCACTGAAAATGGAAGACTGACATCAAAGTTGTGCAATACCTTGTAACAGTTTCTTTCCTCGTGGCAAAATAGGATTTCTTACAACTCCAAGTGAAATACACCTTCTCTAAATGTTATTTTTTCTGCCAAATGCATCTCAGGTATCTGTTTTCCTACATTTTCTACATTCCTACAGTCCTCGAAAAAACACAGTTCAAAGAATTACAGGATCAAACAATCCCAGTCACACATATAGAAGTTTAACATATATCTGTCTGTACAAGTGTTTCTGCTCTTTTTTCTCTTCTTGTTTGTTTGGTTTTTTTTCTTTGCTTGCAGAATTTATTACAAGTTTTGGTTTATGTTGTAAGCCAAAATCAGAATCACAGAAGGGAATGCTATGAATCATTTTTAAAGCACATTACCTTTGAACTTAACACAAGTGGAAAGACAATAGGAGCCCTAGAATAATCATAAAAATTTCAATTTCCAGCAGCACCGATGCCAGACACATTTTTGTAGAGGGATTATACACATGAAATACACGAACATAATTCAGCAGCATATTAGTTTTGATGCAGAGGAAGCCCACCAAGAGCAGGAGGGGTTTTGCCAAGCCACACTTGTTAAACACAGCTACTGCAGCTCCTTTGTGTTTATTCATCTGTGGCTGGAGGAGGAAGGAGTGAATTTTGCCATAGTATTCTGAATATACAACCTATTAGTTATGTCAACCAAGCTGCCCAAAACTGGCCAAAAGTCATTTAATCTCAGTCAAGTGTCACGAAGACATAATTCCTCAAAATTACCTTCTCTGTCCTCAGCCCACAGCACACAAAGTCACACAGGCTTGACCTCATTGTGCATTTACAGCTACAGACAATTTTCCAGCTGCTGCTTTGACATCACAGTGGGTTTAATTTTAATATTTTACAAACATTGTTTCAAAAGCTTTGCTTTCCTATGATATCCAGACAGAAAATACACCGTACATGCTCAGAGCAGATGAGGGTTACTGCCAGTAACTCGGAAAGCTATCAGGGAAACTTACTCCATTTCTGGTACAAGTTATGGATAGAAAATACCTTTCTGTCATGGTTTTAGTCTGTACATAAACCATTCCTTCCAGTGATTGCTGACATTCCCTAAAAAGCTTCTCCTTATGACAGTGACAACAATAGGGTAGTCTCCTTATAAATTTATATCCACATTGAAAATAAACTGTTCCCTGAAGAAATACAGCTTCTGAAACACAAAACACTTAAAAAATAATTATGATTATTTAGACCTCAAAGGAAAATGTATTCTATTTGTAATGCAGCACTATCAGACTTCTAAGCAACATCTGCTTGGAGCTCTAATTTATGAGTGGAGTAACAGAAAGCAAACACGCACTGATACACTGACACTGTGATTTGGTTTTTTCAGTGAGAAGTCCATAACACTGGAGATGATTTTCCTTAATATTTTTAAGACTAGTTTCACAGAAGCCCATGCAGAAGCTGCTCTGAACACCTGCTGCTCCCAGTGCAAGTGGAAGAAAAGCCATTTAAAGATAGGCTGTTGGATGCACCTCAAACTCAACCTAATGGCAAGTCTTGTTGGGATCCAAGTGCTTTTATTTCTAGATACAGTTTCCCTAAAACACTGGATACATTTTATATTATTACGGAAAATAAAAACAGGGAGAAGTTCAACACTAAAATAATTCTATTGTAGTTTATGACTAAATACAAAACTACTCTTAGACAGAGTTAAATTTTACCCTAGGGAGAAAAACTCGGGTGTTTGAAAAGGCCTGGAGATGGTGTGTTCATTAGAGTGTCTCTTGGCAGCAGCGTTTGTCTCCTTTCTGTGGTTAAACTGCAGCGGAGGGACAGTCCCCGCACTGGGAATGCACGGGGAAATCCCCACCGTAAGGATAATTTACCATTTTAGTAGCAACATATTCAAAGGACTCGAGGGTGGAACGGGAAGGGTTCTCTCCAGGAGATGGAGCTGCAGCTCCAGAGCTCCGGGCACGCAGCGAGCGTGGGGAGCAGCGCCGGGCACCGCGGCGCAGCGGGAGATACACCGGGATAGACACCGGGATACAGCCCGGGATAGAGCCTCACACCGGGATATATACCGGGATAGACACCGGGATACCGCCCGGGATAGAGCCTCACACCGGGATAGACACCGGGATATATACCGGGATAGAGCCTCACACTGGGATATATACTGGGATAGACACCGGGATAGAGCCTCACACCGGGATATATACCGGGATAGACACCGGGATAGACGCCGGGATAGAGCCTCACACTGGGATACAGCCCGGGATAGAGCTGCACACTGGGATACAGCCCAGGAAATACACCGGGATACAGCCCGGGATAGACACCGGGATACAGCCTTACACCGGGATACACTCTGGGATAGAGCCCCGGATACACACCGGGATACACATCGGGATAGAGCCTCACACCAGGATATACACCTGGCTACATCCCGGGATATACACCGGGATACAGAGCCCCAGAATCAGCCTCACATAGGGATAGAGCCCGGGATACAGCCTGGAATACACATCGGGGTAGAGCCCCGGATATACACCGGGATACACAGCCCGGGATACAGGCTCACACCGGGATATACAGGCCGGGATATAGAGCCTGGGATGCACACAGGGACACAGCCTGGGATAGAGCCTTACAACGGGATGCACACTGGGATAGAGCCCCGGATATACACAGGGATACACAGCCCGGGATACAGGCTCACACCGGGATACAGCCCAGGATACACACCGCAATAGAGCCTTACACCGGGATAGAGCCCTGGATGCACACTGGGATATACAGCCTGGGACATACAGGCTCACACCGGGATACAGCCCGGGATACACACCGCAATAGAGCCTTACACACTGGGATGTACACCGGGATAGAGCCTGGGATGCACACTGGGATATACAGCCTGGGACATACAGGCTCACACCGGGATACAGCCCGGGATACACACCGGGATAGAGCCTTACACTGGGATGTACACCGGGATAGAGCCCCGGATATACACAGGGATATACAGCCTGGGACACACACCCTCACACCGGGATACAGCCCGGGATACACACCGGGATACCCAGCCTCACACCAGGATACACAGCCTCACACCGGGATACACACCGGGATATACACTGGGATACCCAGCCTCACACCGGGATACCCAGCCTCACACCGGGATACACACCAGGATACACACCCTCACACCGGGATACACACCAGGATACACACCAGGATACACACCCTCACACCGGGATACACACCAGGATACACACCAGGATGCACACCCTCACACCGGGATGCACACCAGGATACACACTGGGACACACAACCTGGCACCAGGTCAATCCCTCCTGGAACTCCGAGGCAACAGCTCAGGGAAAGAAAGATTCCCCAACAGAACGCTTTTCTCAGTGTCACTTGTAGCTAGGCCTGCTCCAGGTGCAGCAAGGATTGCCAAAGTAATAAAAAACATAGGGCGGGTTCTCCCCGTATCAGATAAGAACACGCTGCAGAGCAGGTAATGCTCCTTCCAGTTACCTCCTTTCCCACACCTGCATTCACAGACTGCAGATTTCTGTGACAGCCCATACATTAAAAAAAAATATTTAAGAAATTTCAAAAAAAAAAATCCAAAAGTTTAATCCGGGGACCTAACACCTCTCACTCAAAATTCACTACACTCAAAAAAACCAGCAAAAAAATACAGATTCTACCATACAAATCTCCCAGATTTTTATTTTTTTTTTTAAATCAACCTGTTAAGAGCCATCAGCTTCTCCCTCCACACGTGACCCCTGTGACCTCAGGCCAGCACTGCCACCAGACAGCCCCAGTGACAGTCCCACTGTCACAACACTTGCACGTCCCGTGGGCTTGACTCAGCCAGCCACAAGCAGCAGCAGCACCAAACAAGACTCCACCTACATAATTTTACTGCAAGCACACAAAAGGACAGCCAGGCAGAGCTTTTCAAATATGCTTTGCAGGCTTAAACCAGACCCACACCCCTCCCTGTAAGGAATATTTTAATAAAGGCACTGACACATCATCCTGTCAGATGTATTTTTGCCATCTTTCTTTTCAACAGGATAATTTACAGGTGGAATGACAAACCTAACCATCAATTTCCTCCTTCCAAACTAAACCTTCAGTTGTTACTAGACTTTGCCCACCAGCAGCAATTTCATTTGAAAATAGCTGACTCAATTAGCTGCATCTTCCAGAACATTTACTGGACAAAAACATCCAGAAGCCTCCATGCAAATCTACAGTGTCCAGCCATTTTCCTACCTCAGAACTCACCTTTTGGGTAAACATGCTCATTTTGCTCTGCCAAAATAAAGTATTTATCTACCAACCTAGTTCAGTATCAGCCTGCAGAAATGTCCATATTGTACAGTTTATTGGGACATTAAATTAGTGCTAACTTTGATTGCAGTAACTACAAAAATTAACACAGTAGCAAATGCATTGTGTATCTGACTACATTAACAAAAAGATTTTTAAGTGATAATTTTCAACGGGGTAATTTTGAGCTAGTTTTTCCTCATCTCAAAAACATCAAAGTCACGTGTTTTCACAGTCAAATCTTAATTGTTGTGTTTTGCAGACCTGTTGATAAAGCCTACAGGAATTCTAATTAGCTGTGCTGCTGCATTACAGCTTCTGCTGGATCTGCTGCTGTTCTCAGCATGGGCTCTCCTCTTGCAGCTTGCTCAGCCAAGGATGAATAGAACCACAGCAATCTTGGCTTTGATCCAGCTTACAAAACCTGTAGAATGTATTTATTGTTTTAATTGTCTATTTATTCATTCTCTCTAATTTTCCAGCTTCCTCTGTTCACAGTAAAAGAAAAACCTTAGTTCCTAAAAATCAGAGAGCTCCTTTGTAAATGTAATTTTGGATAATAAAATATAGTAAAAATGAATAATAGTAATAAAGTGACAGCAATAAAGTAACAATAAAATAAAAGGGAATAAAAAGAAAGAGGCATTTAAAGTAATTACTTTGGATATTCAGACTTAGCATGAATAGGGAGAATTCTAATGAGATGTTAAAGAACTACTTTCATCTGCTTTTTGTAATGAACTATCTCCCAAGGAAAGAGGTTTTATTATACTGAAATTTGTAATTTTAATATCTCTATTTTTACACTAAAGTACTCAATAGTTTAACTTTGCTGGAAGTAATTCATGAAATGAACTTTCTTATCCATTTTGTGATCTACAGTAAGAGTTGGTAATGGATGCTGGTTGAGCAGAGGCAAAAATTCAACATCCACATTTAACTTACCGTCCCCTTTTTCTCCCAGAAGTTACATAACTCACAACAAAGACAAGACACCAACTATTTCTTTAAACAATAACAACAACACAACACAACCAGAATGAAAGGAAAATGCTGTTTAACCACACAGCTCTCCCTAGAATCACACCCACCACAGAGGTGCTGGTTATATCACTTGCTGACATGAAGAACAGCAGGACTGCTCCAAATTATTAATATGCCCAGATCACTAATTACCAAAAAAGCATTAGACAAATTACAGCTTTCAAGTACATTAAAAAGTGTCTTTCAAAAAAAAAAAAAATTAAATAAATAAATAATTGCCATTGTAGTAAATTGTTCTCCCTCCTGCTAGGTCGGTTGTACACACAGTAGCAGTGATTTATAGTCCAGCTGTGTGACAGACAACCGAGGCTCTGTGCAAACTCTCCAGGACACCTTTTTCATGAAAGTGAAGAGTGATTTCGCTGCGTGAGTTCCATTAACATTAATGGGTGTCACATGGCCAAATGCCCATGCCCCACTCTAAAATTTTATATCTCTGTGTAATTAGAAATAATCTTCTCTGAACTGACTTCCTTTCTGCCTGAATGGGTGAAGAAAGAGCTCAAAAACATTGCAGTGCCAAGCCACCAAGGCACTGGTTACAGCTCTTACAGGACACCCAAGAAGTGACTTCCCGTGATTCCAACCATTTCTCTCTTGCTTTCATAAGTCTCAGTTTCCTCCCCCAAGGTATTTTGACAGCTGAAAGCAGATTCCAGGTTCCTTTTCTTTCACAAAGGACACAAAATAATGATATTAAGCTTTCTTCTCTAACAATTCAGTCAGAGAAACCAGGTGTTTATGTTCTTCTATTTCTTTGGGGCTGCTGCATCTCTTTGACCATACCCTGTGCAATGAGCTAAAAACTCAAACATGCCCTTTTCCTAGGCCAGGAAGGAAAACCCCAAAAAACCCTAAACTGGGTTTAATCTTTCAGAGCAAGTCCTGCAGTCAGCTTTTCTTCACCAGGCCAGAAAGATTCTTTAATGTCTGTTTCCCTGAGTCATGCTCCATAACTCACTTCCCTGTTATTTCTGCCATGACACAACCTAATGAAAGTGTGATCTGGTGCCCACTCTCACACGTGTGTGCGAAATGAAGAATGACCAAAAAGAACGATTTAACCACACCACACAGAGGAGTTTGTATAGGCCAAAAATACCTTTGCAGAAAAAGCTGCAAATAATCTGCCAGAAAGAGATGGAGCATTCAGGCTACCAAGTTATCTGTGCACTCCTGTCTCCCAGAAACAGAGCCTCAGCGGAGGCAGGGTACTTGCTGAGAGGTTTTCTAGTTGGACATGGAAGAAAATAAGAAAATAAGTGTAAATAATGATTAGGAAAGACAAAGTAAAAATTAAACCATTTCAAAGTGGTGTGGGTGGGCTATGAGTGCCTTTTCCTAAGCATGTCCACTCCTCTCCTCAAGACATTGCTTTCACGACTTCAATTAAGAGATAAGAAAGTTAAGGCAAAAAGTAAAATCCACCAGCAGAACAAAAAGCAAACAGGGAAAAACGTGAACATTCACAAACACGATATAGAAAAAAACCTGCAGCAAACAGGTAAAGCCGTGGCAACAAGATGAAAAAGCATTTTAGAGTGTCTGAAACGCTTGTTTAGAGAAAACACTCGTGATGTCTTTGGGCTCACTCTCCCTGTTTACAAAAGGTGCGTTCCTCTCCTGCTCATGAGCTATATGGACACGACACAAGTTTTGTATTAACTGCAAATTGAACCCGAAACTCCGAGCAGAAGCTTTTCTCAGCTGCTCGAGAGCCTCCCCGCAGCCTGCGGGCCACCAGAACCCGCCCCGCTTGTGCCGAGGGCTCCGCTGCCCGCCAGGGCTCTCGGCTGCCTGGGGGAGGCCAATTGCTGGTCCTTGCACTCGGTCTGATGGAATCAGGAGCCATTCCCAGTAACTGCTCCTTCACACATTCAAATTGAGCCATTTATCCCAGTTAACACCTTCACAAACCAAGCAAAAGCCCACATCACTCTGATTTTTGCCATTTTCACGTGAAGCTGCACTGCACTTTCTTCACCTTCTTCTGGCAAAACCTCATTTTTGTGCTATACTTGAACAAAGAAACAAACAAAAAAAAAATCTAGTTTTTCTAGTTCTTCTCTCGACATTTATGTCTAAAGTGCATTGTAATTTTGCCACGGGTGTGGAAAATACCAAGTTATTAACACTTGTTTTTTTTAAACTGCCCCTTGTAAGGCTGCAGTTTTCTTTTAAGAAATCATATAATTGAAACCACAGCCTCCTGTGAGAGCTCCCTGAGCTCATGGAGTACATCCATGAACTTACAACTTACTTATCATGCAAATATACTCTAGAAACATTTAAAGGACAGAATTCCAGTAAAAGACAGTAAAAAGATTCCCACCATCTTTATAAACTCAAAGTCACTCTGCTCTGGCAATGAAACAATTTTAATGGATAGAGTTAGTCCCAGAGATACAGAGATTTTAAAAAAACCTATCAATTTAATCGCACATTAAAAATATTTTACCACTATAAGCCACAGCTGTGACATTAGTCTGTGCTGAGGAACTCATCGGTCTGTAACAGAAAACTTGGGAAATCAACACATAAACACATGTTTAGTTCAACGCAAGTTCATGCAAGGAGTCATGGATATGTTTTCAGGTCCCCAATCTGTCAAGCTCAACCGGACAATTCCCAGCACGCAGGCACTGCTCATTTACAGCCAGATCCCTCCTCAAGGAGGTGCTCGGCTCTGTAATGACGGAGGACTCATCACCCTGGTTTCAATCGGGGTCAATCCACACCTCAAACTGCTTCCAAAACTCCTCCTAACTTTAATAGCCCCGGGATTTGCTTCGAGAGACTCTGTGCAAGGAGCTCTTGCAGAGAAAAAGACAATTTTTTTACTAAATAAAAGTTGCCCCTTACCATATTCGTCCTGGAGTTGCACAGTAAATTAGAAGTTCTACAACTTTGCATCACCAGCTGTAAAAATATTACCCACGTTATCATCCTCGCCATTCATCAGGGTTAAATAACTTGGGTTTGACAAGCAAGGAAAATAGCACTCATTTTTCATTACCATTAGGTGCAATACGAGCAAATAGACTGTCTAGGCAGGTAAATTTCATGATTATTCCACAACACTGTTTGCAATGAAGTCAAGTTAAAAAATACTCCAATTCTGGCACTGCAGAAGTAGACAGAATGTACAAATCTTAGGGAAATCTCCTTTACTGTGCACTGCTGCTGCCTGTAAAACTCATAAGTAGTTTGTTTTAAATCGGGTCGCTTCAAGATGATGTGATTTGATGATAATGAGTAAATATCTCGAGGTTCTGTATTGTGTGCTGCCCCTCTCAGGGTAGTAACATCACTTGTTATTCTCTGTAGGTTTACAGTTTGATGCCTCCCTTAAATTATTCTTAAAAAGCAGAAGTGGTTCTACCTGCAGCAGGTTTTGCCATTTCGCATTATAATTTGATTGGTGTAATTAAACATTTCACCTTCTTCCCCTGTCTCCTCCCTTACCCCAGCACCCCACAGCTCTGTGAGCTTCTCAGTATTGAACTCTTCTGGGAATGAAAATCTTGCTGGTTTTAAAGTCGCCATTTTTTGGTTGTAAGCACTAAAATCAAACTGTAATGCAGCGTATGAAAATCTTCCCTTGATTTACTTTGACTCCTACCAGAATCTGAGGTGTTTATATGATGTGAGCTGATTCATTAGTGCAAGAATTTTAACCAAACATGAGGCTGATGTGCAGTGACAATCCAAAAAAGTATAACAATGACAAAACAATACCTCTGCCTGCTCCCAGTGCCCCTGAATCCTGAAATAAACTAACCATGGAACCTCCCTGTTCTATGCCACCCTGCAAAGTTAGTTGCACAATTTCTCTGCCGAGACTCCAAATTCTGGAAAGGTTTTTAACATTCAAAAATTAAGATCTTCACGTCAAAATCCTTGCATTTTGCTCCCGCTCTCTTTCCTACAGTTGGTGATGCACACTCAGTGGTCTCTGACTGCCCAGCACACAGACCATTCCCATCCCAGGGACTAAGGTGTCTAGAGAATGTAGATATTGATGAATTCTACTGTAGCAAAGGCTGGCATAGCCTGCAGACACAATTATTCTCAGATCAGGATTTTTCATAACAATATCCCGCGTTCTCCATTTTTCAACAAAGAAAAAAGTAGGTTTCCTCAGAAAATTTGATGGCCAATATCAGCAAATATATCAGCCTATATAAAGGCAGAAAATTCACACTATTTGGGCATCAAAATATGCAGAAATAGTATTTTAGGAAAACAATCAACTCATATATTTCCATTGAAATGGAAACTCTTCCTTCTAGTCATCATTGCTGTGATCTCTATATAAATGTCAGTGTCATAATATGAACTCCCTCCTCATTATAAACCTGGTCTTTCCTGTAGGCCTGCCTTCTACTGAGCCAGCCTACAGTCCTTAGGAATTTATTTCCATTAAAAGAACTACACAGGGCATGAAATTAAGAGTTTCAGGAGGGAAAAAGTCACTTGGTAAAAACCCCATCAAGATAAATTCCGTCACTCACGAAAAGAAGAAAGCTGATCAGAGAGTGACCTGCAGCAAGGAGGAAAAAGATGTGAAAGGGTAACTCTGAAATTTCATTTCTATGCTATTTTCAACAACTCAAGAGTGTTCTTGCATTATCTAGCTCTTTCTCCCTAACTTGCACAATGCAGCCACTGCCCGATGCTCACACACTCAGTTTCCAATCAAGTATTTTGAAGAGAGACTGAGACTGGAAATGGAAGGATGCTCCTTTCTCTGTGTTTCACAAAAACCCAAAATATTATAGGAGAATCCAAGAGCCTGAGCTGAGTCTAATTGAAATTACTGAACTACCATTATCTTACATTCTTTCTGATTTGTCCTTTACTAATGAACGCCTTGAACAGTGTAAATGTAAGAAATGTTAGTTAAGGAGATGATCCCGGATAATTTAACTGCTGTCACACCTTTCCAGAGTGAGGCGATGCACTTCAAGCCAGATGTTATTCTTAGCAACAAATTACAAAATGTGTAAGAAAGAGTCATAAGCAGAGTTAAAAGATCCTTCTTTGCTGGAGAAGAGGAGAGTACCTGGGTGAGAGAAAGTGCTGACAGAAATGTCACAGAAATGCACTAATGACAGCAGCACTGCTGGCTCACGAGGCAGCAGGCAGAAAAAAAAATGACAGCAATGAACACCAGGTTCTAACACTCCACAAAAAACCCCAACCAGATGTAAATCAACTATATTTTTAACAGAGATGCTCACAAAAATGCACTTCAATCCAGCACCTAGAAACTTCTCCTTTTCCAGTCATGATTTCTAAGGCACTTATCTTAAAATCTCCCCATGAGGGAAGTGAAAATCAACTTGCAAACCACACTCAGGAGCAAAATATTCTGCCACCCTTTAATCTGCATCTTATCACTGTTGAAACAAATGATACTAGAAGGGAGTAATCAACAGGAAGACTGATCTCAGCTAAAAAATGCAGTCTCTCCTGTTTGACACTTCTGTATAAAGCGCCCGATGAAGTGTAAATGACCCACTCCAACTTGCAGTGGGGAGTTTTCTCATCTTAAGGCACAAGTCTGAACCCAAACTATTTCTGAATCGTTGTTTGGTTTGTTTTGCTTTTTCCCCTTGATTTGGGTGGTTTTGGAGCGGGGAGGGATAGACGGAATTGTTAATTGTTTGGGCGGTGGTGGTTTCGTTTGGGTTTTTTTAACAAAGAGATCTTCACTGGCTCACATTTACATTTAATATTGATTACATTTAATGTTATTTGCTATCTCAGAAATGACAAAAGACTAAAAGCATGAACATGAAATAATCCTCCAGGAGAGGCTCTGCCCCGCCTGGGACAGCCTCTGACACCACTTCTGCTCTTTGTCGGTTCTGGCAGCACAGAATCTGTGCCTTCAGCGCTGCTGTCACAGCAGCCTCGAGGAAGTCAATTCAGTTATTAATTACATCAGTGAGCGATCAGCTTACAACTAGTGAATTAAAGTTTCATTAATTATGTCCTGGATTACCAGCTTTTAGTCATGAAAAATTAACGGTGTAATTATTCAGCAGAAAGAAATGATCAAGCCAAATCCAGTAAGTGACCAATTTCACTTCAAAGAACACGCTCATAAAAGAGAACATAATAAACCAGGAGCCTATTTAACAATATCCCATTTCTACTCCAGCTGCTCCAATTATATTTTGTCTTTAGCATCTGGTAACACTGCCAATTTTAGCATTTCAAAACTAACGTTATACCCTGACTAGGTACCTCTGTTAACTGCTAATTGAACAAATTGATTCCAGTGTATCCAGAGATTTGCTAATTAAAATGACTGATGGTCAATACCTAAGTCATTAATAGTTCTTGTCAACGTATTTGTCTTGTTCCTGAAGATATTAGGCACATTATGAGATATCAAAATGCATCAATGACAAACTTTGAGGAGATAATTGATGAAGCCTGTGTGTTATTCACTGGTTTTGGAAAGAAAGCAAAGATCCTGCACATCATTCAAGGGGCCAGGGTCATCCAAGCATCTCCATGGAATTAACAACATAAACTAACATGGAATCAGAAAAATACATGGGACAAAAGTAAGCAATTAAGCCACGTGTCCAGAACAGCAAAGCTGGTGGCACAGTTGTGCCAAGAAAATTTAGGGATTTATGCAAAATATCAGCAATATGTGCAGCAAGAATCATTAACAAATTACCAGCAGTACTACCCTGTATCCAATCTGATAATTCACAGCAACAACCCGTGCCCTGGGAGGTGAGCAGTGAAAGAGCACTGACCACCAGGAACTAAGGAATAAAGTCTGTGCACAGATTCACATCTGGCATCCCTCTTGCTCCCATGTAAGCTCTTCATCCTGATGCAAGAAATCCCACTGCACGTGGCTTTGGCTGCCCACTCAAGCACTGGGTTCAGAGCTTTCCTAAGCAGTTAATTCCAGAAGATCTACAAGAACCTACATTCATTAATGTAGTTCCTAAGCAGTTAATTCCAGAAGATCTACAAGAACCTACATTCATTAATGTAGTTCCTAAGCAGTTAATTCCAGAAGATCTACAAGAACCTACATTCATTAATGTAGTTCCTAAGCAGTTAATTCCAGAAGATCTACAAGAACCGACGTTCACAAGTGGGAGCTAAACACAAAACACAAGCTTTTGATTCTTTTAAAAGAGATTCTCGGCTCAGGTGTCCCAAAAAAGGCTGTACTGAGAAACCTGAGTGTAGGGGAAGGATTGGCAGTGGTGTGACCATCAACAGGACAAGGCCAGGGCAGGAATTCAGCAAGGTGGAGACAAAAGCCTGGCACAGCACATGCTGACAGCTCAGACCTATGGAACTTCATCCTCCCTAAGCACATGAAGCCTGAACCAGCATTCCTGGCACCTTGGAGGTCCACTGAAGTTCAGGAAGGTGTTTTAAGATTTAAGAGATCATATTTTATTCTAGGGACTAATCTTATTTCCTGGGAATAGTATGAAGGATTCCAAAAAACAATGTACATGTCACATCAATGAACCTAAAATGCTATTTAATATTCAAGAAGTTAACCAAAAGCCTTGGAGGAATTTTTTCTGCCTGCTCTGTTTTCACCTTTTGATTTGGAACATTCCATTGGCGTAAAATGATCACTTTGCTCAGGAGTTTGTTCTGCTGTTCACCAAAATCCTCCCAAAATATAAAGTCCATCACGTCTGCAGGCAACCTGTGTCAATGGTTAACCACCCTCAGAATGCATAATTACCAGTGCAGAAGATTAATTACCAGCTTGCAGGTGCACTTTTAACTGCTCACATGGAATAATCACCACCTCACCTCTCATGAAATGTCTCTGAGAAACACAAAGACAAAAAATCAAACCCAGAACAACTGACAGGACAGTCCTGAAGAGCCTTTTCCACAATCTTATGCCAAAATAGTGGTTACAGTTGAATGTAGGTGGGTTGGGTGAAAACACCACAAAATGATTTAATTTTTTTAAAAGTCAGTTGTATTTTATAAAACTTTTTAGCACTGACACTTCTATACTTTCCCATCATAACATAGAAAATTAAGCTGTGACAACTGCACTGTTCTGATTAATGTAAATAAAAGGAAAGGGTGCTGCTCTGGATCTCAAAATCTTTCTGAGCAGAGCAGGCTTTAATAATTCACAGTTTGAGAAATTGCAATTTCATTTTCACAAACAAAAATTACTTGATAGAGCCTAGCTTGAATTAATTTTCTACTTCTGGGAACATCAGCAAACAATCTTTTCTGCAGCAGACTGAAATAGGAGCAGCATTGTGCAGACATTGCAGCAACATGCCAATTACCATGGCCGACCCTCTGGTGAAATGTATTTCCAATTTTCAAAGTTGAAAGACCTTCAATAACAGTAATTAAAGATGCTCTAATGCTTAAAACCCTAAACACACCAGGGATGGGAAGAGAGATTTAACAATTTCCAGTGGCTTAGCGTGGAGCTGATGTTGCAAAATCAACGTGGGACCTGGCAGAGCCCACGTGGCCTCGTCTCCAGGCACCCTCTAGAACCTCTGCCTGCCAAGGCATGGCTGGGACCTGTTTGCACAGCTCATTAGTCTGAACATGCCAAAAGCACATCAGGGACTTTCCTAACAGCCTGCCAGCACAGAGAGTTGGGTTCCAGCACCCAGGACGTCTCCTAGGAACATTTGAATTGAGGATGTATTCAGCCCTTTATTGCATATTTAGCTATTTCACCCTCAGCTTCCTCTGTGTTATTGAAAATATGCATTCTAGGTCCTTTTCTGTGTCTAAATTGGATAAATGGACTGATAGATGTTAAATGATTTCCTCAATGACACAACTAAATTTGATTTAAATCAGTAAAAAAAAAAAAGTCAGTAGGGCAGATCACCAATCACCATTAGTTCAAGTCCTCTCTTTTAATAGAATAAGCAGCCTCTAAATTGAGAAAAATTGCAGTGGAAGTGAAATGTGGTAATTGAGTTCATGTTGTAATGTCCGTCAATGCACTAATATTTCAACGCATTTGAAGGCTGAACTAAGGCATGTTTAACTTCTCTTCCATATACATTTTCTTTCACAGCAGGCAATTGAAAAGCCACACAAAAAGAGCAAACTGCCCATGTTTGATTTGCTGGGTGGGCACTTAGAAGGAAAGAATCAAATCTATTCACTTGCAATTTGTGTTTATAATGCATTAATGCCCAAAGCTCAGCCCTAGCTCTGTATTTATCTTCTCTCCCCAAAGCAGACCACAGCCTGATTTTTATCAACACTTTCTACATAAAACTACAGAAGTATCCCATACTCAGAATGGACATGCAGTGTTATATAGATCAAACATAAAATACCTTCAGAGAAACTTAACACTGAATGATGTCACAAAATATTCAAAATGACTGTGCAGGTAAAGAGTCCAGTCCTACAATGTTTTCCTCAAGACACATCCTTTAAATTCACACGTGTAAGACTTGGATGTGTGTAAGGGCCCAGTCCCTGCTTCTGCAACCTTTCAGAAGAAAAGCCCGTCTGATGAAGTGAAAATTATTTATCAATGAGAAGTTAATATTTATAAAACACAGGATGCACAACATGAGCACACCAGTGGAAGTGCCCGTGACATTTAATTTGGTGCCTGCAGGACAAGGCTGCAGTGAAAGCCTTGCTCTGGGGGACAGCAGCAAACCCAAGTGTGGGCAGGGCTGGAGGGGACAGAGGAAGGAGTTTTGCACGGGGGATCTGTGCTGGAGTCACCTGCTCTGCCAAACCTTCTCCAGCAGCACCTGCAGCCCACAGGGAAGGTCAGAGAGCACCGGAAGAGGTGTGAGCTCCTGAAACCATGGATTCATCCCCCATGGACTAAATCCCCCAGATTTAGTGTCTGATGAGCAACTCACTACATTCAGGTGACTTTCATGTGGCTTGAAATGTGTTCTTTCCACTCCATCAGCATTTGACAATGGGCACCGAGTCTTCCTAATCAGAAAAGATTATACTTTGGGACCTGAAGCTCTCCTGAAAGCTCTGCATGTGCTTCACACATTTAAACAAATGTGACCCATGTTGGTAGGCACATAAATTATTTGATGCTTAAATATGCTCTTCCTTTTAGAACAGTTTGTATTTGTCAGTTGCTCAGGGCAGTCAGATTTATTTTCACCAGGGTATAGTTGGGGAAAAAAAAAAAAAAACCGAAACCAGCAACCAACAAATCAAAAGAAATATGGTTCTGATCCAGTGAGTTTTCAAATTGTGAGCCCGTAATAGAATTGTGGGAGAGAGAGGGAGGGAGAGGAAAAGTAAAAAAACAAAGAAAAAAACCCCAATCCCTAAACATTTTAGACCATGAATTCAAAATCTCCATTTAGTCATTTATCTTTGAAACTGCACTTACTTTTATTTACAACATGGCAATGTTAAATCACAATTTCTGAAATAATCCATTATAGTAAATTATTAAAATCCCCAGATGAACTTTTCAGACAGTGGTTCTATCATATTTTGTATGATAAGTGGAAAAGAAAGCTGTGGAGTAAAGTCACACTATTCCTTGTCTAAGACCATTCACAAGAACAAAAATATCTGCAAGGAAAACCCAATTTACTCCCAGCCCCCAAGTCAGTAGGCTGGAAAATAATTAAATACACAGGAAATCTTATTTCCTAGACAAATTTTTACCATGTTCCCTGATTAGACATCTTCCTGCATCCCTGTTGATTCCCAATAACTTCCTGAGCAAGGAACTGATACTTTGCCAGGAGAAATTTCTCACAGTTTGCCGTCAGATGCTCATCACACACATTAGGCCAACTCTACTGCACTTGCATGTTTCAGGAAAAAATTCCTTCTGGGTTTTCTGGGCTAAAAAACCCTCCCCAGCTGCAACTCCCCGAGTTCAAAAGTGAAAGATTAAAAACCATTGGTCATGAAGTCTCCTGCTGTTTCACTTCTTACTCCAAATCTGGAAAACCAGCACAAAACCACAGTCACCTCTCTCCCTGCTTAGTGGCTGCAAAAACTGCCCCACTGCTTGTTTTCCATCTTCAATTAAACAGTTCAGAAATGGTTTAGAAAACCACAGCTGGACCCCAAAAAACATTTAACATTTAATTTTTCCCTTTTCTTCACCAATTTGATAAATGGCATTAAGAAGTTCAATAATACAGGAAGAGATACATTAGAACTTGTTGAACTACCAAGAATTCTGCATCTTTTCATTTCATCCCACACAATTAAAACATCAAGGTGACATCAAATTTTTATGGAGATTGATTCCCACAGATACTTCAAAGACTTTTTCCTCCTTACAAGGATATAATTACACAAAAAAAGTCTTTCTTTTCTAAGAAATCCAAGTTTTCTACATAGAAACTTTTGCTGCTTGCCTCAATGAAAATAATTGAGTTCTAAAATTTTAAGAGTCTATTCCAAAATATCCTCATTTTTATTAAACAATGAAGCATATTGTTATAGCATTTTAGTGATGATAATATGCTAGAAAGACTTTTGACAGCATTACCGGCAGCATCCTGTAGCCACATTTCTGAGATTTGGACAAGATAAATGTATTATGAGCCCCTATAAATGGGCTGAAAATTGTCCAGGCTGGACACATGAAAGGGTTTTAATTAACAGTCCTAAGTCCAGCTGCCAATCAGTACCAGAGGCATGGGTGGCAGTGTTCTTTCACAAGAAAAAGTGTTTTCATGTGTTCAAAGCATATACATAATTTAGTTCCTATTTATCATTAACAAGTGCCAGGCAGCAGAAGTTGTACTCAACTAAAAGCATGGCTTAAACATTAGCTATTAAAAGTAAAAATAATTAAAAGGAATGCTTTAATTGCCTGTGTAAAAGTCCAATTACAGCTGTAGAAAACCATGAAAACTGAGTGGTAAAGCTATTAAGTACTAATACACCACTGTACTTACTACAAGCAACAGAACAGCTCAATTAACTCAGTTTAATTACTGCAAACCAGCATAAAATGTATCAATTTACTACATATTAAGTCAACAGTTTAAAGTGCAGCCAAACACTGATGCACGAAAACCCACAAGAGATGAGCAAGTGATAAGATTCTATTCTGAACAAACGAGCAAACAGTAAATGCAGCAGCATTTCCAGATGCACAAAGCTCAATCAGATAAAGACCATGAGATAAAACTGATCAAACTGAATTTTTCCTAAAGAAAGGCTGTTGTTATTTTTTTAAATTTTTCTATAATGTAGAAATAGAAAAGACTAATCTGGGTGTAATTTTCAAGCCTAAGTCACCAATTCTTACAACTTTTAGTTGTCACTTTGATTCATTAAGATTGATGAAGAGCTGTTATTGATTTTGGGGAGTAAAGTCTTTTAAAGCAGCTGTACAGAAACAATCAATATATTTGGACAGTTTTTCCCACAGCACCTCTGTCCACTCAGGCCTCCTGCTCCTCCTCCCTCCCCCAAGCTCTTTAGGACAGCTCCATTTTCAGTTTTACACGTGACAAATTTGAGTTTTTACTTCCCCCATCTCTGTAATGGGCAGCAAAGTGTTGAACTTAAGTTAGCTCAAGATTTTCTAGAAGGAAATATAACTTTTCTTTTAAACAGAAAGATAAAAAAAAAAATTAGTGAACAAGTTTGCATCCCAGCTGCAATTTGCCTGCATTCCATAAGAAAAACCCCAACAAAATAACCTACTTCAGCAAACTCAGTTGTTCAGTGAAATTCAGGGCTTGGACTAAAAATTGTAAAAAGCCCAAAACAAGAGAAAAATAACAAGGAGAAAAACAAATGTTTACTGAAGTGATTAAGGGTGGATAATGTCACATATGGCAAGAACATCCTACCTACAGATTTGCTAACATTCTGTTCCAGAGTGAATATCTAGAAACAGATTTCTAGGTCACTGACCCAGCTGATATTAAAAACTGGTTCTGACTTTGACATTTTCTACAGCAAATATTCAATTTTGAGCTCAAACTCAGGAAGAGTGCTCTTAAACAATCCTTTAACACGTCTAGAAAGGTGTAAAGCTGGAAGGCAAATTCTCTTAGAGCTGTAGTCAAAGACACACAAAACAAGCCCTGTGTCACTTTGCCACACTTGTATAAAATCCTGAGGATTTCCTGAGAACTGCACAGAGCCTCCAGTCAGTCGGGCTGGCTGCAGCATGAGCTGATTTGGGCTGACTTAAATATTCTTTGTGAGGTCAAAACTCGGTGTAATCTGTTTATTAGCACAGCAGAGCTCAAACCAGAAGCCCAAGGACTGAACATCTGAGTTATCACAGCGGTGTGTGTGCGTTCAGCGCTGTTCGTTCCTCATGCTGCTCACAAGAACAGGTCTGGCCTAGATGTATTCCAGTTATTAATGTCAGAAAGAAAGGCCTTGGCTGCCTCAGGTGTGTGAGAGCAGCTGCCAAGGTGCCACCTCCCCTCATGCCACCCCTGCCATGCCCAGCACCCCCAGGGACACTGCTGTGATTGCCTTCACACAACCCAACATCCCAAAAACCCCACAATCCCCCTTCCACAGACCAGCCAGCCAACACCAAGCCCCAAAGATGAGCCCAAACCCCAAATCACTGCCTGTTCCCAGTGCCACAGCTCTGGGCACCAACTCCTGCCTGGCAGCTCTAAAGCCAAATGTGTTTGGTGCTGCAGCAGCTCGGTGCCTGCCCAGTATTGAGGTGGGTGTTGGTCCCAAACTGGCACTGACAGCATCCCTGTGACATGAGAAACCACAAACGATGCTGACAGAGAAACAGCCAGGTGGGACAGACAAGCAGAAAGACATCCTAGTCTAAAACACTTATTTGTGTTCCACTCAGTTTACTCATCCAAGTAAGCCCAGCCCCCTGTGGAACCATCCATGCAAGAAGTGACAATCCTTTGACATTTAACCAGAATTATTCTGAGTAGTGTCAGTGGAAACATTTGTGCTTTATTTGAAGCAGCACTTTGTCTCCTGAAGCATCGTAGCATCACAAGGCAGGGCTGGAGAGTTAAACATCAGCTCTGGGTGGGCAAAGCTCAAGATTAAAACTATTAGGATGTTTAAAGATAAACAGAGTAGTCTCTCAGTGAATGGTCATCTTTATAATAATTCAAAAGACACTGTATCTCTGAATGTGGAAATGAAAATAAACACTTTGCACACCATATAAAAGGAGAGGAAAAAGGATTCGCTCTGCTTTGCAGATACAGACTTGTCCAGGATACAGCTGTACAGGGAGAGAGAAAATCTTTCACTATTGCTTCACCAGGATGAATTTTAGGTGTTCATTAATAAGATTTGATTCTGGCTGATCTACTCTCCTCATCTGCTCTCCCTCGTTAGAACACTTAAAGTTCTGCATAAAATTCTGCTGGCTCGGCTGGGATATTGATGGAAAGGCGTGTTTTCTTTTTTTTTTTTTTACTATCACTAAACTTGGTTTTTCTTCTTTC
>VZRS01008062.1:590152-621982 GCA_013398055.1 Ifrita kowaldi
ACTACTCTGTTTATCTTTATTTAGGTTATCATTAATAAGATTTGATTCTGGCTGATCTACTCTCCTCATCTGCTCTCCCTCGTTAGAACACTTAAAGTTCTGCATAAAATTCTGCTGGCTCGGCTGGAATATTGATGGAAAGGCGTGTTTTCTTTTATTTTTTTATACTATCACTAACCTAGTTTTTACTGCTTGCTAAAGTAGGCAACCCAGAAGTTTTGTTATGCAAATTCCAAAAACAATGTCACACCACTGGTACTTCAAAATTGAATGCTCAGTAACAAACACGTAACGATCAGTAACGATCTCCAAGCCATTCCTCAGGATTATTCCGCTAATCATTTACAACACATTAGAGGTAAGTCTAAAGTGCCATTGAACATTTTCAAGAAAAAAAAAATTGCTTTCACTGAATACATTATCCTCTGTGAAGTATTTATGCAGAATGATCCAGTAAATTTCACCACTTTTTTTCCTCCTCTGTTCAAAAAGCTGATTACGGCCAGTGGGATCCAAGGCATCAATAACATTTCCAGAATGCCTAAAGCACATCCACTCTTTTCTTGTTTCTCTTCCCGGTAATCACTCCCAGTATTTGCTCTGTTGGCTCACACGAGCTCTCCACCTGTTTTAATCTCCTAACTGCCACGCTAAGATTTATTTTGATTCTTTCAAACCTTTTATAGAGGTCAAAAGAAGAACCAAAAGTCTGACACCCAGCATTTTGTCAGCAAATTACCTTGCTGAAGGCAAACTGTGCAGTCCTGTCAACCTCGCCGCTCCCTTGAAACACGTCCACCAACTATTTTTTTTAATTACTTGCCCATTGGCAGAATCAGGGAGTGCTCCAGTAGCTGTAGAGCTTCACAGCTTTTTTCTGTACAGTGTTAACGCCTGAATTCATGCTAGCCTCCAAATTTGTTATTAAAAGTTCCACAAATATGTTGCCTTGGAATTATTACAACCGCAGGGATTTAGAAAATGTCAGAAAACATTCAGGTGCTTCTGCATGAATTGAATTTTTCCAATAACAACCATAAGAATATATTAAAAGAAAATTAGCAAGGAGCCTTAATCAAGAATATACATACCATAAACCAAGCAAACACAAAAGCACTTTTAAAAGGATGCCAGTGAAAAGAAAGATCTCACAGATGTTTTGCAATTTCAGTGCAAGAACATTTGAGAGTACACAGCAGCAGCAATTCCCTCCACTGCATGCCATGGAAGGACGTACACCCAGAAGTTCATTAGATGTTTACCAGTTTAGCTATAACTATATCCCAGGGCAGTTTAGCCTACAAGATCTCCAGAAGAGTCAAAAAATAAGGAATTAGGAAGAAAGGTGGCTACTCCGGGCTGTCCTTTGCCACCACCACCTTTGCTGCTCTCTACTTGGAGCGCCAGGGTGGCTGACTCCACTCAGGATGCAGCACGGATTTAACAGCTGGGAAAGGAGAGAAAAAGGCAACAAATTCCTGCAGGAGTTGTTAGGATGCTCCTGGTGGAAGAAAAGATGCCTGGGAGGGGTCTGAGACCCACAGGGTTACGTGTGGGTGAAATTCACTGTACCCACTTCAGTGGCTACTTGAAACCACATTATAATTTTTACAAAGTGTGAATAAATAACTCCACCTAGAAGAACTATTCCTCCCCCCCATCACCATCCTGCCTTTGTGAGGCTTCCTTAGAAATCAGCAATATTCTACTCATGTTTTTTAAATATAACCCATTTTCCCAGCAAATTTTATTTCTCATCTGTACTAGCAGTGAATTTGCACTCTGTGATTCTCACTTTTAACTTCTCCTTGATACTACAGAGACAGAGAACTTCCAAAATTTCTAGTAAAATGTCATTGTGGGTCTCTTTGATAGTGTTGAGCACTAGCAGCTTCAGAAAACCCTTGGGGATATCAGCGAGTGTTTCATAAGTTTAGCAGCTGAGTTTTCACACCAGGCTGCATTTTTTGTCTTGTAATCTAAAAAGTCTACACCTGCACAAGATCATCAGTTTCTGGTTTCCACTGAGCTACCAGATGAAAATACTTGTTCCACAGCAAGCAGTAATGACACTGTGTCCTTCCTGCAGTCTCTTCTGGAGAAGCAGAATGACAACTGGGACGCCTCGAACTTGTGCAAATCCTCTGCAGAAATTGTTGCCAGTGGAGGAAGGACAAAAGAACAAAATCTATGCCACAAACAATCTTCAAGTTTGAAGGTTAAACGTGAAGGTTTGGTTTTTCACATCTTTTAAATGGATGAATATCAGTTTGAAAACCTGGTCTCAGCTGCTTTCCATACAGAAGCAAATAAAAAGCCAAGTGGGAAAGGCAAATCCAGAATTGCTGCAGGACATATTTAGGAACGGAATTTCCATCTCTGTGAATGGAATTTACTCTCCATGTTCCCACTCTTCTACTGCACAACTGATGAATTCCATCCTTTTACTACAACGTATTTACAAAATCAGCTCTGGCCCAGATGAAAGAATTTGGACCAAATCTTATTATTTAACTAATCCTTTCAGTCAGCAAAGAAGCTGGACATTGGCAAGTAAAATATTAATGAAATATTATAATGTCTGAGTTCAAGGCCAGCTACAGAAGCTGTGTGTGTTTTAATATCCAGTGACTGGAGATTACTGTGAAACACCCATCAGGGAAGAGAATGTAAGAATTAATTTGCTGCCAAAACAGAGCTCTTCTCTTCCACCTGAAGATACTACCACAGGTTCTGCTAAAGAGGACTTTTCACTGGGATCTTAAAAATTCCAGAGAGCAAACCTTTGGGCTTTAGGCTGTACTTTGGTTTTGGGCATTAGTAAAGGACATTCAAGATCTCAAGTGAGGCAGACAAACTGTGGCCATAAATAAATTTAGGTGAGAAATCAGAAAGAGGTTTTAACCACTGGAAAGAGAGAGCTTTGTAATGTCCTTGCAACTGGAAGACAACAATTAAGCTACTTTTAATCAGCACAACTGATTTATTTGCATCCAGACAGTGCTCTCACACACACAGCTGACTAATAGCTAGGGAGAGGCAAGCTAGAAATGGAAAGAAATTTTTCAGCCAATGTTTCCAAATTTTTCTACCCATTCATTTTGGAACAAAAGGCTATGTGTGTCTGTGCTCCATAAACAATTCATCAATTCAAAACAAATAAATGCAGTGTGTATATTTCAAGCATGTGGTAATTTTGAAGTAATTTATATCATTTTAATTTAAAAATATCTTCTTAGAGATATTTATGATTAAGTATCAGCTGCAGTTACTTTGTGCAGAAGTGGGAAAAACATCTGTTACTGAAAAACAGACCTTGAGCATGCTGACACAGTTGGAATCACAGTGAATGGGATGCAGGAGAGAAATCATAAATCCTGCCTGGGACAATGTGATGAGGTTTCTTGGGCACAGCCTCCAAAACAGAAATCATTGCTCAAAATACCAGCTCAGTAGTTCTGCTCTTTATTGCATTTAAGTCTTCCTCATACGAGGTGCATAAGCTTCACTGAAGATTAACAGGTGTATTCTTTTTGTTCTTAGACCTGGCCTGACACCAACGTGGGAAAACCTGGTGACAGGAACCATGGGACTCTTTCAGTCATCACGTATTCACTGTTTCTAGGTGGCCCTGCAGACGGTGGCAGTGTCCCAAATTTCGTGTGGCTGGATGTAGAAATTCATCCAGGATATAAAGAGACTTTGTCACAGGTGAGGAAGGTCCACACCTGCTCACCTTCAAATCCTAACTGCAATCAGATGTCATTACAGCATCCTTAAATTCAACTATTGCATATTCTATATTTCTAATTCTTTTTATCTAATCATCGCAGGAGGACGGTAAAAAAAAAATCACAGCATGTTGAGATATATACATGTGACTGCTCAAAAATGACGCCTGAACAGATGAGAAATAAATTTTTATTTTAAAAACTTTTTTTTAAATTTCCTAATGTTCACTGGCCCTTTTCAATGTCATCAACTAGACACACTATAGATCTAGTTTAAAAAAATACAAACCTGGAAGTTATTTCTAATTGGCCTCCTCTTTCCTGGCTTGGGACTGCTCTCGAGGTCACCCATGCCACGGACAGCTCTGAAATTACTGCTAAATCAGGATTCCAGCCAGCTCTGCTCCCCTCCTGCACGCTCTGACAGCAAAGCGTGGCAGCTTTAGGAACACATCACAACTACAGAACCACTGCCCTCTCCCTCACCTGGCAAGAAGTACAAATTAGCTATTCATATGAACTATGCTGGATTTATTCTCCAAGCTACCTGAGAGAGAAAATGAAAAAAAAAAAACCCACCTCGGTCACGACAAAGGTTTGTAATTTGAATCCCGCCGAGCTGACGCACTAGAGGGCACGATTTAGCCAAAAATGTGCTTTAGTAGTCAGCGAGAGGAGTGGGGGGATGGAGAAACACAAAAAGCTCTTCTCTTATAATGCAACAAAAATGGCCAGTAAAATGTTCGAATTCATTTTGTCAGAATTATCCTTTTCATCGTGCCTAAAACAAGATTACAACCAGGCTTTTTAGAGAGATGTCCCTCTCTGTCTTCAGTACCCTGAACTGGAAGAGGTTGGATGAGCAAAGACACTTGCTAAAGTAAGGTTTGATGAAGGTGTGGCAGAGAAAAAATCTCCCCAAGAGCCCTGGTGCACACAAGTGTTCAGGGAAAAGAACAGACTGGTCAGAAGGAATTCCTTGGAAAAGGCAGGATGAATTATTTGGGGTTTGCACAGCATTTGCGAGCTGCAGTGTGCAGTTTCCATCGTGACACTTCATAGCCAGCAGCCTAACAGGTACCACTCGCTTTTCAAACAACAGGAACCCCAAAAGTGTCTAAAATTAGAAGTATATTTTAATACAGCCTTTCTTGCCTTCCTCCTGCACCAGCCTCTGCACAGGGCTGGAAATGAAACCACTACAGCTGAGAGGAGCACAGCACCTTCCCTGGAGCCAAGTGCTGCACGAGAAAAAACCCTGAGTATTGCCTGCAACTCCCTCACCTTACTTAGCCCCACTCCGGTCGATTTGCAGCACAGAATCAAACACACAACGCAGTGGTTCGGTGGCTCATCCCTTCAAAGCATTACAGCTGCCACAGTGTTCTGCAGCAATATCAGCAATATCGCCCCTGCTGCAAACTCTGCGATGGGCACAGCAACAGGAGACGCTGAATTGCTCCACAGGACCGAGCTTATCTCGATTCTGCTGCAGCTGACTGTTCAGCAAACTGGTATCGGTATTTCGAAAGCATTTCTGGTTTTCAGCAGGCAGATATTAACAACAGCGAGGAAAAATAATGCCGCCGATGCAAATGATATTCAGAGATGCTCAGTGTTAGGGATGATACCAGACTAGCAGATCATATTTTCTCTATAAAGCAGTTTAACCTCTGACTTCACAGCTTTAAGGCAATTGTGTTACCTAATCAGCCACTGCATCTCTGGGTCATCTTCCAGCAGCTGCTAAAATCATTAGTCAGGGAATTGGTGAGGAAGCCATGGAAACTCGCAAAAACAGCAGGGAATAAAAGTCTTTAATGGTGATAACTCGCATTGAAAATGACAATTTATGACTTTTTACAGCATGCAGCATAATTTATGGCATGTTACACGCTGATGTATGTGTCTAATGAGTGCTGTAGGAAGCCATAAATCATCAGTGTTTCCAACTTCCCATTAAAACCCCATTTATTACTCTGTTCCAGAAGCAAATTCTGACAATAACCACACCCTCGTCTTGCTTTATTAAAAGATAGATAAAAGATAGAAAAGGCAAGTCTAACTGTGGCCTCATGTAGGATTAAAACCAAAATCACACTCCAACAAATACCACAGAATAAAAAACCAGATGAGTCTTTGCTCAGAAAAGCATTGACTTGCCTGATCTTATTTATTTTATTAACAACTGGGGGAATACACAAAGAAACATTTTACCACATTTATCCTCTGAAATGTAACATCTCATTTAAAGAGGTAATATAAAAGGGAAAAAAAAGACAGGAAGCTTGTCTCCAGAGCAGCACAATTCTCCCCATCGGTGACTATCTCCAAACTTAATCTACTATTATGGGGTAGTAGAGTTGTAGGATTCATAAAGGTACAATTCAGAGCTGGAGAATCAGTAGCCAGTCTTAAATAAGTACGTGTTACCCTAAAAAAAGTCTTAACATTGAGAAGAGAAAGAAAAAAATAGAGAGCATTCCGATGAAACAAACAAAACACTGAGCATTAAAAGTATAAATTTAAAAAAAACCAAAAACAAAAGGAAGAAAAAAAACTTAGGACAAGCGTGGTAATGTCTGAATATTGTTTTGGTGTTTGCCTGGGTGTTTTGCTTTGGGTATTAGCTTCTAAGACTCTGGTAAATGTTTGTATAGCTCAGAGCTAAATCAAGGGAAATTTCCTGTTTCAGATGAGATGTTGCAAGTGACACCCGATATTTCATTGAGGAATGTTCTTTCAATAGAAATTCTCAAGGACAGGACAACTTCTGGTCAAACTGAAGCAAAAGACACTCTCAGAGCTGTTAACCACCTGTAGATCAGTCTAACTGGATAACAAACCAGAGATATTCATAATTTATTTTTAAACACTATTCTGATGGATCATACATTCAAAAATGCATTTATCCATAAACTCAAGTGCCATGAAAACTGCTGAGATTATGCCAACCATAAAACAAATACATCTGGTTTATGGTTTAGCCTTAAATATGTAATTAAGCAATGCAACTGCCCCATAAAAGCAGAACTGTCTTCCAAAAGTCTTCATTGTATTTGTGGCAGTCTTGAGAAGCAGCGTTCACAGGACTGCCTGCAGGAGTCACCCACCCGCCCACGTGCACAAAGGGTAAATGTGTGCAACACCGAAAGGAAAACTCTGGGTAGAACCGGACTTTTCGTTAAGATCATCCCAAGAGAGGAAACTAAGCCAACAACCTTTTTCAGCTTCCTGTTGCAGTAATTACATCACAGCAACTTCCCAGAGAGGCAAATATGACAAAAGTCATGAAGAAATTTGGGTTGGAAAGGCCATACTGAGTTCATCTAGTCCCACCCCAACCTCAAAGTAGAGGCAATTTCAAAAAGAGTCACTCGTATGCTCTTTACACTTCCCAAACCTTCTTCTAAAGTAGAGACAGGAAAACAAAGACCATTATCCACACAACAAACTCTGTGCTGGAACACTATTTATGACAAAAAAACTACATTATTTCTCAGTCTTCTCTCAATGCTGTGACAGAAATATGTGATTCTCGTAGACAGAACCAAAAGCACACTGCTGGAGCCAGGCGCATTTTAATCTGTCCTAACCAGAGTCCCCAGATTTGCGTTATGCTAAGAACCCTTCAGGGTATCCCCTGACTGAAAGAACAGGCAATTCAGCAGTTTCCACATGCTTATTTGGTTGGGAAATTTTGAGCGCACCTCTGGAGGCAAATTAAACATGTTTGTGTTGGAACATTAAAAAACGGAAAAGCAAATAAATGAAAAAGCAACGCCTTGGGTGGTGTCCTGCGGCCACAAGGTCTACAAGGAGTCCGCAAAGAAGCATCACAAGCAGGCTCCTTCATACTCTCACACCAAAATCACTCCCGTCAGCACCACATGAACCCGTTCCCAGCCCAGCTCTGCTGCCCAAAGGCAGCCCCTGAGCCCTGGAATTCCACGATATCCGCAAGGCAATTCCATGATATCCACAAGGCAATTCCATTAAACCCGCAAGGCAATTCCATTAAATCCGCAAGACAATTCCATTAAATCCGCAAGGCAATGCCATGGCTGGTCCGTACTCACCAGCACAGGATGCTTCCCTCGCCCACAAGCTGCTCCACCTCTGGCATTCCTGCTTCCAGACAGGTGAATCCCCTCTCCATCCAAGCCCTGCTGCCCCCCACACCAGCTCATCCCTTGATCACAAATCGCCGCTGCTGAGCAGCTGCAAATCAAATTTCCCCTTCAGTTTTCAGCAGGACNCCACAAGGCAATTCCGTGATATCCACAAGGCAATTCCATTAAATCCGCAAGACAATTCCATTAAATCCGCAAGGCAATGCCATGGCTGGTCCGTACTCACCAGCACAGGATGCTTCCCTCGCCCACAAGCTGCTCCACCTCTGGCATTCCTGCTTCCAGACAGGTGAATCCCCTCTCCATCCAAGCCCTGCTGCCCCCCACACCAGCTCATCCCTTGATCACAAATCGCCGCTGCTGAGCAGCTGCAAATCAAATTTCCCCTTCAGTTTTCAGCAGGACCAATGAAACCCCAGCACAGAGAAAACTGACAGCAGCCACAGCCCAGGTTTTACCCAGGTGAAAGAACTTGTATTGAGATTCATCTCGCAGTGATTTCTCCTGAAAATACAGCAATTATCCCACATTTTCATATGCTAACAAGGCCTGGAAACATTAATTGCCGGTTTGCAGGGTAAAAGGTCAAAAATGGCTACAAGCAAAACCCAGTGCTCCATCTGCAGCACTCTCAGCAGAGAAAGCTCAGAAATCTTGCACATCTCCAAAGTACACGACTCAAGCCCTCGAGCACTTCAGCCTGCTCAGCAGTGATAATGGTTTGAGCTTTTGCTGACACCTTAAAAACAATTATCTCTCACAAAAATCCCATTCCATGTAAAGCCACAGATATGACTGATCCCACATTCTGAAAAGCCTCTTAGCCTCTCCTCACACAATTGCAGCAACTACAATACCACACTAAGAGCCTGAAGCAACATCTGTTAAGTCGCAACCCTTCCCAGCCTTTTCAGTGCTTTAAGGATTTTATGTGGGGCTTTTTCCTATCGATGGTTCAGTCTCTGTCACTTCAAAGTACGAAAGAGCAGTAGCTGCTCTCAGTAAGAGCTGTTTAACCACCATCAAGACTCTTGGATGGCAGGAGAAAGCAAAAGCAGGAACAGCTCCAGCAAAGACATTTAAAATTAATTTATTTTTATTGTATAAGACAATCCCTGTCTGAAGCAACACTTGAAAGTTACAGAGAAACTTGAGGAAATTACCAATAAACCATCTAAGATCAGCTCTCTAGGTCTGAAACAGAACAAGAACTCCCAAGAAGTTCAGAGTCCAATTAATTAGACCAAAGAAATCTGATAATAAAATCATGGGCGATACAGGCAAATCTGAAAGTGTCACTTATTTGCTCTTTATTCTTCCTCTACAAATAGAGGTGAGTTTTCCACATACACACACTTATTTCCTTCCATATCCTAGATTTTGGCCATTAAAATTAGAGATTGCTTCGAATAAATGTGCACTTTTAAAACAGCTACAAGTACTAACCACATTAGGGGTTGGTGCAATTTACTGCAAGGCAGAATTTGTGGCCAAAGCCCCTTTTTTCTAATAAGGTTGGGAGATTTACACCACGTAAGAGTAAACTAATGAACAATTCGGATAATGCTTTAATTCATCTAGCTTTAACTCATTCAGTAGCTCCATGTGCAAGTCCTCAAAATGGTCAAGTGCAAAAGACAAAGAGGAAAATTTGCATTTGGACTTCTCCAAATATTTATAGTGTTGTATCTGAATGAAAAGGGCTGGGGGAATATTTGTGACTTGTACTTAAAACCAGCATTTTAGATACTAGGAATGAGTCAGCACTTAGTAGCAAGGTTTTAGGGTACCAGACCAATCTCAAGATCTCTGTGAATGTTCAGATTTATAATCTAAGTACTGAGAGAATTGATCCTTTTGGTGATGCATGTGCTAGAGTGAATGAATGGAAACCCAAGAAGCAGCACCCAAATCTATCTGCAGAAAAAAGAAAGTGGTGATGACAACAAGCAGAATTTTTAAAACTACAATTACATTTTCCCAAAGGGAATAAAAAAAAATTAAAAAGAAAAAAGTTAACACACTCTCGATTTATTTAAAACTTCACTCCCTTGGAAATTACGGGTTCTGAAGGAAAAAAAAAAGTCATTGCTGAAACTTTGGCTTATGCAAAAGTCATTAAAATTAATGAGGATATTTGATATTTATTTCCAAGGAAAAAAAATTAAGTATATTTTTTCTGCATAAGAAAAATCTCCAGTCTCACAGGAACAGGTTTAAGAAATAAACTATCAGGTATTGTAAGTCTCTGAATCAAATTCCAGCTTCAAATCCTCACTGAATTTTCCCCAGCTCTTTTTATGAGTTACCTATTTACATTGTGTAATAAAAGTTGTTTTTCAGCACAGTAAACCCTTTATTTACCCTGTTCTTCCTGCCTAAGAAAATATACTTCAGCCCCACGCTGCAGCACATGGTTCCCAATAGAAAGGATGTGGGTCTGGTAAAGATAGAAATTGATTTTTACATTTCCATGACCAGTGGACATTTCAATTGGCAAGTCCCCCTGGTCCTGCCATCCTGCAACATTCAGAATTCCATCCTGCAACATTCAGAATTCCAGCCTGCAACATTCAGAATTCCATCCTGCAACATTCAGAATTGTCTAAATGAGCTATTTAGGTTCTGCTGTACACACTACCCTCAGTGGGACCCAAAGCCCATGCACAGTCATATGCATTGTGCAGCTTTTGAACTAAAATTCTTGCCTTTTTATCCAAGGCCTAGGTTTGAATGGAAATTTTAATGTGTTGGTCTAACTGGTGTTTAATTAACCTGTAGCTGGTTCTTCACACCTGCTCGCAGCATTGCTGAGGGAGGCACGGACAGTGGTGCTGTTTCATCACATTTTTCACTCAGCATTTGATCCAAGGGCCCTTCGTTTAAACAAAACAAAAAAACCCCCACCACTACTGCACACACCCCTTTGTTCTACCAAAACACCCCGAGAAATTCAGCCAGAGGTGTAGGGAGCTTTTGGCTTTACTGCTCCTTACTTTAAAAGAGCAAAACCACGCAGAGGAAGAACAGGCAATAGTCAGCATTTCCAGGAACTGGGCAATTCCTGACTGGAACCAGGCACATTTTCACTCCCCAAACACCGTGGAAAAACCTCTCTGGGGGAGGTCGCTGCTCAGTCCTGTGAGTTGTCACAGGTTCAGCGCCATTTATACAAACCAGTCTCAATAAAAAACACTGCTGCTGCTCCAACCCAGTTTCTCCAGAGCGAGGCTTGTGGCCACTGCAGCTCATCTGCATCTATTTGAGGTGCAAAGCTTAACAAAATTGTGCACAGGAGCTTGAGCATTGCAGCCTACTCTCATATCACAGCATTTATTTGTGCTCGTTAATCACTGCAGGCAAGCAAGTTCAGGGCACTGAAATCCAGGAATAGGTGTTGGGGTGGCAGGAACGTGCATCAGGAGCATTCCCTGTACCACAACAGGATTCAAGTTCTCTCTACAGAGAGCAAGACAAGAGCTGGCATTATTAATTGATAAAACCAATTACACATCCTGCTTATCAACTGATATCGTAGCTCTGATAAAAGGGAATGAACTCCAGTGTTTAAGTGGGGATCTGCAGGTTCCATCCCTTGGGTTCTGCACCTGATCCTGCCCTTAACACAGCTTCAAGTGACTCCAGGTCCCCTCCCTGTACACTTAGGAAAGTGACAATTTTACTTGATCAGCGTGCTAAATGTAAAACAAGCTGGGAAAAGAGAGCAGTTGGTCTTCAGGGAAAGAGCCTCAACTAGCCCATGGTCTGTACTTCACAGTAGGATAGTGTTGTGCAGGAAAAGAATTAACAGAAATGAAATTTAAATATACTATTAGTCTGGTGGGCTGGTGTGTTGGTTGAAGTTTTTGGGATTTTTTCATCCTAACAAGTTCTCAGAGCCAGAATTGCACGTGTTGTTCTGCACAGTTATAGACAAGCACCTTTCATGATCTTCACTAATGATTACCAAATCGAAAAATTGCAAGGGATAGAAAATTCTGCCATGGAACTTTGCCATTTCTTTCCCAGCTAGCCAGCAGAGATCAAACATACCCACAGCACCTAATGCAAAGGCACTTTACTACAATTCTTGAAAGCTAACTGACAGCTGCCTATCCTGTGTTAAATTCCTACAGCCCACAGGTACCACCCAAAATCTGGGCCATGATTAAACCTGGAAGAAACTGTTCCACATAAAGCTGGCTGCACAGTGAAACACACCCTTGAATTAAAGCTGCTGTGAAAGTCTCCTTACCTCATCAGGTAAATGGACCAAGATAGAGAGCATTATAATATGATTTGGCTGTTACCCAGCAAGAGGTCAGATATTATCTTGGTTCTCAATAGACTTCGTGGAAAGCAGCTTTGCTGCTCTGAAGAGCTCTGATAGCTTTCACCTCTCAGCCTGGGGGTCAAAATATTTTGGCCCTGCCAAAAAATATGTGTTGGTCTTGCTGAGCACAGCAGCTACTTGGATTTGGGCTTTGTTAAAAACAAACCAGACAGAGCAGCAAATTGCTCTGAAAGAATTAATTTTGATACAAAAAAAGAGGAATGTTTCATGTCACATTCAGCGATCATCCTGCTTTCATCATCCTGCCTCTGCTTCCTGCAGCGTGGTACAATGCGTCTGTGATACACCTCAAAGTTATCAGAGTGAAATAAACATCACATAAACGTTCTTGGAGCTTGGTAGAAATAAAGGAAATAGCAAAGGTCAGCGAGGTTTGTAAAACAGGACGGTATCTAAACAGACTAATTGCATGTCTTAGGTGTTATTTTTGTGACCAAACATTCCCAACTTCTCACAGGAAAGAAATGCTATTTATGACCCCAATCAGAAAAGAAGCTGCCAGTCAAACTCAGCAATTGAAATTAATTTTTTTTCCTTGGTGAATATTTACACACCAGCACTTTACCTCGTCCTCTTTATTACTCTGCTGCACAGCTCAAAGTCAATGGTTTATTTCTTGCTGCTTGGAATGTTTCATTTCAGACTGGTGTGTGAATTAAAAGCCGGTCCCTCTCCAGAGTGAAGGCGGATCTGTAGTTAAGAGCACCCTCTAACAGATGGAGAGGAGTTTTACTGAGGCAGGGCTGCATCTTCACGAGGCAGCCCACAGGAAACATCACTTTTGAGCATCCTCGTTGAGAGAGAGGATCCTGCTGAGAAACACGGAGCAGATATAATTATCAACACTCCGTAGCAGCAACGGGGACTTGGCTTAATGGTGCTTGGAGAGTCGGATGAGTGTGCTGTTGATGCTTTGGGCACCAGGAAAAGAATAATCAGCATTTAACTGAGCTCATAAAATTCGGTCTGAGCTAGGACTTTTCTGTTCCAGGGAAAGGAGGATGGAACACAGACAGATTTAAAAATATTAATTAATGTTTGTCTTGCCGTTCTTCATACACTGTGTAATATATATATTTGTCTTTATACACTGTGACACAGATTTTAATAACTGGGAAATATGCCTTCAGACCTTGCAGTAAGAAGGATATAAGAGAACCAAGTCTAAAAAGATTTTTCAGAGTTAATGAGTATATTTGAGAGGTCCACAAATATATTCACCTTGATGTAACCAAGACTTCTCTGCTGTTAAAAATATAACTCTAAAACAAAAGAATATGTATTGATAATGACAAAAACTTTGTATTTTTAGGATTTTTGCTGCAAAGCCACTTTTGAGAAAAGATGAAGCATTCCTTAAAACCAAAGGCAAGACTATGACCATCATAATTTATGGGTCCTACAAGCAGGATCTTCATCCCATACTCACGTTTACTTGGCAGTAAAGCCTCATAACCTCAATGAACCTCAAGGATTATGCAATTAAAGCCCCATACTTTTAACTGTGTTAATTAAATGTAGTCCTGAATGACAGAAAAAAAAGGTGCAAGGGAGGTGAGGGGTGTCTGTTGTTTTCCTGTTAAAAGTCAGAGTAAATAAAACGCTGGTTTTGTGTGCCATGCATCACATCTGTGCTCCCAGGCACTGTTTAGGCTCTTTGCAAGAAAATAAAGTTGTGCAGGACAGGACAGATTCTACTGCACATGTGATAGCAAGGAATGTCAGTATCAGTCTTAGACAGGACATTCCTGGTGTCATTCCAGCCTTTAGAAATGAAACACACTTGGAAAGGTGGGATTTTGTCTAAAACCGAGCAAATAATTTACATGGAAGCCTTTAATTCCAAAATCCCAGTATGAACGAACAATTACACATAAAATGGGACTTTATCACAGCATTTACCCACTGAATGCCTTCAACACACACAGTTGGAGAACTGGTGACCAGAAAAATCTCCTTGGGAAACTCACTTTTTACTCTGTTTGGGCTGAACCTGTTCAGTTTTGTAAACACCTGTTTACAAGGGTGTAAAACACTCAAACGTGACAGTAAGCACAGAGTGAAGTATAAAGTTCACATTAGGGGTAGAGCACATGTGATCTTGGCTCTTGGAAGAGAGGAAATCTAATCTGGATTCTTGTTTCAGCAAAGATGTAGCAGAATAGTAACTTACAAATGGCAGGGAGATTCTTCCACCAGAAGCATTTACTGAAGATTTTCTTGCAAATTTGCCTGCCAATAAAATGTTGGTTAGTAGATTCTTATTGAACACTACATCAGCAGAAGATAAATACTAAGTCAGAGGAGAACTTGTTTATGATTTTATGATGAGTTTTGAGAAGGCAAGTAGCAGACAGTAGAATTCAGCATTTAAAACAATTTAACATAGGAAATGTGTCAGTTCAATTACTTTGGAAAAAGATAATTTTAATTTAAAAACATTGCTCAATGGAGAGTCTAACTCTTCTCCCATTTATTACAAGATGCACAGAAGTGATTTTTTTAGCATTGACTGGTGTATTGATTAATTTCTAAAATTCACGTTCCAGACCTAACAAATTGCCTTAGTCTATGGCATCCCAAAACCACAGCAAGTTTTCTCAAGCAGCTCATCACACACATATTTTCTATCAGAAGAATTCCAGGTTCCTTTTATTTGTACTCGGGTTTTTCACCGAGCTGCCCAGAATAACAATGACGTTGATTAGGCATCAAGCACACCAAAGCAAACCTGGAGAGATGCAATTTAACTGAACGTTAATTGAGCACCTGGAATGTAAAACAAGAGGGACATAAAAAACAAAGCAAAATATTTTTATCTTACAAAGGAATAGCCGGAAACTCACTGGAGGCAGAGAGCTCCCATCCATTGTGGATGTGGGAAGTGAAGGTGACACCATATCCATTTTCACAGTATTTCCATCACCGAGTGTGACAATGCACAGAGGAATCTCTGTGGCAAAACGCTAACATCCATTTTCTCTACTGGGAGAAGGAAATGAAATGCAAAGGTGTCAGGTCATGTAAAAACAACCTTTCAGTGCTGTTTAACAATGTTCAGATGAAGTACATGGTATTAAAATGAGTCATCTGTCAGCGTGTGCTGCAGCGGTGTTCTCATAACACCGCATTTGCAAACACAAACCCACTGCAGAGCAAACAGCCTCTCACACAAAGTTACTCCCTGAACAAAAGTAACACTGATGCAAGTTACAGGCTTAGAAATTCAATTTAAGACCCTGATGCTGAATAGGTCATGGCAGGAGTAAATATTTGAACACCATCCTGGGTGGTGTGATGTGATCCTTACTATTGGGGGAAGCAGCGGTGGTAAATCTTTGGAATAAGCATAGTAACAGGGAAGAGAAAGGAATTTTTATTAATATTACACTCAGCTTATACTGGATTGGTTTCTTCTGTCCTTGGAAACCAAGAGAGTTCTGTGACCTCCAGTAAATGCTGGTGCTTGTGATGATCCAAACCAGAAGTTTCCTCACACTCCTTCCACTAAAAACCCAGTTTATGTCCTAAGTTTCAAGACACAAAAAGTTAAGGGCAAAATTATTTCTGAAAAAAGCAATAAGACAGAACCCTGGGAGCTGCTGTCAACAACAGCTGATGCTACAAAGCACTGACTTTCTCCAAAAACCTTTCTACTTTTCATCCTCAGTTCAAATATGGTTCCTCAACTCCAACAAAAATGTTTCAGATCACCACAGCACTTACAGATTTGCACTTTCAAAAATGCTAGCGCTAACTTTAGGAAAGCATGAGCAAAGACAATTTCTTTCTCAATTAGTTGTAGAAAGAGCTGATTATTAATGACACAATGGAGAATTTTTCTGAAGTGCAAAGTTGTAACACAAGCATAAACTTGGGAGTCTATTTAGGGCAAGACAAAAACTGCTTAAGAAGAGCAGAAGGGTTTTTTTGTATTCTTATGTTTTGTTGTTTCCTGTCCAATGAGGACTTTTAAAATGTCAGAAAAAAATTGAATGAATGAAAGGAAATGTCCCTGAAGATGAAAACAAGACGTTCTATCCAGCTGGTTAGAATAATTGACCCAAGTGCCAGCAGTTGCATCATTTCTCTCATCATTTTCCTGAGCAATTCCATCCATACCCACCACAGACTCCATGAGAGGGCCTGATACTGGTTGCAGCTTGAGGGAGACTGGCTGGAGTAGAGCTACAGAGCATGAGGAAAAAATTAGAGCAGAAAGCAAAATTCATACTTCCTGAGAGACAAAACAATCTGGTGCTGGTAGGAACACTCTGCAGAAGTTCCAACTGAAATAATCTGAAGTTTCTAAACCAGAATTTGCAGGGTTTTTGCACAACCATCATATCAAGCAATCGAAAAGCCTTGCAGAGTAATTACACCATGGAAATGCAGCTCACATAAAAGGCATCAGAGTTTTCTAAAGACAAACCAGGGCTACAAATTAAATCTGGTGAAAAAGCAGCAGACTGGTTATGCAGGAGCTGGGGTTAATGTCAGCCAGTACAGAGGAGCTGAAGGCAGAGCCAGAATAGCTTTTGGGCAGATTTTGGCATGTCTGGTTGTGATAAACACAGCAGAAATACCAATAGGCCAACAGAAATTTTATCTCATTTATTGATAACAGTTTAAAATGCCATGACAAACCCAGTGTTTACAGCAGACGCTTGATAAAGTTTTGATTTCAAATTAAAGTCAAAACATGGTGATTTTGAAGCAAGTCAGGATTGTAACGATGCTTTCCCCTCAGGGAAATGACCCAGACAATTACTGGAAAGGGGAGAACAAGAGCAAAGGGAATTGAAAACGCACTGGCAATTGGAATGTAAAACTGAAGGGATTTTCTTGTCCTACAAAACCTCACCAGAGTCATGCACAGGAGTTCGCTGAAGTAAAATTGCTTGTCAGAAGCCAGACAAGGATCAAAGTGCCAGAAATCAGATGACAAGCACAGGTGATTGAATCGTGTGAAGGAGATGGAACAAAATCATGGGGAGAAAGGCGTAAAAGTGTAAAAGTCATGTGATCCTACATTTTGTTAAGAAGCTTATTGAGAATGTGCACTTTCTCCCTGCTCCCCTGTACTCTTTCATAGCAGCTGAAAAATCCAACAGAGTCATAAAAAACTCTCCATTCCATTCTATAGAAAAAGGGAAATTCATGTCAAATGCTGTGCAAGATGGAGGCTACAGCATAAGATGTGCCTTGTACAATTTAAAGCTTAAAAAAAACCAGGGCTGAACAGAGTAGACTGCCTTTAGAAAGCAACAGGAAAGCAATTTCTGATAGTTCTAACTCTGTTTTAGGCATTTAATGAAGTGGGGAGGCTGAGCACTCACTCTGAGGATGCTTTAGGAGTGATTCTGCAAGGATGCTAAAATGTTTATGCTCCACATGTATAAGGTTGTTACACAACTCACTGGATCATAACTAATAATATCCAGTAACACCATTAAGGCAGGTGGACTTATTGCTGGCTTGCTTTCCCAAGAAATCCTGTTTTAGTTTCCCTGAATAAAGACAGACAAACCCAACTGCAGAGTTTCACAAAATTTGGGTGATTCTTTATGGTGAGGGCACGGTGTGGATTTCTCTGTCCAATTCATTGTCACTCAGGACTTGCAGGATCTTTTCTCTTGCCAGCTGCAGTCCTCGGCAGAAATGATATTTTACTCTTATATTTAAAATGCCACAGGAGTTGTGGGAAGGGGAACTATGTGCTGAGGTAGTTCTTTAATACCAGCAATGAAAGTTAATATAAATATACATAAACACTACTCATTTTACTTGAACTGAAATAAACTGTGAGGGAAGGAAAGTGATTTCTCAGTTGCTCTTCAGTCTGCTGCTGAACTCCTCTTATCTGAGTTGATCTAAATTCAAAATTCAAGGCTGTTTTTCCTAAACATTCAATAATTACTGTGAGCATGGATTTGGAAGTTTTGGGTGTTAAAAAAACGAGGGTTTGGATTTGTCCCACCTATGATTGATGGAAGACTTGCAGAAATAGGAATTTAATCTAGATTTGTCATCTCAGTGCACATGACTGAGTGCAATTTTACTGCTGTCATCTGAAAAGTTATGTAATGTTTCAACCTCAGTAGAAAATGACAGTATTTATAAAATACAATGGTAGGTAATACTAGCCACAACTTTCTGAGGAAAAAATGCTAAAAATATATTTTCATCAAGCAGTTTCATAAAAAATGGGTTATTAGCAGATTTAAAATAAAACTCTTTTATTGGAAGTAAGAATTAAAACAATGCTGTACAGATTTATTTCTTTTAAAAGAATTTAATTTCTTTTAAAAGTCTCTTTAAAAGAAACTTTTCCCTAAAGAAGGGGAGGGAACTGGTAGGGAAATGGATAGCATTTGTTTTCTTTTATTATTGTGCACAAGCTCTTTAACATCAGTAATTTCAGATACTGTGAAAACCAAAGGGCTCTTCTCAAGTTCTTTATTCTATGCAGATTATGGCTTCAGCACCGTGGAGTAAAAGAACCTGTGTAAAACGTCAGGTAGTTGAAAACCACTCCATTTTATTTTTGTTAAAGGATGGGGGGGAACATCTAGATTATTCCATTTTTTTTTTTAAGATGAAGATGTTCAGCAAAGCTGACAAAATTCGAGATGAGTCTTACACTAAGTGTTCTACCTTTTGAAATAATGGTTCTGTTAAACAGTCACAAAGCAGAGGAAATGGGAACATGGGTGCAGATTTAAGCTCAGTGGCTGCAGTAAAAAATGATCCCCTAAGTAAAGTTGCCTGATAAAGCTGACAAGAAAAGCCTCTAAACAACAGTTCTGCTGATGCCACTGAAGGGTAATGAAAATAAAAACGAGAAATAAAGATTTTCCTACTGACTTTAGTAAAATAATGCAGAAGTGAAAAGGCTGTGAAAAAGATTCTTTAATGGAAACACTCCAACAAATGATATTCTGAGGGTATGACTCCATGTGTTTGTTAGATACAGGTATAGAAACTTCAATAGAATGAAACTATTTAAAAATAAAGTACATAGTATTCATAGGATCTCCTTTCCATGCTGTGCTTTATCTCTGGCTCCTTTTGTTACTTTCAATGACTAAAGAAAATGCTGCTGCTTCTGAACTATAATTACATTTTTCATACAGGCACTGTAGACATACCTTGAAAGATAAAATCTATAACTAAAGAATTGGTGTTTGGGACTTCTTGTTTGTTCTTCTCCCCCATTATATCATATCTGACTCTATCTGAATGTGCTCATCTTGGGTAATTTCAAAGCCAGACTAAAAGGCCAGGAATAATTACTTTTTCTTCTTCTTCTTCTTTAAAGCTGAACAAGGTGTGGGCTCTGCCATCCAAATAACTGCAATGCTGTCAATGAAAGCTCAGCTTCTGCACTTCCTGCCAGGAGAGTTTGGGTTGACACATGGTCCATTTAGTTCATTCCATGCCTTGCTTGCTTTGTCAAAAGAGCTCGAGATCAGACAAGCGAATGTGTCCAACCTCAGCAGTCACAAACCTCTCCCTAATCCCTGCAGACGTTTTAAGCTTTGAAGAATGACTCCCATCTTTTTCTAATCTATTTCTATGATCCTTCCCAAGATGTACTTGATCACGTAATATTGGGGATGTCTGAAGTGTTTTACTGGAATATTTCTATGACTTTTTGTTCCCAATTGCATTTTTGCTTGTCTTGTAATATACTTTGAATTAAAGTGGCTTTCAAAATAAAAAAAAACACAACAAACTTTCAACTTCAATACCTGTAACTGGCCTGAACAGGCAACATTTATTTCTTGATTCATATTTAGGCTTTTTGCTAACAAAACCAAACCAACCAACCAACCAACCAAGGCTCTGAGATGTAGTAAAATATCAGGAAGGGCCACCTGAAAGGGGACCTGATCTGCTGATTAACCATCACATTCTGGTTTTTGTTTGGATTTTTTTTTATAATATTGTTTTAAATCCCCTCAGTTTATTGAAATCAGATTCCCTTGCCTTATCCATTAAATGACATTTCAAGTGCTCAGAAGTTACTTCAGTGTGTTAGGAGGTGAATCATGGAATGCTACAGGGTGGAAGGGACCTCTGAACTTGGCTCAGTGGAAGCTCTGCTCAAAGCAGGGTTACCAGCAAAGCAAACCAGGGCTGTTTCCAGCCAGGTTTCAAGTACCACCAGAGCTGGAAATCCATAAACACTTCAAGTTAGAGACTGCTCCTGTTGTCAATTACTCTTTTATGGCCAGGAAATATTTTCATTGCTGCTGTTTCCGTCTTCTTCTTGACTCTTAACCTGTTATTATCTCCTCTCACCTCAGAGAAACGTTTGTCTCTGTCATTTCTACAACTCCCATTCCTGTTATTTCTGTAACTCCACAGCTGAAAAGACTGAAATCAGCTGCTTTTCCCAGCTCTGTTCCCAGGCTGAGCACAGCCAGCCCTTTCTGCCTCGTGCTTCTGTCCCCTCGTGTTCTTCGTGACCTTCTGCTGAACTCGCTCTCTCTTGTCATGTGGAGAGCTGAACCTGGCCTGGCCGCTCAAAGTGACATCTTAAAAGTGCTGAATGAGGAGGAAAGAAACTTAGTTCTTGTACATTGCATCAAGCAGATACTAAATAGTAACAGAAAAGGTACAGTTTTTAGGGCACTGGTTCCATCCAGGGCTCTGTCGTGATCTGCTCAGTGTTACAGCATGGAAACACGGAACACTGAGCTTCACCACTCTTATAAATTTACTCCTGCTCCCTAAATGATCTGAACATGCACATGAATGTAGCTCTGGTACAGTTCTTTCCTAATTTTGTGCGTGGCCTGTGAAATCATGGTCATGTTCCAGACAAACATGGACCTGTGTTAGTCGGGGTTTTTTGGGTAACTGCGTATATTAGCGGACCATGAAAACAGGGGATAAAGCCCTAAGTGCCCAGGAATGGTATAATTTGTTTATTTTAGTTGCAGGGAGTAAAATGAATCTTGATGGATCTTGAGCTTGGTCTGTTTCTTCCTTTTCTCGAAGTCTCTCTGAGGGAGAAAATATTGTCAAAGAAAAATTCTGTCAGAACTTGAGGAAGGAAATAGTTTTATTTTCAGTTTTGAACTTCTCGAACTTGTCCTGCCCCATCAGAGATGATGATCTGCTCTTGATAATCATGAGGAGTAATAATTAAATAATTTGGTAATAAGAGCATAACCAATATTTTCATTAATTTACAAGTACAATTATTTCTGTCTTTATGATCCATGTTTGTTGTGAGTGATGACTTGGACCACACTTTTTTTTTTTTAATACATTTTTGGGGACTAGGGAACACTCTTGCTTTGTGACAGGATGTGCCACCAAACTTCTGCAAGGTAAGCTGCAGCTTGTTGCTTTTCTCTCTGGATGGGTGTTAATCCTTAGTGATAGACTAGACTATTGAAAAATTAACTTTGCCTTCAGTTTGAAAACTTTTAAGACAATTTTGACATTATTTTCTTTCTTTTCTATATCAGCAGTGCTTTTTGTTCCTGTTCCAAAGGATCTGGAGCTTTCGTTTGTCATGTGAAGGAGGTAAGGGATCCTGTTAGAAATTTTGCTGTTTAGCAATGCTGTTTTCTGAGATGCAGTTCAAGTTTTGGTGAACACTGAATAAAAGCAAGTAGTAAGGGATAGGATTAGGTTTTTTGGCAGGGAACTTTTTTTGAAAGAAGGAAAAAAAGATCCCAGCTGAAGTGTGAGTATAAAAAATTTATGTCCTTTGTTCTATGCATTAAGAATTTAAAGAGAAAGTTCAGAAATCCAGAATAAAGATTTTTGCCATTTAACTTTTGTCAAGTGTCACCACTGTACACAAAATGATTCAGCTTTTTATGATACAATTATTAATTGCATGAAATAAGTGCTGCTTTGGTCATCTCTGCAAAGCTTGGCAAGGCTGAGAGCTATAAATCTTTCAGTTTCTGTGTCAAATCCTCCCCTGATCACAATGGCCTGAGCCTCTGAGAGAAGATGAAGTGTAGCATATGTCTTTGGAATTAGTCTGCTCTCTCTGTCACGGGACTCAGCCCTGGCAGGAGGATGCTATGGGATACATAAATCAGGAGAGTAACCTGGATGTCTCCTGATTTGGGATGCTGGAATCCAGCTGTCTCTGTGGTAATATGTTCTTTAATGCTTCATTGAGCCTGTTCTCACAGAAATGGAAATGCATGTGTTTGACACGCTCCTCTGCTTGGCTGCTTGATCAAAATAGATTTTTCTTAGCCTTTTTTTCTCACTCCTCTTTTCATGGGCATCATTATCCATTACTTAAAATTATTCTGAGGCTTCATTCCCAAACTTATTTGAATTTGCCTGTATAATCTACACAAAGCAGTGTCCTTTTGGACATGTGATAAAAAATTAATAGGCCTTCACATTTTTAACAGTTGGCTCCAGCTGCTGGATTTCTTCCTGTATTAAAATCACTTAAAATCTCTCTTCAGTTCTGTTCAGAAGGTAAATTATCTAGGAAGGGCAGATAAAGAAAAACTGGCAGGTCGAGTATTTCTTGGTGAGATGTGTGTATTTTAAAATATGCAGTTCTCAGAGACAACGTCTAAAACATGCATAATCTATTCTAATGAGATTCCAGAAAGTACCATTCCCAGGGCTGAAATGCTTGGAAGTGATGGGAAGGAATGTGCAGAGCATGCCTGGCTTCGGATGGGAGCCTGGCTCCCGTGAAATTAGGGGGGAGTTTTCTGTGCATTCCAGAACAAAACATACCTGGTACTGCCCACACTGTCTGTGCTGCAGCACAGGGAAAATGTCGGTTTTGAAAATTAAAATAAAAGAAGAGTAAGAAGTTGAGCCATGTTTTGCTAAATATCACATATTGCTCTGTAAAATCACGGTGGCAGAGAGTCCCTCTTCCTCTGCTTTCCTTTCCAGCTCAAAGTGATAGAAGGTAGGAGAGGAAAGAGCAATTCTGTTACCAATATTTTGGAGGGGAAAGGAAGGTTTAAAGACGTTAATGGAATTTTTCTGGCATTAGGCAAATAGTCTGACAGGACAATGAATCATTTTTAAAATCTCTGCTCTCACAGAATAAGAGCAGAGCACTTCTGTGTTCTGCACATTTTAAAATTTTCAATAAGAAAAATGATGTTCTAAGAGGAAGAATTATTTAGCTCAGAATTGTACTATACTTTTCAGTAATAATTGATTTTCAAAATATTTGAATTTTTTACCTGATGATAGGTTGCCCTGGTTTTGCCTCATATTTACTAATATATTACTGGTATGCTGTTAATTAATCCATCTTTTCTAGCTGTCCGAATCTAAGAAAAGCTTTTGACTATTACTTAGGACATTGCATGCTGTGAACATAGAATTCCACAAGTAAATTAAACAGATACCAGAACCTATTTATGTCAGGCAGTACAGCAGGAAGAACCACGGCCCTGAATAAACCCAAAATTTGAGAATACAAATGAGAGATTTCCTAAATGGCACACCCAGGGCAGCTGATGATGGGTAAATGGAAGGAGACCTGTGTGAAATGTGAGTTGTATCTCAAGTCTTTGGGTTATTTTTTGGTTTTGTTTGGGTTTGGGTGGGGGGGTTGCATGAGTGCATTTCTAGCATTGTTAAGGGAAATGTGAGAAAACCACAAAGATTCTGCCAAAAAAAGAGCAAACACTTTACAGCTTGTCAACCTTATAACTGTCCTTTAGCACAAACTGGAGGGCAGTGGGATGTCAGACACATAATTGAATTTGATTTCCTGAATCTCTCTGCCAGTGAGGCAGTAACAGCCAGCACTGTCCCTGAGTGCTGGCTGTGCTGTTTAAGTGATGAGGTTCTCAGTGGATACCCTGTGAGAGGCTCCAAACTTCTCCCATCAATTCTTATCACACTTGAGGCACAACACTGCTGGCAATTTCCAGGAATACTCTTGAAGTCACCTTGTGATTTGAAATGCTACTTAAGTTTTAAATCACAGCATATAATTAATATTTAAACAGAATAATATCTGCTGTCTTTGTATCACAGCCATCACATCAGCATTACAACCAGCAGGAAAACCCCTCCTTTCATATCTTGCCCATCATCCTCTCTTTTCCCCTTTTTTTGCCTCTTTACCTGCTTGTGAGGTGCTGCTGTGGCAAAAATTAGCCCTCATTCGTTTGTTATTTTAAAAGATAACTGCAAACTGTAAAGAAATAAGAACAGCAGATACTGTGGAAGCTGAGTAACAGGCAGCACTTAAAGGAGAAATAAATATATCAAAACAAACCCTTTTTTTTTTTGTTGCACGAGCCTCAAGGTGTCTGTGGCCACAGTTTGCCTTTTATAATTCCCAAACATGGTCCTGCTGTAAGCAGTCAGTTCCTGGGCTGGGGGAAGCTCATCCTTTTGACCAAACCTGTAAGATTGATTACCTGCAGCAGTGCTATTTTTAGAAATAATTCATCAAGGTTCTACAGACACCTTGGTGCCTACAATAATAATATTAACACCTTGGAAGCCTCCCCTCTCCTCCCCATCACAGTCAAGCTTTCCTCAGTCTTTTGCAGCTTGGGAAGAATTAATACACGGAGGCAAACGAAGCAAGGCCAGGGTGTGGTGACAAGTCCCCAAACTCTCAGGAGCCATTTGGCATCTCCCAATAAGGAGCACAAAGTCCCTGTGTGCCCCAGGCATGGCTTGGGCGGGTGCCGCTGGAAGGAGCTCCCCAGGTTGCTGAAGTTCCCCGAGGCAGCACCTGCTATCCCCGGGAAAAGCAGCAGCAGAGTCCTCCCATTGTCCATAATCCCTCCTGATTCTTCGGGTGGAACTTGCCCCACCCTATTCCCACTTGTTCCCAAAAGCTGGAGAAAGGAAAACTCGGGTTTCTGAGCTGGAGGGCAGCGGGGAATGCTTTTTGCTGTACGGCAGCAGGAGAGGTTGGTCTGGATCCTAGGGAAGGATGGAGATAACAAGGCTGCTCAGAGAACTTGTTGGGAGAGACCCTGCAAAGTCCAGGAGCGGAATAAAAGAATTTCTTTCATTGAAATGTGGGAGGGGGAAGCGATTTTAGGAAACAGATTAATAGGATAGGCTGGGGAAGAGAGAAATACAGGCCACTAAAACACTCGTACTCTTGTGAAGTTTCTCACAGTCCCTTGAGCCTGACTGACCCTTGTTTAACAGAAGCTCATTGTAATTCCTCTGTGCTTCTGTGCCCTGTCGTTCATCCAGGTTACTGCCTGGAATTCCATGACTGTCTGATCCTCCTCATGCATGGAATATCATTAAGTTCCACTCACTCCTGTACTAACTGCTTGTGTTCTCCAGTTGCCTTTGAGTTTTGCATAATTGCAGAGCTTTCCCGAGCCTTTATTACGCACCTGAGAGTTCTTTTATTGTGAAGGAACATTCTGTCATTCATTTCCAACCTCTGCTTCCTCTGCACTCTGGAAGAAATAAATGGATCATGCTACAATTAAAACTAACCAAGTCATGTGGGCTTTCCTGTTTTCCTGAAAGCATTTTTCGTAGACTCAAGACTCACAAAACTTAATGAGAAATAGGAGCAAAATTATGGCAATGTTTCTGAAAACCTTTCTTGTAAAGATGCATTTATTCTCTTCTGGTCATGACAAAGTAATTTTAGCTTCCTTTTTATAGCTGCAGAGATGGGAAGGTTCACCAAACCTTCACCAGAGAGTGAATCAGTGCATTAGCAATTAGCCATTTGCAAAATTCTATTTAATTTCTGAAATGAAATCACTAATTTCAGCTTTCTGAAGAGTAAGGAGTTGGTACAGGGTTGCATTCACCAGCTGACCACTATGATCCTTTTTATTTCCAGTCCCAGTTATCTCATCCCCACCACTAATGCAAGAACAAAAACAACCAAAAAGCTCAGCTGACAGGTGCCTCCTCCACCAGACAAATAGAGAATTACAGGTAATGAGCTCTTTCTTTTTTTTTCAGACCAAAGGAAATATTTGCATATCAGTGTACAGTTTTACTTAGATTCCAACTGAGAGCTGAAGTTTCCCATTAATTTCTCTGATACTAGGCCAAATCTATAAAAGATGGAAAAGCATCAACTATTTTCTGCCTTTCAGAATGCACAGCAGATGTAAAAAGGAAGACACAGGTACAGCTTGGGTGAAGATAAAATGCTTACAGGGATACTGAATCATAGCAGCATCTTTGCTCTTTATAAAATAGAGGTTAGCTGTTCAACCCGATGAGAGCAGCACCAATTCCCCAGTGAAGAGCCAAAGGGCACATTTCCATGGGGAAGCAGATTAGCTGCAAACCAGGGCAGGAACTCCTGCTCCACCACAGTGCAGCTGACCATGCTGCACCTTTTTCAGCAGAAAAATATAATCCATATTCTTGTTTACCAGATTTCTTTCTGAGCCATGGAAATTACTGTAAATGACTATGAAAATGACAACAGAGAAATTGGATGTTCTGAAATGGGAGTTCAGAGGCAATTCCAGCTGCTCTTTTAAGAAGAAAAGAATGTCAGATTTCTCACTGTGCGATTATACAGGCATTCGAGGCAGTTTTTATTTGTTCTTAGTTTAGAATTGTGTTTCTAAAGTTGATTTATGTCTGAAACTGGTTGCTGATGTTAGGAAGACCAATTCAAAATAATCGGTTCTTGTGGCCTGGGAAGTTTCAGTGCAGAATGTTTAATGGTTGATTATCGTGGATCATTAAACTCCTTTTTGGAGTAGTGTTAAACTGGTATATGGGGGGGTGTTATTGGTCTGAATTAATTTCATGTGTGCTGGAACCGGATGGGATGATTTCACAAGGGAGTTATTCATTACTTTTATCTTTCTGTGATGCTTTAAAAATTTTGTTTTTAGAAGTGTTCACAAGCAAAGCTTTTTGTACTTATCCTGTTCTACAGAAAGGAAAGGAATCCAAATTACTCCTTTAAACACGGCAGAGGATTTCTTGACCACAGTAGAGCATTTCTTTGTCTTTATGGATGTTCTGTGTTATTGGCAGTTCTCTGTTGACCTCCCTCTCACCTCTGAAACTTCGGTTTTACTGTGGAGGTTAAAGAGATCATGATTTAATTATAAGCTGTGAGACAACATGTATTATTTTGAATCTGCATGACAATGAAACAATGATAACTACACAGTAATTTATTGTTACAAACCTGCTATGTCCACACAATACCATCTCTTGCCATGTGCATCTTGAGGTGAGTGCCACTGCTGCTCAGTCTAACCCAGCAGGGTGAGTGTGATAAAATGGGAATACATTGGAATAACACAGGGCAGAGCTGGGCTCATGCTAAAGCCCTCTGGGTACCCAGACAATTCAGGCCTTGACGCTCTGTAGCTACTCTGAGAAATAAATTATCAGGGTTAGAGGCTCTAATTTAGTGAGGGTTGTGAAGGAAGAGGGAATCCAGTGGTTCTCTTCAGGCAGGGCTGCAGGCCCAGGGCTTGGGTTGGTGTTGAGTTGCTGCCAACTGGAGCAGGTTTTATACTGGGGGAAAGACGCTGAATTCTGCTTGGATGAGGGAATCAGCACCTGAGGAGAATAGTCCCCTGTCTGCTTCAGATTAGCCATTTCACACTTTCTTACACTCCAACGTGAAAATCTTAGCAGGGCAAACCATTGCTAACACTGTGTTTTTATTTTTGATTTCTGCAGCAAGCAGCAATGAAAATTCTGACAGCTTAATCAGCCAGTATTATGTAAATGTGGGGAAAATTACAGTAGTTGATGTTTGAAGAGGGTTGTCAGCAGTGAAAGTGTTTATAATGTTTGATAAAGTTACGGCTTTTTTTTTTGCAAACAAGTAAAAATAAAGCATGCATCACCACAATTTTCCATACATTTAAGTTTCAGATTCCCACCAAAACTCATATTCAACTGTGTCAGTTTTGTCTAACCAGTGCAAGTGGCTGACCAGTGTTTAGTGCTAGTGTAATATATTTTTGTATTGATTTTGTTCAGTCTTTTCCACTGTTGAAGAAATAATGAACAAAATGAAGGAGAAAAAAAAAGCTGGGAAAAGGCAAAGAAAATCATCAGCACCCAAGGATTTTCAACACACTGATTGCTCTGTGAGATGTGCAGAAAGATGAGCAAACCTTGTGCTGGCCGTTTGGACTGGCGCTGTTTGAGGTGCCCAGACACAGACCTTGATCAGAACAGTCCTGAGCCTGCCAAAAGGGCTCACTGGTGTCCCTGGGAAGCCTCTCCAGGGTGGATTGGTATTGGCAGGACAGGAACAGGACCTGGGGAGGTGCTGTGAGCTGTGAACCCACATAGAGATGCAGATTTTTCACTCATGTCCTGTCCTGTCTTGTTCTTCGTGGTGATTTCACAGCAGGGCTCAGAGGATGATAGTTCGAGCTTGTGCAGCAGCTTCATCTTGGTGAGAGAGTTTGTTGTGGTGAGATTTGCTTGGATTGGGTCTGAAAGAGGCAGGAGCACGTGGAAAAGGTGGGGATAATGCCTCAGGGAGTGCATTAGCTCTGGTGGGGGCAATTTGTGCCCAAGGAATGGTGTGTTCATGTGGAAGAAGGCAGAAAATATGGATCTGCTTATCTGCCTCTAGAGAGGGGTGCTTGGTTGTGGTGACTTCATTGTGTTGTTTTTATGACAGCTAAACATCCCTGAAACACCAGAACAAGCGAGCTCTAATGGAGATTTAGAAATAAATAACCATAGTGGGTTTAACTGTAACAAATTAAATGCATTAGAATAAGCTGGAGTTACCTAAGGCTTGAAGAATTCAATGCAAAACCTGGAAATTTAGAACAAGGGAATGAGAAAAGCTGCAGTGTTTCCATCACTGGATGTTAAATCACAGAATCACAGCATGGTTTGGGTTGGAAAGGCCCTTAAAGCTCATCCAGTGCCCCCCCTGCCATGGCAGGGACACCTCCCACTGTCCCAGGCTGCTCCCAGCCCCAATGTCCAGCCTGGCCTTGGGCACTGCCAGGGATCCAGGGGCAGCCACAGCTGCTCTGGGCACCCTGTGCCAGGGCCTCATGACAGACAGACAGAATCTCTATGAGCTGACGAGTACAGCAGAATTTTTGCAGGTTTCACAGTGAAAAGTAGAATAATGTTAAGTTTTTCCGACTGAAAGATATTTGCACTGCACTTTGGAGCACATGGTTGTTCACACAGAAATCCCAGTATCACCAGGATCCCGTGCTGGGGCTCAGAACTGGTGACTTTCCCTATTTCAGTAGTCCTACACCCTGCTGATTACACTTCTGTTTAAGCTGCTCTGAAAAAGAATTACTTCATGGATTATTTAATTGAATTTCAACCTAGGAGTCTATATAGTGTAATTCAGTGAACTTTGATTTTTCATTATTCTAAAATTGGAAGCTGAAAAGTAGCAGCATCCATAATTGCATGTCACAGTGCCTAAAATCTACTTTGCTTGCAGGTGTATTGCCTTGATTTTCTTTTTGGTGTTGTAGGGTACCTACATTGTTTTGAAATAGAAAAAAATACTTCTGAGGTAGTGTGCATACAAAGAATTATTTCATGTACTCTGCTGCTCTGGATAGAATTCTTCTGGTGCTGTGCAATTGCTTTAGCTAACTTACAGCTCTGTTGGTTGACATACATCAACAAAAATAGATGCAGACAGTCAATTATTTGAATTATGTTCAAAGGTATTCTCATCTCTGTGTTATAAGAAAATAAACTTGAATGAAGTAGAGCTTTTCCTGTGCCAATTACTTCTGTGCAGAGCTCCTGAGAGGAAGGAGCCATACAAGTCAGGGGTTTGGGGGTTGTTGGTTTGTTTCTTTCTTTGTTTGCTTGTAGTTTGTTTGGTTTCTTACATTGCTGTCAAAAATCAGACGTGTGAGAACATCAGATTACCTCAGGGGTAAAAAGTGCACCCACTTCAGCCTTTTCATTTGAACACAGTCCTGCAAAAAACAGGGTACAAAAGACCCAAAATGGTGATTTTAAGGCTTTTAAGGGAGAGAAGAAAAATTTTGATTACTTGAAAGCCTTGATTTTTTTCATCAGAATATTCCAGTCTTCTTTCTTTTTTTTTCCCCCGTGTGTGAGTGCATGTTCTGGTTTTGGCCCACTGAATAGAAGGTGAAAAACTGTGTTTCTTGGCTTGCACATGGGAAGGCCTGAAATAGTGTAATAAATTATAGTTTTTATCTAATTATTTGTTAAGATGAGAACATCATTGCTGTGTGAATACATCTCTACTGCTACTGCACAGTTCAGCAGACAAAGATTTTTTCCTGAACTGCACACACATAAAGAACTTCTGTCAGATCAATTAAATCATAATTGATGGTGACAGATCTGTAAGTAGGAAGCATCTTTATTTTAAAAACAAACAAACAAGAACCAAACCTAAAAGCAACCAAAATCCCTTTCATTTGCATAAAAACACAATTTACAGCAGTAATGCATTTTTAAGATAAAAGATGTGAGGGGAAAAGAAAGAATCCTTAATAAAATTAAGGCTTTATCAAGCCTTGTTCTTGATAATTATGATTCTTATATGAAGTTTGCATGATATGGAGTGCTATCAATAATTGAAAATCATTCCTGGCTCCACAGTTACCTACTCCTGCTCAAATTGACTTGTCAAATATTTGACATTCAGATTATTCTCCCTGTTTGAGTGCAACTGCAGGGACTGTTATGGAAAAATACAAGCATTCAGAAATTCAGGCTTTTCGCTGGAATTCCGTATGAACACTCCAATATAGATTTCTGAATGTTTTCAAAGCCCAGAGTAAAGAAAAATAAAGGTAAAATAGCATAGCTTCTTCTGGTGAAGACCAGCATACTCGTTTAGATGCTGAAATTTGTTTTTCCAGATTATCAAAGGACAAAGTTGCAAAGCACCAGGTGTTCTTTAGTTTATTGCAAAATGGAGTTGATTGCTGTTCTGGCTGCTTTCCTGATTTTCATAGCCTTCATTAGAATCATCTAATAAATAACAAGCTGAATCAGCATTTTAATGAAGGAGATTGTTCTAATAATAAATTAATAGGCTTTTTAGTTTTGAGCAAAACAGCAGCCAGAGAACTCTTAAAGCTTTTGTTTCCATGAGCTTCGTCCTCCCAGGCAAGTTCTGGAGCTCACAAGTTTCCTTCATTTGACAGCAGCAGGAGGATAAACTGCATTCCATGGCAGCTCTGCTGTTTAATATTGCCCTTAAGGACAGAGGGCTCAAGCTGGAAGCTTCTAGAAAAACTTCTGGAATGAGGAGAATAGTGGAGACCAATAAAATGAAGATCATTTATTTAAACAACAAAATCAAAACCAGCAGCTAAATCCCAATGAAATCTCTGATTGAAATGGACAGAGTTGCTCACTAGGACAGAGGGAAAGTATCGATATGTTACCCCTTTGTTATTCTCAGGTTTAAATACCTCTTGGTATTTAAATAACACCTTAACAAAGCAGGCTTTAAAGAAATACTGGCAAGAATATGAAGGATGTTGGGGAGTGCTATTAATGATCATTTCCACTCATTCTGTCATCACCAAGAACCTCTAACAAGTTGTCCGCAGTCCACAGCAAAGCTGTTTTTCCTTCTCTTTCGGGTTTCCAGTTTCTTGTGGAGCAGTGCTCCCAAATCGGGCGTGTCGGGGCTTGCGGGACCCCCACACAGGGA